>VZRZ01005954.1:0-14855 GCA_013398175.1 Climacteris rufus | reverse complement strand
CACTCCCACCTGCCCTGCCAGCCCTGGGAAGCTCCATAAGCACCCCTGACCCTTCCTGCTCCCTCATCCCAGCCTCGAAGCACTCCCCAGGCACAGCTTTTTCTACCCTGATAGATTTATTGAAAAATTAAAAGCACAAGCTCTGTATATATAAATACGACGACATTGCCAGCGATTTACAAGGCCTCCGGTTGCTCTCCCTGCATCCCCACCCGTGGCCGGTGCCACCCACCTGGGCATGGGGAGGAGAGACCCCCCAAAAACCCCTCCAGCCTGAGCCACGGGCCCACCTTGCTCTGTGTGTGGCACTCAAATGACAGTGGGGACACCCAGACTGTTCCATCCTCCCGCCCCGCTCCCAGCCTGGCCGAGGGGGAGAGGGCGTTCCCTACCCCAGAGAGGACAGGGATGCAGACTTTGAGGGATGTGCACTGATTTCTGCCCTGCTCGCAGCCTGCCCTCCCCAGGCAGGGAGCCTGCAGCGGGCACAGGGACCTTTGGGGACAAGCTGGGGGTGTCTGCGCGTGCGGGGTGGCGCAGCGGGCGAGGGCTCTGCGCGGGGGGACGCTGCTGTCACACCTCGGCGCCGTCCTTCATCCCCATCCCGGTGCTCCCCGCCTGGGAAAAGCCCCGTTCCTAAAGGGCCACGTTGAATTCTGTGACCAAGAAATCAATGTAGTCCTTCTCCTTCAGCTTAAAGGCCTCGGCGATGATGCGGGCGGCCTCGCGGTGCTCCTTGCCGCGCAGCCCCGTGCCGTTCACCTCCAGGATGACGTGTCCCACCTTCAGCTTCCCGCAGTTGTGCGCCGAGCCCCCGCGCTGCGGCAGAGACACGGGCTCAGCTCCTGTCCCCACCACCCCCCGGGTCAACCAGGGGGGAAAAAAAAGAGGGAAATATTTCCCATCCATCACGGTCACCCTGAACTGAATGTGATGGATGGGAAATATTTTACTTTTTGGAGAGAGGGGATGAATTTGGCTTCCCCCCTGCTTGCTCCTGGAGCGTGGCGCCAGCTGAGATGGCCAAGAATAACCAAGGCCCAGTCAGCCGTGCTTGTTTTTGCTGTAAATAACTTGAATTTTGCCCCAAAAAAACAGCAAACAGGGAGACAGCTCTGGAGGGCTCTGTTCCCTGGCTCTCATCCACCACTCCCCCTCCCCAGTGCTGTGTCTGGGAGTTTCCAGACATCTGGAGACAGCAGCCAAGCTTTCAGGGCTGCTCTGATCCCCTCCGAGATGTCTGGAGCAAATCCTTGGCTCCCAGGAGGTGTGCTATGGGATGGGATGGGATCATCCCTGGGACATGGATGCCATCCTCAGCACATTCCCACAGGAATGATGCCCAGGGGTGCAGGGCTGGAGGAGGGGACACACCAAAATCCCCCTGGCCACGGCTCGAGGGCTTTCCCCAGCCTGTGCAGGGAGGAGAGAGCTGGGATTTGCATGTTCTCCCCACTCCCAGCCCGCCCTACCTGGATGGTGACGATGCGGGGCAGCGGCTGCCGCGTGTTGGCTCCGCCCTCGATGGCGATGCCCAGGGTGGGAGCGCTCTTGGACACTCGGATCAGACACGACGTGGGCTCCAGCAGCCCTGGCTGTGGGGACAGGGCACTGCTGAGGGAGCCTGGACACCGTGTGCCAGCTGTGCTCCCTCGGCCAGGGCCCCAGAGCAGGCAGGGACACTCTGCCTGCCACCTGAGGGACACAGCCTGAAGTTGCTCTCCGACTCCTGACACCCAAAATCCCAACCCTGGGCAGGTCTGGAAGGGTTTGGGGAGGAGCAGAGCAGCTCCCTGCCTGCCAGCCTGTGCCCCTCAGCCTCGCCACCAACAGAAACCCTCCAATTTATGTCTGATACCTGCTGCCACCTTTGCTTTTGGGTGACTTCACTCATGGGACACCGTGCCCTGCAGATGTCCCTTTAGAGCCAGGAACACTCCCATGCCCCCGGAACCTGCGTGCTGGAGCTGGGAGGGATGTGATTTACCAGGATGGAGTGAACCAACCCCACAGTGCCCCTCTCAGCCTCTCCTGACCCCTTTCCCCACAGCTCAGCCCCGCAGAGAGCTGACTGGGCCTGTTAGAGAGGACACAAAGCCCAGCAAAGCACAGACAAATGGTTGCTGCCTGCGGGCAGAGGGAGAGGAACTGCGGCCAAGGCAGTGGGGCACAGCCCCGGGTGCCCCCTCCCACAAAGAGCAGCACCCCCGGGCCCCCTCACCGGCTTGGAGGCCCCTTCTGCCGCCCCCTCGCTCCGCGTGGCCTCCTTGAGGCTCCGGCTTTTCCCAGGGCCTGGCTGCCGGCTCTTGTCCTTGCCGCTCGTCTCGACCTCCCCGATGTCCACCCCGCTGTCCTCGCTGAGGGTCTGCCCGCTGTCCGACAGCTGGGAGAGCGTGGAGGCTGGGGAGAGACGCGGCGTTAGCGGGCGGGCAGTGCCGGGGCCGGCCGAGCGCCCACGGGGCCACGGGGCGAGGGCAGCGCCCGCTCCCAGGGCTGGGCAGCTTCCCTGGGATGCACACCTGGGCTGCAGAGAAAGGGTCCCAAGCAGGTCCCTTCAGGTTCAGGGAATTGGTTAGGTTGGAAAAGCCCTCGAAGATCATCGAGTTCAACCACAGGACCAGCCCTGCCAAGGCCGGCACTAAGCCACGTCCCCAAGTGCCACATCTTTTACATCCCTCCAGGCATGGGGACTCCACCACTGCCCTGGGCAGCCTCTCCCAGTGCCTGACCACCCTGTCAGTGAAGGAATTTTCCCTAATGTCCAACTTGAACCTCCCCTGGCACAACTTGAGGCCATTTCCTCTTGTTCTGTTGCTTGTTACCTGCGAGAAGAGATCAACCCCCACTTGGCAGCACCTTCCTGTCAGAGAGGAGCTGTGCACAGGCAGCATCCAGGGACAAGCAGTCCAGGATCCAACCAGGATCCCAAACTGGGATGGACGGAGGGCGACAGCGCTGAGCTCAGGGATCCTGCTAGAGGCCCGTTTGTCCAGCCCATCCTCCACAACAGCGGCTGGGAGGAGACAGGGATGAAGGCAAAGAGGCGCTGCCATGGAGGAGCTTCTGCCCTTCGAGGATGAAGACTGGAAATATCAGGAGCAGCGATTCAGCAGCACCTGCAGGGCGGGCCGGGGCTCCGGGACAGCGGCTCCGGGCTGGGCGGGGTTGGGGTCACAGCGCGGACCCCGCTCGGTGCCGGTCCGGCGGCTCCACGCCCGCACTGACCGGCGGCACCGGCCGTGCAGTGACGGCCGCGCGCCACAGGAGGGCGACATTGCCACTCGTGTCGGGCCCGCGGGGGCGGGGACGCTCCGGGACCCCCTGGATCCCCCTGGATCCCCCGGGACCCTCTCCCCTCCTCCCCCCTCCAGCCCCGGGGATCCCCCGGGACCCCCATCCCTCCTTCCCTCTCCAGCTCGGGGGGTCCCCCGGGGCACCCCTTCCATCTCCAGCTCTGGGGGTTCACCAGAACCTTTCTTCCTTCTACATCTCCGAGGGACCCCCGGGACCCCCTTCCCTCTCCATCTCCGAGGGGACCCATGGGGCCCCATATGCTGCTATCCCCCTCTCCACTTCTTTTTCCTGGGGTAAATGTGACTCCCGAGCTGAGTGTGGGCACAATCACGCTTTTTGTTTTTCCCCAGCAAAATACAGAGTTAATGGAAAAATACCAGAATTATTTCTATTTTCCTGTCCTTGAGGTCACAGAATGGCCTGGGTTGGGAGGGGCATTAAAACTCATCTCATTCCACCCCCTGCCATGGGCAGGGACACCTTCTACTATCCCAGGCTGCTCCAAGCTGTATCCAACCTGGCCTTGGACACTTCCAGGGATCCAGGGGCAGCCACAGCTTCTCTGGGCACCCTAAGCCAGGGCCTCCCCACCCTCCCAGGGAAGGATTTCTTCCCAATATCCCATCTAACTCTGCCCTCTGGAAGCCATTCCCTGTGTCCTGTCCCTCCATCCTTTGTCCCCAGTCCCTCTCCAGCTCTCCTGGAGCCCCTTTAGGCACTGGCAGGCGCTCTGAGGTCTCCCTGGAGCCTCCTCTTGTCCAGCTGAGCACTCCCAGCTCTCCCAGCCGGGCTCCAGAGCAGAGGGGCTCCAGCCCTTGCATCACAGATCTGTCAGGAGACCTGAGCGGTGCCTCCTGTCCTGGGCACAGCCCAGGGAGGGTTTTCCCGGCTGCCAGGTGACACCCACCTCTGGCCTGGGGCAGGGGCCTCACTTCGTTGACATCAGGCTCGCTGTTGGGCTGGTGCACCTCCACCATGATGAAATGCTGGTTGGCCACGGCCTGGGGGCTGCCCTTGTCCGGGGGCGGCGGCGCCGGGTGCGGGGGAGGAGGAGGAGGGGACGGGGCCGGGGGGCTCTGCAGCCCCTCTGGGGACGGGCTCTTCAGCCTGGTGGGGGACTGGACCCTGGGGAAGGGCCCGATGGGGTGCTGGCTGAGCAGGGCCAGCTGCGCGTCCAGGCGCCCGCGCGGGGCCGGGGCGATGGTGGCGTAGATGGCGCTGGGGGCCGAGTCCTCGGTGCCCGTGGAGGCCGTGGAGGCCACGCTGAGCGTGTCCTTCTCGGGGGCCTTGGCAGGGGGAGAGGGGTTCCGGGGGGCCACGAAGAACAGGCCGGACTGGGAGGACTCGGAGGAAGGGCGCTTGGGCTTGTCCTGCCCTGGGAGCCTGTGCCGGGCAGAGGGGGGGTCCAGGCTCTGCGGGGCTGCCGGGGGAGGAGGGGGCTTGAAGTTGGGTGGTTCGTCGGGGAAGGAGGAGAGGTCATCCTGCCAAAGCAAGAACAGGGGTGTTTAGGACACCGTGCCCAGGCTCAGCGTCACCTCCATCTACATCTTTTCACACTGACCGTGGCTAAAGGAGCGGGTTGTTATAGAAACTCCTTCCTGACCTTCTGAAAATGTTACAGAAACACCTTCCTGACCTTCTGAGAACGTTACAGAAACACCTTCCTGACCTTCTGACAATAAGAACACCACTCAGACATGAGCACAATTACAGTACAAACCACCCAACCTTTGCTTTGCTTTGCACCAGGCTGCTCCTACGCAGCCAGCCAGAATGCTCCTCCTAATCAATCTGATTAATTGGGTTAATTGACATCCCTGGGGTGTTGATGCAGCAAAGCTGCTGGAGCTGAGGGCAGACTCAGCACTCCCAGTTTGCCTCCTGCTCCCAGCCAGCTCCGTGCAGGGCCTTACCAGGGACACGTCTGGCAGGGTGTTGATGCTGCTCTGGTGGCAGTCCCCAGCTCCCTCCAGTTCTGACGTGTTCTGGGAGAGCAGAGAAGGAAGAAAAAACCATGTCAGGGCAGCAAGAGCAACCCCCACAGTGCCAGAGTGACAGGGGACAGGAGGGGGGTGCAGGTTATCCCCCAAACCCCTGCCCATGCAAGGCCAGTCTCACCCAAAGGTTTTGGCTTCCTTGGAGGTTCCCTGGAGACTGACAAGGGGAGCACAGTGGATTTGTTGGGATGCAGGCTCTCCCAAGCTAAGGAGTGTGCTCAGAGCGTGCTGGGGACCTGCCACGCTGGGCTGAGCTCCTCCAGACCCACACCAGCTCCTCCTCTGAGTTTGGAAGGAGGGGAGGAACCAGCTCTGAGGGCTGCAGGTTCAATACCTGGATTTCTTTTCCCAGAGGGAGGGCAATGGAAGAGTTTGAAACTCCCCTCCTCTGCAAGCCAGAGCAGAGGGTCTGAGATGCAGAGAGAAGCTGCTGCCATCAGGAAATGCCACACCACGGTTTTGAACAGATCACAGCTCCAGGACTCCAGAAGGGCTGTGGGAATGTCAGCTGGGATGGGCCCAGGGAGAGGACACAGACCCAGCCAAGCAGAGCCAACCTGGCTGAGTCGGGGTGGCCCAGGGGGGCACAGCAGAGCTGGGGGTGCAGCCCTGCCCTGGCAGCTGTGCCTGGCCCTGCTCTGGAATCCTCTGCCAGGGGGGCACATCCCCAGCTCCCCTGGTGCCCCTGCCAGGGCAAACCCAGCCTCAGCCCCCTCCCACAGCAAACCCTGCTCTGGAGAGGAGCTGCTGCTGCTCAGGAAGGATGAGCTTGGCTCCCGTCACGTTCTCAGGGCTGTGTGGATGGGGCAGGGCGCAGTTTGTGTTTAAGTGCCTGTTATTTATTGCAGGGTAAACAGCTGATTAGCTGAAACGCTGGTGCATCTGCATCTCCCCCAGCTGCTGGAGGCTGCTGCTGTGCCTGTGAGATGTTCGCGTCCCAAAATAGACACGGGAGACAATTAAGACCATTAGAGTGGCAGCAAAAACATTGATGCAAAGTGCTTTTATCCCTGTGGCTTCTGAAGGAGCCCTGGAGGATGAGAACATGAAGAAACAGCTTGTTCAGGGAGTGACAGGTAAAGGCTCAGCTTGGGAAACCTTCCTGGGACAAAGGTTTCAGCATCAATTCATCCAACACAGGGGCAGGGGGCTTTGCAAGGGAATCACAGAATCCTGGAATGGTTTAGGTGGGAAGGGACTTTGAGGCTCATCCCATTCCACCCCTGCCATGGGCAGGGACACCTTCCACTATCCCAGGCTGCTCCAAGCCCCATCCAAGCTGGCCTGGGACACTGCCAGGGCTGGAGCAGCCACAGCCCGACTGGGAGCAGCCAAACTGTCACACTTATGTCGCTGCTAAAATGGGCAGAGTCTGCCTGATGCCCCCTAAAACCGGCCAGGGCCCTTTCCCCCAGTCCTGCCCTGACCCCCTGCCCATCACCGCCCAGCAAATCCATCACAGGCCGTGTCCCAGCTCTGCCCTCGCAGCAGGAGCAGCCTGTCCCGAGCTGTGACTCCTCTGCAGAGGCTGGGTGGGCACAGGGCTGCCCCTGTGCCCCGATCCCACTGCCAGCTCTGCTCCCCCCAGTCCCTGGATGCTGCTCATCCTGCTCAGGGCACCTCTGGCTGCTGCACAGTGTGAGCAGGAGATGTGCCTTCCCCCCAGCTCAGCTCTTCGGGGGCAGAAGCAATTAACCAGTGATTGCTCTGGGCTATAAAACCTGATGGCTTTTAAGCCGAGCACATTTGCTTTCAGGAACTGGCTGTTTCGAGGCTGTGCCTGCCTGGATTTCCCCTGAAGGACTCAGGGAAGCCACTGCCCTGAAAAATGAGTCTGTTGAGGAGGCTGCTCCCTCCTGCTGACTCCCTGCTCCTTCACCCCATTTATCTCCAGTTCCTTATAGAAACTGGGGCCAGGAGAGCCCCTTCCAGCCCCTCCACAGAGCAGCTGGGAAATGTTTGTCCTTCTTATCCTAAAAAGAGTCCACAGCAGGAGTGATGGAGCTGGAGAGCACCTTTCAGACAGTTTTCATTTGCAGATTAAAGGGTGCAGAAACTGCCACCTCCCCGGGGAACAGAACCCAACCTTTAATTAACCTCTCAGCTCCAAATCAGTGCCTTAATTTCCAGTTACCGCTAAGGAGAGCTCTGCAGAGCTCCTCAGCCTGAGGCCTGCAGGGCTTCCATTTGGAACAACTGCACCAGCCTGGAAACAAGCCCAGCTTTCCTCCTCTCCTCCCTTCCATCTCCCACTCTGGAATGCAGCCACAGGGCTGGAGGAGCCCCAGACTGGTCCAGATTTAGGGGCTCTAAGGGTGCCCCATGCAGTGGCTTCACTGTATCTCCATCCTCATCCTCTGGGAGCATCGCTCCCAGCACATGGGAACCCTCCCCGTGGGATATCCCAGGAGCTGGAGCAAGGCAGCAGCTGTGGGACCAGCCCTGGGAGGAGAAGGCAGCTCTGCAGGGCAGCAGCTTTGCTAGGAGGTGGTGGAGAAGGAAAACAAACCCACCAGGGATAGCAATGCCTTCATCCCAGCACTGAGGGGTGGGCAGGAAGCAGGGACAAAGGGAAGGATTTGGAAAAAGGATTGTTTGGAAGCAAGCAGGAATTCCCACTGCTCTGATCAGGCATGCTGCAGCTGACTCTGTCCCCTCCCCTTGAGACCCAGCATTTCCAGAGGGTGCTGGGGACACTCAGGCAGGGGCTGGCACCATTGAACACGACATTGTCTCATTCCCAAGGATCCTTCACGAATTCCATAATGGGATCACTGTTCACAAGGGTCTGCCCAGCCTCACCCTGCTTGGTTGGGTGGGAGTTCACCCAGCAGCCAAGGGACAGGTGCCTGCTCTGCTGTCACTGCATTTGGCCAGGAAGCCACAGGAATCTGTGTCCCACGGTTTGGGGAGCCCGGGATAAACTCCATGTGGGAATGCTGCAGCCATCCTGTGCTGGGTAAGTGCTATTCCCACAGGGATGTGGCTTCTGGGCCAGGATCACAGCTGCAGGGCCTCTCTCACAGCTCTCAGCTCCACCCTGTGCTGTCCCTGAGCCTGTGATTTCCTCCCCAGGAGCAGGGAATGCGCTCACACCCTGCAGCTTCCCCAGCCTCCTCCCAGCCAGGAGCTCTGGGGGTTCCTGGGGCTCTCCCCACATCCATGCCCAGCCTCTCTAAAGCCTGGGTGAGGATTTCTCACACACAATGTGAGGTCACTGCCTCTCCTGCACTGCAGCACAGCCAAGGGCCACAAGGGAAGTTCTCCCCAGTCCTAAGGATGTGTGATGGGATGGGAGCAGCCCACTGAGAGAGCTGGGGCTGTCCAGCCTGGAGCAGAGAAGGCTCTGCAGACACCTTGGTGGCATTTCACTGCTGGAAGGGGGCTGTAAGAAAGATGGGGACAGATTGTTGGGTACACAAGGGGAAATTGTTTTAAATTAAGAGAGGGTCAGTTTAGATCAGACAGGAGGAAGATGGTTTTTATCAAAAGGGTGGGGAGGCCCTGGCACAGGGTTCCCAGAGAAGCTGTGGCTGCCCCACCCCTGGAAGTGTCCAAGGCCAGGTTGGACTGGGCTTGGAGCAGCCTGGGACAGTGGAAGGTGTCCCTGCCCATGGCAGGGGGTGGAACTAGACAGGCTCTAAACCATTCTGTGATTCTGTGATTTTCTACTGGTATTTAGCCAGGATGCCCATACAGCAGAGCAGCAGGCAGGGCAGGGAGGGCAGGCTGGGGTCTGCCAGGCTTCAGCACTGCTGGTCCTTCCACAACCCCATCCCCGAGGTCTCCATGGCACTGAGGCACCAGCTGGGTCTGGTTCAAGCTGAGTCCTGTGTGCTCTGCAGCACCCAGGGCTGGGGAAAGGGGCTCTCCTCAGCAGGGGAGGAACAGCAGAGATGGGTGAAACGAGGTGGCCGTGGAGGAGCTGCAGCACCCCCGGGCCAGCACATGCCCCACTCCCACCCAGCTCACACACACTGACCCATCCCCTCAGCCCCTACCTCCATCAGGTCTATGAGCCACAGCAGTCGCTCCTGGGGGAGAGCAGAGAGAAACAAGCACAGAGTGACAGGGTCACATCAGGGAGGTGCAGAACAAACCAGCCACACGAGCACATCTCAGAGCCTCTCCCAGACCCACCCTGCAGGACCCACACCCAGGGCTGGGTGCCAAGGCTGAAGGGAGCCCCTCCTGAGAGAGGGGCTGAGGGAGAACAGGGCAGAGGGAGCAGTTTGGGAGCCCTGCCCCTCATCTCTCTCTGCTGCTATCCAAGACAAGCACCCATCCACCACGAGCTGGTGCTCTTTGCTTGGCAGCAGTTTCAGCAGGAGTGGGGACAGCCATCTCCAGGGCCAGCATTCCCAACACCAGGCAGAGCCTGGGGCAGGGTGTGCTCCCACAGCATGCAGAGAGCTGCCACACAGCCAGGGAGGACCTGCAGTGGCACTGATGGACCTGTGCTTTTAAAACAGTGGTGCTCACTCCCTTCCCTGGGCCACAGCAGCACCCAGGGGTCCTTCCCTGAGCTCTGGGCTCATGTGCCAGGTGGGGCTGGGCCTGGCAGGAGTTGTGGAGCAGGAGGCAGAGCAGGGCACACCTGGAGCACATGGCACAGCCCCAGGCATGGGGACAGCATGGGAGCAGGGTGTCATGCTCAGCACATGGCCCTGGCAGACCTGTGCTAGCCCTCAGAAGAATTTTGCCAGCAGGTCCTTGGGGAGCAGAGCAAAACTTATTTTGTTTATGCTGATCCAGGAAGGATCTCACTGAAATCCCTCCTGAGCAGAGCAGACAGCTCTCCCATGGGTACTTGTGGGTTTAACAGGACAAAAGCTCAGCTCTGATGCTCTGCCACTCTCTGAGGCCTCTCGTAGACACACAGAGCCCCAGGAAAGCCCCCTCCTCTCTTCCCCAGGGGCTGTGCTGGGTGGACCCTCCACAGCCCCATCCCACCACTGTGGGCTGCTTTCCTGGCTGCAGAACCAGCACAGAGCCCATTGTTCCTCTTTCCTTTCATGAAGGGTTTAATTTCCAAGGTTACTAATGCAGTTATGATGAAAGGCATTTTATGGTGAGGAAATTAATTTGGGGGCTGTGTGCCTGCACAGTCTGAGGTGATTACACTAACTTAATTAGATGGTGCGTGCGACGAGGGCCTGGCAGGGACGTGGGAGGGCTGCTGCTGAGTGCTGCAGAGTGGGCAGGGGATGGGATGCAGCTGCCTGGCCCCTCTGCTTCCCACTGGGATGGGGAACAGGCAGGCAGCATCCTTAAGGAGGAGGTTTAAAGGCTGGAGAACAGCAGCAGGCACTTTGCTGCATGGATGCAGTGCCAGTGGGTTCCTGGAAGGGAGGCAGGAGCTTCATCCCTCACTGGGGACAAAGTGACATGCAGCACTCATGCAGGGGACAGCAGCACCTCCCTGTCAGGAGCACAGAGATACCCAGCACATCTGCACCTAAAAATCACCCAGACCACTAGGTAAAATGAAAGCTTTGGGGGGAATCCATGGGGGAAGCTGCCTGAACAGAGCCTGTGGGGTGAACAGAGCCTGAGGGGTGAGCACAGTCTGTGGGGTGAGCACAGCCTGTGGGGTGAACATATCCTGTGGGGTGAGCACAGCCTGAGGGGTGAACAGAGCCTGAGGGGTGAACAGAGCCAGAGGGGTGAGCACAGCCTGTGGGGTGAACACACCCTGAGGGGTGAACACAGCCTGTGGGGTGAACATATCTTGTGGGGTGAACACAGCCTGATGGGTGAATATATCCTGTGGGGTGAGCACAGTCTGAGGGGTGAACACAGCCTGAGGGGTGAACACAGCCTGTGGGGTAAGCACAGCCTGTGGGGTGAACACAGCCTCCAGGAAGAGGACTTTGCTGTGGGGCCGGGGGTCGGTGCTGCAGGGAAGAGGATGGGGCAGGAGGGCCATACCCGGGCCGAGCTGACCGTGGTGGCAGTGAAGTGGCTGCTGGAGGACGAGACGGTGTCGCTGTAGGACATCATGGAGTAGGAGTCGGTGCTGGGCCCCGCGGGCTGCCGGGCCTTCATGGACTCGATCTCCCTCTTCAGCACCAGGTTGTCGAAGCGGTCGAGGTCTTGTGGGGAGATGACCCCCCTCACCTCGGACAGCAGCGAGAACTGGCCAGGCACACACAAGCACAGACAGGTTGGAGCACGAGCACACCCTGGGAAGGGGAAGGCCTCCCTCCCACCATGCCCAGCAGTGCCAGCGCGATGCTCTGGCAGGGAACGCCGGAGGTTTGGTCCTAAACGTGACCAGAAGCTCCTCTGCCACCGAACACCAGCCTGTATCCCCCAGAATGGCACTGGCACAGATTTCCCAGAAAAGCTGTGGCTGCCCCTTCTCTGGAAGTTTCCAAGTTGCCAGGTTGGATGGGGCTTGGAGCACCCTGGGATATTGGAAGGTATCCCTGCCCATGGCAGGGGGTTGGACCACGAGGATTTTTAAGCTCCATTCCAACCCAAACTAGTCTGGGATTCTGTGATGATTCTATGACAATGTGGATTTGGCTTCCACACCCTCCCCCTGCCCTGAGCAGATGACCTTGGAGCACTGGGCCACACTGTGCCAGCACCCACCCTGTGTCCACCCTGTGCCAGCGGCTCTGCTCGGCCCCCCGGGCACAAGAAGCTGTCCCTGCCCCAGGGCCTCACCTTGGCGTGGGTGTTGAGCAGCTCGAAGAGTGCCATGACCAGGGCATCCACGGAGATGTTGCCCTCCTTGTACTCGTCCAGGTAGTAGCCCATGGTGGCCCGCTCCTGTTCGTTGAGCAGGTGCCGCGCCTGCTCCTCCAGCATGACCCGGCTCTGGTTCACCATGGTGCTCAGGGTGACCTGCGAGCCCGCCAGCCCCCGGTAGAACAGGGGCTGCAGGGGACAGGGACAGCCTTGGGGCTGGGGTGCCACGGGGGGGCTGTGGGCAGGAGGGACAGCCAGGCAAGGAGTGCCCCCCGCCCTCCAGCCCACTCTGCCTCTGTCAGACACTGCCTGGGGGAGCTGGAAGGCAGCGCTGGAAGGAGGATTGGGGAGTGACTGGAGGAAGGAACCCCCAAGAATTCGTCAACTGTTCAGTGTCACCACTGGTTTGGGTAACTCCAGAGCCAGGATCAGAGGCACTGAGCTCTGCTCTCTGAGACACGGACAGGACCCAGGGCATGGCTGGAGCTGTGCCAGGGGAGGCTCAGGCTGGAGATCAGGAAAGGTTCTTCCCCCAGAGGGTGCTGGGCACTGCTCAGGCTCCCCAGGGAATGGGCACGGCCCCGAGGCTGCCAGAGCTCCAGGGGCGTTTGGACAACGCTGCCAGGGATGCCCAGGGTGGGGTTGGTGGGGGGTCTGGGCAGGGCCAGGGGCTGGACTGGATGATCCCGGTGGGTCCCTTCCAGCTCAGTCTATTCCGTGATCCTCTGGTTCTCTGAGTTCATGCAGCACCAGCTGAAAACCAAAACAGCTTCCCAGCCCTTTCCAGCAAGTGCAGATGCTGCCCCTCAACCAGCCAGGGATTTAATCCCAGGCTCTGTCCGTCCCTGGCAGAGCTGGGGGAACTGAGGCCAGCTCCCCATCCTGTGTAAAAGGCAGATTTGCCCCTAGTGCCAGCTTGGAGCAGACCCTGGTGAAGAAAGAGCCACTGGCAACCAAAGGAGCCCCAGGGAGAGACAAGTCTGGCTGCAAATGAAAGACTATTTTCCTTTGAGAGGGATTTCTAAGGGGAGCTCCTTGCTGTTCCCTCCCAGGCAGTGCTGGCATAGGCAGCACAGGGATATGGAGCCAGACAAGACCCTGACTGTCCCAGAGAAAGAGAGGATTTGAGGCTGGGGAACATGTTTTGCCAGCAAAGAGTCCAAAGCTGTTATCAGTGAGGGCCACCTGTAATACCTCCCTGCTGAATTTCCATTCAAAAGCAATGTGCTTTGCAAAGAGGTGTGGGGAGAAGATGCTGGCACAGAGCTGCAGGCACAGCACTGGGGGAGCCCTGCCACTGCCTGGAGTGCTGGAGAGGGCTGGGTCAGCTCTGCTTCGGGCTGGGAAAGATCCCAGGAGCTGCCAGGGCCCAGAGACAGCCCTGTGGAAGGAATCTTGGGCACTCTGCAGGGTGGAGAGGGTCCCCATGGTCCTTGGCCATGGGTGATCATTGCCCCTGGCCCGTTTGAGTGCTCATTGCAGGCCAGGAGGCACCAGATAAGCCTGGAAGTGGCACAGGAGAGGGGACACACACTTTGTCACTGTCTGTAGAACACTGCTGCCCAGACAGGGTGGGGAGGAGCAAGGCCCATTAAAACCCTCCCCATGGCAGCATCCCTTCTGTAACCAGGAGCACAGATCCCTCCCTCCCATGGAAAATAAAAGACAAAAGCAGATATTTTTCACAAGGCCTCAGGAAGGTCTGGGATATCAGGAGGAGGTTCTTACCCTGCCTGCCACCTCCATGGCATGGTCACCTGCTGCCCTGCAGGGAGGGAGAAGATCATTTAGCACTGAGCACTGTCACTTGTCACCTGGCACAGCCCCTGGCACCTTCTCTCCTCTCTGGGCCACAAAGACAAAAGCTTCTGGCCTGAGAAGAGGGGCAGGGGCAGCACAGTGTTGTCCAGACCTGGTCCCCCTTACAGGTCAGAGATGCTTCACTGATACAGGAGCCAGACCCCAGCACTGGACATGCTGGGATTCTCACCCCTCTGGGTGCACCCACAGGGGCTCTGAGCTGAGAGATTTCCCCCAGAGAGCCCCCGAGGCATGGACCCTGCTGGGCTGAGCAGGGTTATCCCCCCCTATAGATCCCCCCAGACACAAACCCCGCTGGGCTGAGCAGGGTTATTCCCCCATATAGAGCCCCCCAGGCACAGACCCTGCTGGGCTGAGAGATTCCCCCAGAACCCTCCAGACACAAACCCCGCTGGGCTCACAGATTCCCCCCAGAGCCCCCCAGGCACGTACCCCACTGGGATGAGAGATCCCCCTCTATAGATCCCCCCGGGCACGTACCCCGCTGGGCTGAGCAGGGTCTCTCCCAGCTGGGAGCTGCTGATCCAGCGGGTCTCGTCCACGGTGGTGCGGGCGTGGGGCAGGCGCCCGATGTCCTTCACCGTCATGATGAGGTGCCGGGAGGACTTGAGCAGCTTCACGGCCTCGTCGTGGGGGATGCTCAGGAAGCTGCGCCCGTTCACCTCCAGGATCTGGTCTCCCACCTGTGGGATCGGGATGGGGTGAGCCTGGCAAGTCCCAGGGGGGTTCCTGCTGGGAATAACGCCTTCTTCTCCCAGCAGGGAGGTGCTACGCACCACCAAATTAGGGTGGCACTCACTGAGGTGAGTCTCGCTGAGGGCACTAAATTGGGGAGTGCTATTCCTAAACCATGACAAAATTACTTATTAAAATCTTATCAAGCATTTGAGAATATGGGATTCCATGTTATGTCCTCTGAATATATATCAGAAAGACTCAAGAGGCCTACATCAACCAAATCTGTCAACAGCCTGAAGGCAACGTTATTGTTTTCTAGACAGTGAGGATTATAAATATTCGTTATTGTGATAGATATGCATCAAT
>VZRZ01005953.1:548164-718071 GCA_013398175.1 Climacteris rufus | reverse complement strand
TCCTTTCCTCTGCCTGACAACTATATATCTATTGCCACATGATTCTAGCTACAATGGGGTGTGCGTACGTTCTACTGAGTTTGCTTCTTAAATACGCTGTCACAGAGGCATTACCTTCCTTCCTAATTGGCCCAGCGGTGGCATAGCAGCCTGTCCATCAGAGATAGGCCCTGGCTGGACAACTGTGGAAGCTTCTAGCAGCTCTTGACAGGAGCCATCTTTTGGCCCCTACCACACACAAAAAGCTAGACCCCTCTCAAACTACCACAATAGTGGCTTAACAATTTCATCTGCTCATTCCCACAAGGCCTGAAGATGCATCTCATCATGTCCGATGGACTTGTGTACCTTCAAGTTCCCTGGATGGTCTTGAACCTGATATTCTCATACACTGGACATTTATTTGTTCTCCCAGACACTGCCTTTGCTTTTTGTGGTTTGGGTGATGTGTCTGGAGCACTTGGCAGTGAAGACTGATACAAAAAAGTTGTTGAGTACTTCAGCCTTCGCCATATCCTGGGCAACCAGGTCTGCTGTGTCCTTCTACAGAGGGTTTGCATTTTCCCTAGTCTTTTATCACTGTCATACCTATAGATACTTTTCGTGTTGTCCTTGACATCCCCGGCCAGATTTCATTCTTTCAGGTTTGTAGCTTTCCTAAACTGATCACTGGCTGCTCAGACAACTTCTATGTATTCTTCCCAGGATACCTGTCCTTGCTTGTATTCTGTACCTTTCTTTTCATATTTCAGT
The DNA here is from genome assembly GCA_013398175.1 of Climacteris rufus. NCBI lineage: Eukaryota > Metazoa > Chordata > Aves > Passeriformes > Climacteridae > Climacteris > Climacteris rufus. The sequence continues at coordinate 717,318 of VZRZ01005953.1, read as the reverse complement.
TTGTCCAGGATCTCCTTGTTCATCCATGCAGGCCTCTAGGTGTTTTTACCTGACTTCTGCTTTGTTGGGATGCATCACTCCTGAGCTTGGAGGAGATGATCCTTGAATATTAACCAATTTTCCTGGGCCGTTCTTGCCTCCAGGGTTTTATCCCATGGTACTCTACCAATCAGATCCCTGAAGAGGCCAAAGTCTGCTCTCCTGAAGTCCAGGGCTGAGCTTGCTGCACATCCTTCTCTCTGCCCTGAGGATCTGAAACTCCACCAATTAATGGTCACTGCAGTCAAGGCTGACCTTGAGGTTCATATTCCCCACAAGCCCCTCCTTGCTGGTGAGAGCAAGGTCCAGCATAGCACCTCTCCTTGCTGGCTTCTCTCTCCCTTGCAGGAGGAAGTTATCATCAATGCATTCTGGGAACCACCTGCATTGCTTATGCCCTGCTATGTTGTCCCTCCAACAGGTATTTGTTGATTGAAGTTTTCCATGACAACTAGGACTTGTGAATATAAGGCTGCTCCCATCTGTCTGTAGAGGGCCTCATGCACTTGTGTGGCCTGTAGCAGACCCCCATGATTACAACAGCTGTACCTGCCTTCTCTTTAATCCTGATCCATAGGCTCTCAGTCTGCTCCTCATCCATCCTCAAGCAGGGCTCCATGCACTCCAGCTGGTCTTTGACAAAGATGGCAACACCCTCTGCCTGTCCTTCCTAAAGGGCCTGTATCCTTTCATTTCAACACTCTACTCATAGGAGGTATCCATCCCACTATGTCTCCTTGATTCAAGTAACTCACAGCCAGCCCTGCAAGCTTGTGCATATCTCTAACTCCCCTTTTTTATTCCCCATGCCTCTTGTGTTTGAATAGAGGTATTTGAATTGGACTCCCGATGAAGTTCGCTTACTGGCTGGAATTCCTTTGTGCTGCTCTTCAGGTGTTCTCCTGCTGACCAGCAGTCCCTCTCCAGGCTCTGGGCCTCTCTTGCTGGCACTGGCATCAAACTGGTAGGAGTGGGATGGACTGAGGTTCCCTTTCCCCTGGCAACTTCCATTGTGAAAATCAAACTGACTAATTAGAGCAAAACGTAATGATTCATTTCACTGAAAACAGCCAAAAAGGTGTCTGAAAAATGCAGGCTACTTGCTTATGTGAACAAGCTAGTTTATAGTCTATAGAGTTTTGTTTTTTTTCTTTTAAACGAAAAATTATTTGCTTCATGGACACAATATGAATATGTAGATAGTGTGCTGCCTTTTTAAGGTGTGTACTTTTTACCTTGACATAATATAGGGGGTAAGATTTTGAAAGCCCTTCGTATTGACCTAATCTTGTTCTCATTTGAGATACTTAAAATGACTGCAAAAGAAGGGGTTTCTGTCAGACCTGAGTGCTACTGCAAATCTTATCCATCTTTTTTAGTTGTACTTATTATTTTGTGTTGTTTTATGAATACAAAGTCTCACACAGAAACCTTAATGGAAAAAATAATGACTTCTGAGTAGACATTTCATTAATGCCAACAGTGAGTGACAAGAAACTGCATCTTCAGACAAACCCTTACAGTACTGAAAGTGCTGCATATCCATCTCAGTTAAAATTGCCTATATTGAATGAGGATGAATAAGTTGATTGGTTTGGAGAGAAACAAACAGAATAGATGCTTAATGCTTGATTGCCACAAATATAGGCTTATTCTAATAATTGTTTTTATAACCAGTAACTTCTACAGATACAAATTTCAAATTTAATTTAATTTAATTTAATTTAAAATTTAAATTTATTTGTAAATTTTTTTTTAATTGAGCCCTTCATACTGTAATTTAAATTTATAAGTAAATTTCAAGTAAAGGTATAGAACTTTTAAATCTCTTAATCAGACCTAGGCCATTGTATTTCCATCATGAATTATTCTGTTGTATCCTATGATCTGCATTTGGAATGAGTTCATTAAAAATATATATCATGCAATTTGAATTGGCAAACTCTTCAACTGGATACAAATATAACTGCTATGCCTATTAGAGGTTGTCCGGATTTCTGACTCTAATTTAAATTTAATTCTACTGTTCACTGGTCTGTCAGTCAGATTTACTTCTCTTCCTTCTCTTAGTGGAAGTACTTGAACAACATGAATGGCAGGTAACTTGGTCTTTTGTAAAAAATAACTATTAGATTATTACAGATATTTGGGCATGGGGGAACTCTAGATCAAATTTCCTTAGCATTTTCAACATCCTGAAACCCTGCAAGATTGTGAACGCCAAACAGAGAGCCCGAAAATAAGTCTTGAGAGCACAACTGTTTAGGGAATACTGAGCATGACAGCAAATGCAGGTAGGGAGTAAAGATGGTGAGCTGCCTGTATGTTGTTCTGCTCCATTTACACTTTCCCTGAAAATTTTAAGCAGGATTCTTAATGAATTACTCTTAGAATGAATTCAATCTTATTGATTTTCTTGTGCTTTTTGATAGTGAATACCTACCTTGTTTCAGCTTTTTTTCCCCATTTGTGTCATGTTTTGGATAATCTAAGCAAACATTGAGAGCATCCACTGCACTAAATTCATTCACACAGCCAATATTACTATTGCTGACAGGTCTGATGTAAGGAAGGATGGGCTTGGGAGGTGGCCTCCCCAGGTCATATTAATGTGGATAGGATTGAAGAGTTTGAATTGCTGCTTTCGTGTAGGAAAAAAGCATATAGCTTCCAGAAAAGTCAGTCTCTTTTAAGCTGTAGCACTCACGTTTAAACTATTCCTGTTTTTGTTTGATTCTCTGTTTCTGTATTGCTTTCTGGTTTTCTTCTCCTTATCCCCCTTTCCCAAGAGGTGAGAATTCCTCTCGCCTTTCTTAAACATGTTCCATACACAGCAGACTGATTTATTTCAGAGTGTTTATACAGTTTTCCAAAGGTGAAGATACTTGGCTTTGGCTTAAATCTGTGTTGTAGAAGTGACCCTGCCAAAGACTGCTGTGGAGCAACTGCAAGCAAAGCTCCTTTTGTGTGTGCCAGGGCAAACTGTCAAGAGAAGAAAGGGAAATCTGCAGGAAATGGGAAGAGAAATAAAATGGAGCTTTCAGATTTGCTCTACATAACAAATCCTTACTTCTTCAAATTTATCTCTGGAATTTTTTATTTATGTATTTATTCATATTTGGAAATTTAATAATAAGAGAATATACTCACAACTGTCAATTAGTTAGAACAATAAATAAACTATTCTGGTTATCAATATCATCCTGGAAGTGTACATAAAAATAATTAAAATCTAGGAATTTTCAAAATAATTGGTACCATTTTTATTAGATAGAAATCTAAATAAAAAAAACATGAAAAATCCAGGTTATTTATGGTGTGAGCGCAAGGAAAGTTGAGGCAAGAAAAAGGAAACCAACTATAGTGGGACCTGCATTAAATTCATGCTTTTCCCCCAATGGAAATGGTTATTAATCTTTCTGTCTTGGAAATGAAAACGTTCTTCACATTTCACCAATCCACCAGCTCTGCTTTATGACCCAGATATTGGTCCTATTAGTTTGCCATGTATGTAATGGTGCTGCAAGCATGTATTACTTGCTAAGGTCAATGACATTGCTAATTTATTCTTTAGGAATCCATCACTGACCAGCTTAATTTAGTGCAGGTTTTTCCTACTACTGAAATATCCTAATTTGCAGTATAGAACTGCAGTATTTTTCCAGCACCCACCTAATTTACAATCAAAAGTCAGTTACAATCTAAGTATTTCTGAAGCTTGGGTATTGATTTAAGCACTTTATTTTAGCTGTCCCATTTGAAAATATTGTCTATGTCTAATATGAATTTTAAAAATTTCAATGGTTTAACTGGGTAACATATTAAAGCATAAAACTAATTTTTTAAATTGATGGCAAATCATTACATCTGTAAAATTTACTTCCATTTATAATAATCTTCAATGATATTTACTTGACAATAAGTTTTCAAATATAAGCTAAAAATATCCACTCATATTTATTCTTTGCAGTCTTTTTGGTTACCTATTCACTCTGATTTATTTCCATGAAACTTTCTAGAATTTTCAAGCTATAAAAGGAAACAAAGGGTCCTTTCATTGTTGGAACGACTTCATATTCATGCAGGTGGTGTTTATGTTCCTGATTGCCAATGTATACTGTATCAGCATTAAAGTGACCATCTTATATATTTTGGAAGGCTGTTACTGATGCTGAAACTTATTTCACCTCCATTATGGAAATTTATTAATTCCATTAAGAGAACTTTGTTCTGGATTTAGTTAATCTTCAGCCTGGGTGAAATGGTGTAACTTTGCATGTAGTGGTATCCTTGATATAGCTGCAGGGCTGATATAGGTTAATGTGATTGTTTGTGTGCAAGACCCTTCCTATTGACCTCCGAGACATCAAATTGTGCCTTTAGTAACACTCGTATAAATCAGCAGTAGGTCCATTGATTTCAATTACTCAGTATTTACAGTGATATGAAACTGAGAGCATAATTTGCCCTTTACATCTAAATTTAACCTTGACACAAACATGCACAGTCCCTACTTACTTGCATGAAGCAGTTAGAGAATTCAAAGACCATATTGGTAAGTGGAAAACAATGATATCCTGAATGGGTAAAAGTTAGAAATAGTACCTGAACAGCCATTAAAATTTTAAAAAAAATCACAATTTCAACTTCCCTTCTGCCCACAAAATAATAATCCGGTTTTAACTTTCATAATCTCTTGCCAGACTTTGTTGTATTTAGAGTCATGGATTACTTTGAATTTTGTCTTCATGAAGAACTATTTTAAATTATGTACTTCTGTTATGTCCAGTTTCTGCTACTTAACTCCATGAAAACAGAAGACATAATCCTCTAGTCCCTTAGGAGAGATAGAAAGTACATCCAAACCAGAAAGCAGTTATCTTTAACATAGAGTTTTAATATTTATAGTGAGCAGTGGTTAATCTAGACCTTAAATAATATATAGAAAAACTGAGATTAGGAGGGTATGATTAAAATGCAGTTTCAGGTTTATACATGATGAATAGTGTGGGAAACACAACGGATGCTGTCTTTCTCCCAGGTGGACTGGAAATAAATATTTATCCGGTTTTTATATCTAACAAGGGTATAATAACTAGTCCTATAAAATATTCAGCTTTTTCCAGGAAAAGAACCCAGATCCTTGCTTATGCCTTCAAAGAACCATGTAGTTCACAGAGCTCTTTAAACTATGATATCGAATGTTCCCCGTACCTCAATTTTGACTGTTTCAGCTGACTAAAACTGAAAGCTTTTTTAAAGTCTACAGTATTCTCCATAGAAATTATTTTTACATCTCTCACTTTCAAAATGTATTTTATTCTCTGTTCCATAAATAACAATTTCTCGTGATGTGGATAAAATGATGTTTGCTAACATTTCATATGTGTACTTAATATTTTCCCATTTTCTGTAGATGTCATTAAACTGTATTCCCTGTCCAGAAAATAACAAAAGACGATAACATGAAGTACCTATCTGGGTCATCACAATTACATTGTATAGAAATAGATAAAAGAAAACTTTAAAGAAAATCAGTTCCTTTCCTCTGCAGAGACTTGTTCCTCCAGGGTTTCCTAAGGATGGGCATCTTTAATCTTTAAAACCAGACACTGTGCTAAAACTGTGTTCCAGAATAAAAATATTTTTGAACAGTAAATACATTTTGCAAAGCTGAGTATTGTAGCTGTCATATTTAACATGAAAACCTCAGCATAGAAAGCTATTTATTTCTCTGACTTTGAGACTACACTTACAGTCACATACGTCCTTCTGATTGGGAGATACAAACTTGTGCTGCTCAAGATGGGTCATGTTTTGGGTTTTTTTTGCTTCTACCGTATGCACATAGGAATAAACGCTTCATTGATTTATTCTTTCATATATTTTGTCCTGTAATAATCCTCTTTAAAGTAAAAACTCTAGGTTTTTAAAGATAGAGAGGTGTCAGAAAATACAGATGTGCATCTAGTAGTAATATCAATGGTGCATAAATAATTCATTTACAGCTCTCTCTGCATCAGCAGATGCCTAACCCTCAAATTCAAAGGTCATTAAAATTTATGTAGACATATGAAACTAGTGGTAGAAAACTCACATTTAATTCTTAGTTTAAGGCTGAAAGACCTATTTTTCATTCAGACATCCTGATATCAAAATCATTGAGCTCTTTCTCTGATTTTTATGGGGTACTGATAAGCATTTGCACTGGTATTAACATTGCAGTCCCTGTTATATGGCTAGGGAAGTGCTTCCACTTTCAGAGCCAGGTATTTAATATTGAAGAAATGCATTCTGTATATCCTGATGTTCTGAATTTGACCTTATAAAACCATGCCAAATTAAGATTAATTAAATTTGTACTTTTACATTTATTCAGCCCCTTAGAAGGTTAAAATAATCCCTTCTGCCTGCCTCAGTTTTTACCATCTCTGCCTGTGTTGAGCAAGTTGAACAGAATTCCTAACACTTTGCAAGTCTTCTTGAATAAGGAGAGGCTGAAAACTCAGAACAAAATCTGGTACAGGACTTCAGAGGATGTTAGATTGCTTTCTCATATTGATAATCATACTAGTAGGATGCTGTTTTCAGAGCTGAATGAAGATAACAGAAATACTTAATTACCCTTCTGCTTCTAGTTTATAAGTGATATGTAGATAACATCTAGCCTGTACCATATACATATATGTACTTACTTCATAATAATTTACATTGTAAATTTTACTAGCTAAACTTGAGGCTGAAATATGGCACTGTCTTATAATGTATTGATTTCGTCCTCTGTAACGTAATGCAATATCAGAAATCTAACGTCAGCAATCCCTCCCAATGCAAAGTGCCAAGAAAATTAATTTTGGATGTGCTCACTCCTCAAAACTAGTTGAATTTTGATGGGACATGAAAATGAACATATTAGAATGGATTCGATTTTTGACCCACCACTGAACTTGAAAAGTAACAAAATCCTGAGAGGAAAACTGAGAAGCAATACGGGGGGAATGTATGGATACAGTGAAAAAGTTTTCTCTTCAGAGTTGCACAGCAAGGTTATAAGCTAAGCAGTGTTCTCATTATTAATCCACAAGGCCAATGATTAGGGATAAGGAGCCTTCACACAACTGCTCAATCTAAAGATAACAATGCAAAGAATTTTTTCATGAGTATCAAATCTAAATAAGGGATAGGTCTACTGCACATGAAGTGCACATGAAGGTCTTGAAGCAATCTACAACCTTGATATTTTATTTGATATTACTAGAGGGTTAAAATAGATGTGAACGGAGAAGGAACATGTTCGAAAAACTACACTGCAAGATACATTTACTTCTCTTTCATAACTGTAGAATTTGTTTTTCATTTTTTATAGCAATTTATGGCTCAGTGTGATAACCAATCAGAACACTCCACTGCTGAGGTATTTCCCTCACTGATTTTAATACCCACCCTCATCAAGCACTTACTGTCATCACATGGAAGGATGAACTGGTTTATAAACTATGGAAAACAGTGCATCTCTAATATGTGTAGTCAGGGCCTGTGGGATACAGATGTTCCGCTGCTTAAACTATGGTGTTCTAACAGCATATGTTTGTATAGGCAAGGAAAATTAATCTTAATTACAGAAAGAATTTTAAAAATTACTATATACTTACTGCCACCAGCTTTGATTGGAAATCATATGAGTCTTGTAAGAGCAAAATTAGGAAACACAGATACAAGACTATGTCATTATTTATTAAGGAAGTGGAGGGGGAAGTATCTCTGTAGTTCATGTATCCATGAGCCCTCTTGATGTTTCAGCATTTCTTCCTTCATCTGGCTTCCTCTACATCTTTTTTGTATTTCTTCTTTATTGGTTTCAACGAAACAGATGTTTTCAATGCAAAGCAATGTTCTCATCTAAAATAATTCGGACTATTAGAGAGAGCAAACCAGAATAAAGATAGGAAAATTGGAGCAAATTTGCACTTTTAAATAGTTTCAGTATATCATTGGCATAATTAAAAGAACTCTTATCAATTCAGCAGTAGCAAGCAATGTTTATTGTGGTGGTTTGAATCTGACTGGATGCCAGATGCCCATCAAAACCACTCTATCACTCCTCTCTGCAACTGGACAGAGGTGAGAAAATACAATGAAAGGTTGGTGGGTTGAAATAAGGACAAGAGAGTCACTAACTATTTACTGTCGTGGGCAAAACAGACTTGAGTTATAGAAATCAGCTGAATTTATTACCAATCAAAATTAGAGCAGGATAATGAGAAGTAAACCAAATCTCAAAAACATCTTCCTACAAACCTCCCTCTTTCCCAGCTCTACCTCCTGCCCCTCAGCAGCACAGAGAAACAAGGTATGAGGGTTACAGTCAGTTCATCAGAAGTTATTTCTCCCACTGTTTCCTCCTCAGGGAGAGTCCTTCCCCTGCTATAGCATGAGGTCCCTCCTGCAGGAGACAGTCCTTGAACTTCTCCAAAGTGAGTCCTTCCCACAGGCTGCAGTTCTTCATGATCTGCTCCAGCGTAGGTCCCTTCCAAGGGGTGCAGTCCTTCAGGAACAGGCTGCTCCAGTGTGGGTCCCCCACAGGGTCCCACGTCCTGCCAGCAAACCTGCTCCAGCGTGGGCTCCTCTCTCCACGATTCTGCAGATCCCTTCAGGAGTCTGCTCCAGCATGAGCTTCCCACGGGGTCACAGCCTTCTCTAGGTGCATCTACCTACTCCGGTGTGTGTTTCTCCAGGGTCTGCAGGTGGATTTCTGCTGCCCTGTGCCCTCCAAGGGCTGCAGGGGCACAGCTGCCTCACCATGGGCTGCAGGGGAATTTCAACTCAGGCACCTGAATCACCTCCTCCCCTCCTTTCTCACTGACCCTGTTTCTCTCATATATCTCACTCTTTGACTGCAATTACTTCTGTGCAATTTATTTTTTTTTTCCTACTTAAATGTGCTGCCCCTGAGAAATTACTACCATCTGTGATGGGCTCAGACTTGGCCAGCAATGGATCTTGCTTGGAGCCGGCTGGCATTGGCTCTGTCGGACATGGGGGGAGCTTCCAGCAGCTTCCCACAGAAGTCAGCCCTGTAGCTTCCATCCTTCCACCAAAACCTTGGCATGCAAACTCAATACACTGTTAGTGAAAGTGATTATGGTGATCCATGAAAAGAACGGAAAATAGTGATTTACATATACATAATATATTTTTTCCTGTACTATCTTTAAGAGTTGTGTTTTGGTTTGGTTTCCCAACCTACACTGGTACTTTCTGTTGAGATATTTTTAAAACCTGTTTCTCATAATATTAAAAGCAGCAAGTTCATATATATCACATCTTTACTGAATGCTTGTAATGTTTAGATTGGGTTTCCTCTTCCCCTTCTAAAAGCTAATGGGAAATAAAATCCTTGAGAAATATTAAACACAAAGGAACATGTCTTAAATTCATAAATTTCCAAGGAATTTGACTGCAGAATATGGCAAGGAAGTTTTACTGCATGTTACCTTGTTTCATACTCTTCTCCAATAATTTAATTTACTCACTAATGTATCATGCACATAGGCCAGTCTTAAGTTTTATTGTGCTTCATTTTAGGGCTGTAATAGCAATGTGAGGAATATTACAATTTTTGGCAAATGTATGATTTCCAAATGCAAAAAGCATAGGTGTAATCATAGGTGACTCCTGCCCCAGTCTGTATTCATGGTGGGAAGAGAACTTGTATTATTTTTCCATGGTAAAAAAAGCTGAGATACTCTGTTGCGCTGACCGCAAGCCGCCCGGTGGCTCAGCAGGCAACAAGTTCTGATGCCCCAGCAGCGTGGCAATCAGAGTCCTGTCAGCAGCTGTCAGTGCTGCCTGCAAGTAGCTCAGTTGGAAGGCTGGCTGCTGCAAGGTGTTGCTGGGCAACAGGTGAGGGTAAAGGAAGACAGAGGGACCTTCTCTTTGACGGCAATCCCAACTTTATTCCAGCCCAGAGGGGCACAGCTTCCAGTCGAGGGGGAGGCAAAGGAGAAAGGCGCTCGGGAGCAGTTACAGCCCCTTTTTAAAGGGGGGTGGAGAAGGGGAGGAACAAAGAGACAAACCAGTAAGGGAATGACGAGGGGTGACAGGAAGAAAATCACAAAGGGTTAGGGGAGGAACATATTTGAATCAACCAATGGGGAACCAAACTGAACAGAACTTTCCAGAGCTCAATACATAAGCAATGAAACACATGAATAAACATAGGAGTCTAAACCAATAGCATTACGGGAACAGAGAGGTTTCGAGAAGGAGAGGAGGAGAGGCTGCTAGATGGACACCCAGTGGGGAGTAACCTTAAACCTTGGTCTTGCCCTCGGATCCACCCTCAGGGTCGGAGTCCTGGGCGGGGAAATCCACCAACTGGATGTCACTAAGCCCCAAGGTGGGCTGGGTCACCGCAGCAGAGATAAGAACATGAATTACCACTTCTTAAGAAAATAATTACTGTAAAAACATAAATTGTTGTAAAGGAATCCATGCAAATCCCATCAAAAAAATTGACTTTTTTTGCCCTATATACACCTGAGAGGATGACTACATTTATGGGAACTTGTTATGCAAAATGCTTGCTTTAGAACCATGTGTTTTGAACCACTAGTAGCAGAGGATTCATAAACCTAGGAAGGGTAGTTTGTAGCCATTTTGTCTTCTGTACTGAAACTGGTGAAGTCTAATAGTACTGCTTTTAGTCTTTCTTGGGTTATTGCCTTCACCTCTTCAGGAAAGATTGTGATGTACAAGCACCTTCATAAAATAAATCTGTGTTTTCTTGTTTCTTTGTAAGAAAAGGTGAATTTAAGTGAACTGATGTGAGGATTCTTCTTTCGTGTTCTTTGGTACTATAACCTGCCAGAGCTACTATAACCTGACAGAGCTAATGGAAGCGTGGTTTTATTCACGAGTTCTGCATATGTTGGAGCTTTTCTGCTTCTTCGTGGTCTTGTTTTGCATTATGATGCCTATGGAGATACTATATGCATAGTTTTATTTCCTTCATGTTCTTTATTTATTCACAATGTTCCAATTTCTTCTTAACGCTTTCCTCTTCACCATTGTGGTGTGTTATACAGGAAGAAAGATAACAGGCACTGCTGTTGTTAGCATTCCATCTGCAGATATGCTTAGGGTATACTCTACACCATCATCCAGATCATTAATGACGATGATAAAGATAATTTGGCTCAGAAATAGCCCCTGGGGCACATCACTAGTTACTGTACTCCAAGTAGGGTTCATGCCACTGATCACCACCATCTGAGTCCAGCCATCCAATTCACCTCCCTGTCTACTCATCTTGCCTATACTTCATCATCTTCTCTGAGAGGACTGAGGGAGATCACTCAGAATGGGGAAGAGAAGTATTTCAGGAGTACCTTACGATGGGGAGATTGCCCTGCAGAAAGTGCAGTCACTATATTGAAATTTTTTTCCATATTGTATAAAGCAGAAAATAAATAGTAATGGGTGTTATCATCCATTAACTATAAAGTCGAAAAAAATAGAAACCTTCCTCTATCTCTATTAGAAGTCTGTTTAAGAACTATAATGACAACTTCCCATATTCCAGTAATTTCCAAATGCACAGGGTTTTTTACTTGTTTCTCTTTGAAAATGTTGCGAAGTGTAGTCAAATTACCCAAGTTCAACAGTCTCTCTGGAAAGCACAAGGAAATAATTTACTATTCAATGTAGCAAAATCATCAAAAAACTCTAAATTAAATTTAAATTTCCAGAATTTAAACTTCTAAATTGCTAAAGTAAAATTTAAATCTAAATCTATTTTCTAAATAATAATGTATTTGTCTAAAAATAGTAACCTAGTCAGTGACTGGAATTTATTTTTTTGAAGCAAATGGTATTAATGTTATTTGTTCTTTCTTTGTACATTTTTATTTCTTGCTAATATTTCTGGAATTTGTCAACAAGTAGATAATAGATGATAAAAGAATTGTAAGGTTTAATAGAAAGATAGTAAACACCTTGTAGTAAATATTAACATATTCAACCAAGTTGTGGGTGAGTAGCTTTCTGCGCTCCATCACAATCCAGAAGTAAGAACATGTTCTGTGTTTTTTGGACTCCCTCTGCTAGTTTTATACCAAGAAGCTGAACACAACAGATGCAAAACAGAGAAAAGATACCCAAGTCTGTATGAATGTAGTTAAAAATACCCAGACATCTTTAATTTATGGAATCCCAAGCAGATGGTAAAATATGTTTACTGAGCTCTTGTGTCTTTTTCTCTAAAGAACCAGAAGCTTTAAATATCACAGCATGTTTCAGAATTTGGCACTGAGGACATGAGTTTTCTCTGGTTTTTTCTTCTTCTTTTTTTTTCTTTTCTTGAAGTCCTAATAAGTTGTTCTTAAATTTGGAACATGTTTAAGATTTTTGATAGCTACAAATCTGACTCAAATTATTTATTTGAGATCTCTATGTGAAAAATGAAAAAAATATTTTAAAAAATGGTCTGAAAGAAAAAATGTCTTACTATTTTCAGTGTCTGTACTACAATTTGTTTTAGGAATTATAATTTAACACTGTCAGAATTAGGCTGTTTTGAAGGCCAAAGTTACAATTAAATTATGTACTTTTTATTCTTGTATAACAGGATTAGAATAAGATGATTTCATTATTTTTGCACATAAGGGCAATGTGGTGTTTGTCTGAAACATATCTTCCAGATAGACATTCATTCCTGCATTGAGACAACAAAAGACTGGAATCCTGTAGTCACTGATGTTTTGCTTTTTGTCACTTACTGAGGATCATCTTAGAACTTTCCTTTCTTCGTGTTTTTCTCAGTTCAGTTCAGTTCAGTTCAGTCAAGATGATTACTTTTTTCTTCATTTTTTATTGTTATTATTTATTTTCTTGTGTAGATTCTTGGGCATAATTCAGTTTCAGAAATTGAATTACATAATTTAAGTGATTAGAGGAAGAGTAGTAGGAGAGAATCAGAACTCTTGTTACCTCATATCAGTAAGTGACATCAGATGCCACATATCAGGTGTCTTTTGTACCTGCATGTGGCTTCATGTTCAGGTTGTTATTTTAGTAAAGCTTGCTAATATTCCTGTTAGAGCACTATACAATAGTAGTTTTCTACATACCTAGATAATTATTAATAATTATACAGTGCTTTCAAGTCCTCCCACGTAGTCATGTACTTGTTTTGAATTATTCTGAGAGCTTATTTGACATTCAGAAGTTCCAAATTATTCAATTTTTTTTTTATTCCTGCAATCTTCAAGATAATGGAGGACTGTTGGACTTCCATATGAGGTTGTTGGTTTTGACAGAGTGATTGGATGCAATATGTGTTAAAGGCTGTGTGTACAAACTGTGTGAATCTATCTGAAAACATCAAGTTGCTGTCTAGATCTGAATACTTCTTTACAAAAGTGCATGACTATGAGAGCTTCCTTAGAAGCCTGTCTAAACCAGAACAGGAGAGACCAAGCTGTGGCTGGGAGATGTGCAGGACGGAGATAGCAGGCAGTTTCTCAGGTGGCCATTTTTCAGGATTATTTCTCTAAATATGTTCCTGAAGCTTTGTTTCCAGAGGAAAGAAGGCAAATGGATATTTGGATGCTACATTTTTATGGGATTTTTAATAGATTCTGAAGGAACAGATAACCTACATTTGAAGCAGAAGCAGAGTACTGCTGTCATTACCTGTGTTTCCAAGGCTCAAAGTAAACTCCTGTCCTTTATGGCTCATGTTTCAAAAATTTTGTTGGTATTACTGAATTTAGATTTTTTTCTTCCTTCCCTGAAGATAGATAGTATAGTGCAAAGCAACAAGAGAAAGTAGTCTCATGCAAGCAACTTTGTATTCTGACTGTTCTGAATGAGAGCTTTAGTAGCAATTCAGGCATGACTAAGCCTCAAAGTTAGAATAAGGAATGTATGTGTATGTGCGTGTGTAAGTGTACATATCTCATTTTATATATTGAACAATATGGGGAACTGTGTGAAACTTGAATTTGATCTACCTCAATCTGTAGGTTTTCCATTCAGCAAGTATAATCCTAATAAAGACAAAGAGAATGTTTAAATATGTAACACTGGACAATCGAATTTGACAGCAGAGAAGAAAACTGTGTGTTTTGGGGAATCAGATTACAATAATACATAGAAGTGAAAATGTGTACTTTTAGGATGGAGGTAGATACATTTCAATATATGCTTTAATATATCCATCATTGTGATCTGTTTAAAGACTGCATTTTTTTCTCATACCTTCCTAAAATTTACATTTCTTTGATTCAACTTTTTTTTATATAATAAGTTATTTCATTTATTAGTCATTATATTGATTATTTAGAAAGTTTTCTGACCTTCTAACTGCCTAGAATAACATCAGATATGTATAAATATAGGGTTATAAAAATATTTGACATTATTGACTTATGTAATTTAATTTATTTCTTTGAACAATGACCTCTCAAAAGCTGACATTCTAAGCTTGTGAAACATGAATGTTGCTCTGTGAAAACTTCTAAATAATGGTTTTGGAGAAAGCGAAGGTGTGAAGAATGTACATTTAAAAGGAAATTTGGAAAAAGTTCTCTTGAAAAATTCTGGTTGTGAGTATGGTATTAATTGTTCTCTTGCATGCTCCATTAAACATGAGGGTGAGAACCCACATCTTTTATTTGCATTATGTACTTGTACTAGATTGCTGTTATAAGCATTTGAGCTGCACACACCAATGAATATTTTTTAAATTAACTGTTCTGGTACTTCAGTCTTGATTCTCAAAAATGTCTGGAACTAAATGTCGAAAACTTGACTCAAAATAAATACTTAGTAAAGAAGGTTGGGGAGTTTCTAGGTGACACCAAACTGGGAAGAAAATAAATGTGAAAATAAATACTTAGTAAAATCTCCTTTAAAATGCTGTAATTCACCACAAAAACGAAATTATTTAGAATATATATATTGAAAATAATAGAGTGAATTCACCTGGATGTCAGTTTACTTCATTAATCTATTATATAATACAACAAAAATAGTGTTCATAAAGATACAGAACAGAAAAAAATATTAGCACAGTACAGCTACAACTCATAGGTCATTCTCTGTTTTATTTCATTTAATAAGAACGTAGGAGAAATATCTTTCTATAACTCGATTTCAAATGATGAAATTTTGGAAATATAAATAAGACCTAAATAAAACTGTTCCAAACACGCAGGTAATGATTTGAATATACAACTTAAATTTCAAATTTGGGAACATTGAGAATTTCACACTGAATTTGCAGATAAACTTCTAAAAATGGGTGATTTTTCTCTCTTTTCTTTAAAAAAAGTCTTTTGATATTTACCATGTGCAAATACATGTCTGGGTTTTACTCCTCTATCAGCACAGCTGTTAATGCAGCCCTTGTTTTAAGAACCTTATAAACTTTTATGAACCAAACCTGCTTCTGAATGGTCTCACTCAGTGCGTAGTCTTTCAGTGGAACATTTCAGTATGAAAGCTTTTTTAATGGAGGAGAAAAGTAAAGCAAGGTGTGTTGGCAGATATCATACAATTAGTGATTATATAGAGGTTTAATCTACTATGCTCTAGGAAGTAGAGTAACACTAAGTTAAGTAGCTTTCTTTTTTCATGGATATCAATGTCATGCATCTTAAATTCATTTTGGATTTCTTTTTGTAAGTTTTATACATAATATGGACATAATAATACTAGATTTCTCAACTATCATTTGGGTTATGTTGTCATAAAGCACTCAGGTTTAACTACACATGGAGTTACTAACTTTGGTGCCAGTTTTTGATAAAATTAGATGGTATCATATAATTTCCTATAAAATATTTTGTTGCCAAGTAGGTTTTATTATCATTATGAGTACAGGTGAACTGAAGTAGCTTAGAAATTGCATACATTACTATAAAGTTAAGCTCCTTGTAAGATCGTCTGTAAAAACACCAAAAGAAGCAGGAATGAAGGGTTAGCCCTGCAAGTACACTACCCCAGGTATAATAGAAAGAAAAAAAGCCTTTAATTTATATTTTTTTAATAGAAAAATGTATGTTTCATTTCTATTTTAATTAGAAATGTAACAGTCAATGAAATGGAGACTGGGGTGCAGGAGAACCAAATAAAAGGTCCTATTTTCCTTTTCCTTGTTTTCCTGTCTTATTCTTGCTCTTATACTCCTATTTTCAACTCAGCTTCTTTTCCTCCAAATGGGAATGTTGTGGGAAATGTAGATTTTACAGGATGTTCAGAAAAATTATCCTGGTCCTATTCTTGTTACAAGTAATTAAAAAACCCAGTAAGGATTCAAGAGTACTCAGAGCAAAGCGCTGTTTGGCTCTTCATATAAATTATTGGTAGAGATTATTTTTAAGACCATGTTGCCCCTTGTTAAATTTTCTTGTGGTCTTTATTTTCATTTTTTTGATCTTTCTAGACATATTCTCTCAATTGAATAGTAAGCTGAAAATGCTGATAGAACCCCCAAAGCTGACAGCTCTTCTCCCCGTTTTGTGCATGAAGTACAGGACAGAGACATTTGAGCTCATGGGATGCCACAGAGGTTGCATAGCAACGGATGCAAGAAGCAGTTCATCTCTGCTGACTGTCGGACTCCCAGGACAGGAAAGGAAGTATTTCAGGGATTGCAACTCCAGATCTTGTAGACTCTTTAACCTGTTGTGATTAAAAGAAAGAACGATTTTTAAACTACTGGATAGGCATACATAGCTTTTCAGGTTCCACTGACACAAGGAGACTTAAACAGGAATATTAATCCAACATTTTTTTTAAAGCTTTTTATTCTTCCTTGCGTTTTCAGAGAATAAAGCTATGTCTGGGAGAAAAATATAAAAGGAAAATAACATATTCTACTGTCCATTGGCAACACGGTGCTAAAATGAATTTTTGTCAATGATAGAAATACACTAATTGTTGTATTTTTCTGCATCAGTGGATCTTTTTTTTTGTGTAGTGACAGAAGTAGGAGATGCATGATACACATGAATGATGAAAGGGTTGGAAAGAAGGATTGACATTTAAAGGTGACTGTGAAATGCTGCAGTTGGGACAGAGCACTGGTCATTAAGTAGGCAGCACTCACAATCTTAACATTTCTAATATTTTAGTTTCAGGATTTTCATACTTCACAAAGTAGAAGTGGGACTTTACAAGTTATTTTCATTTCTTTACAAAGAAAATGTATGAATCCTGATAACATTTCACACATCTATAACTGTTCCTTTAGAAGATTATAAGGCCCCTTAACAACACTAAGCAACAAAGCTTTGTGACAAATTACTCCCAAGAAAACAAGTATGGCTCCGTAGAGAAATAATTAGGACAAACTGGCACACTATTTAGATTGGAAATCATCATAGGATAAGATTGCCTTTTTAAGCCTCTAAAGAGCTTGAAGTGATAAATTAATTTGTCAATGAAATGTAGACACCTCCTGCGTTAAGCTGAGTGAGGATTTTCAGAATCAGAAGTCTGGATTTAGGTGCATAAAATCCCCATACATTTCCTATGATCCAGGGTCCTTAATGACAGTGGACTTAAACCCAGCTTTTAAGGGAGTCAATAGTTGTGTTTGTCAGTAACCAATCCAAGGTCTCAGAGGCTGAGTTTTCAGGAGCACTAAGACTTACAGTTTCAGTGGACACTGGCAGTGCTTTGGAACTTGTATGAACTCAGGAAAGGTCACATAGTGTGAAAAATGAGATGACTCTAAATACAAACTTTGTAGTTATTTTTAAAGACTATGTGATTCAATTCCTCTCCTGTAAACTGTATTAACTACTCTAGCATGAATTTGTTTGGTGAAGCCATGTTCACAGTTTTGGTAACTGAATCCTTGTAGAAGGGTTGCTCTATCTAAGGCACAGGCACTGTATTTCAATGGAGAAATTGTCTCTGCCATTTCACATGCAGGTTTTTTTCTAATCTGTTCATATTGTTTTACTATTGGATTAAAAAACCCAGCTAATTCTGGGTGTTCATGCTTGATCTTTGCTTAAGAAGAATGGCAATTCAAGAGCTGGCCAATTTGCTATGATCCCTGCAAACCAAAGGCTGGCCCAACTGGGAATGGTATCTCCTTGGCTGAAAATGACAGGTTTTGAACTGCTGCTGAACAGGCACAATTAGGGTCCTCATATCCCAAGATGAGAAAATTAATTTCTATGCCTGAAAGCAAAAGTAGTGCCAAGTACTACAAATGCCTCAAGGTGCAAGGACTCCAAGGCATGCTTATACAGATAAACAAACCGGGAATGCATTACATTAACCACTAAATAGATGAAGTACAACACATTAGTAACATTCTTGCCCACATAATGATGTTATATTTTTTTAAAGAACTATATTGAATAACATACATAAAAAGCTAATTTAGACAAGGGCATTCTGCCAAATACATTAGCATTGCCATTCACAAACGATTTTGAAGTAAATTCTGTGATTTCAGAACCTGCTTCCATTTTGGAAAGGAACACAAGATTGGAACCTTCAGTTTGCAAAAAATTCTTTGAATAAACTAAAATAACATTACTAAATAATTTAACTTGTTTAAAAAATATAAAGTACAGTTCATATTCACCTATGACATTGAATATAAAACTAGCTGTTCTATTTTAAACATAAAAATGTTTAGTAAAGCTGACCAATTGATCTTTGTTGGTTACTGACAATATGACTTAACACATCACACACACACAAAAAAAAATAAAAAAAAGAATAGAATTCAGTTCTATAACTGGGCACTTCCCATATGTGACACTAGATTGTCCCAAATGACCTCCTGTGTATTAGCTTTACTACTGCCTAATGACAGAAATCTCTTTGGACCAAAAAATATATATATATCTGGTAGTAAATAAATTCACACCTTGGTTTCTATTAAATAGAAGTTAAGATTTCTTAATATTTTGATGTCAGTCTTGAAGGTTATTGAATTTTTAATATGAAAGTTGAGCTCACAACAATTTATCCATAAAAATTAAGTTACACATGTGTTTATGGACTTGGATTTTTTAAAGTTTCCAATAGTACCTTTCAGATAATTTAGCAGCAGTGACCTTTAATATCTGGCAGTAGCACCTTTTTTTCCAAACAATACTGGAGGAAATAAAACCATGAAAAAATACGTAGCTTGTTCTTTGTGGAAGTAAAAATTTAAGTATGTAAGCCTAAGGGAAAGATTTATTTTTAATAATCTATTTCTGTAAATGGGATGCAGAGTCACAAAAATTTATTTAACACCACAACATAGTATGAAAAGGGATGGAATAAGAACTGAGAGTAAACATTAAAGATTTTGCAGTAATTTCCTTGTTACTAAGTTCTTTTCATCATAAAAATTTTCTCATATATTCAGTGCTCTCTTTTTCTAATCCTTGTTTCTGTTCACAGTACTTACCTTATTCTTACCTGTCTTAATTTGCTTTCATACTTATGTTTTCTGTCCACTTCTGCAATTGCTGAGAATTTCTGTAAAAGCCCATTAACACAGAGAGAGATATGTACTTGGTATGTAGTTAAGTGTACATATAGTATATATTGTAAAACTAGTTACTCACATTTCCTAGCATTTAATGGCTAGTATAATTGTGAAAATAATATAGTATTTTTGTGCTATCTGTCATTAATATTTCAGGTAGAAAGAAGGAGTAAAATACAGCTTTTGTTTTCCTTTTGATTTTTTGTCTTAAATTTTGTTCTCATATATATGTAAGAAATATGAATTGTTCTTGTAAAGCCTTGAACTATTTGCAGTCTGCCCACGTAAAGTCAAACCTCCAATGATTTCAGTGGAAGTATTCAACATGATTATGAAGACGAGAATTAGAGATCCATAGTGAAACCCCTTTTCATACAATCCTGTAATTTTCTAGCATTTGTTGTATATAAATAAATATGACAGGTTAGTTTATATTATTACAAAATATCTAGGCTTGCAAATTAAAGAACCTACAGTATGGAACAGTTTCTAAACATCTTTGTGCATGTCCAGATAAAGTTTGGTTTTCAGTTTAAAAAATATACTAGAGAAAATAATTAGTAACACAGAACAGCAGCACACTATTTTCATATACTGTTTTTCAATAAATATTTGAATTAAGTTCATGGTGCTCTGTCTTCAAAGAAACATCAGAAGAAAAGCACTATTGCTATTATGCACTACTAAAATTCAATCTCATTATAAGATTCTAACTAAAATTGCACAGGCATCTTCCTCAGAATCTTTCTGTAAAATTAAGGCAAGAGTCCAGTACAGATAATTATACTTGAAAGTGTGAGGTAACAGCATCATTCTCTCTGGTATTTAGCTGCTTCCCACCTCTAAAGTGCTTTTTCCCGCTTGTCTCTTGCTACATGACATGATTATTTGTCATCTGCACTTGCCTAGAACTCAAAAGTAGAGCCTATGTATGGAAACTTCTGTCTGGAGATATTTTGACCTTCGATGTAATGGTGCAGATTTTTGCTTGGCTGACCAATGCAGCTCTTGATTGCTACCAAAATTAATTTTTCCCAGAACTGGGTATGAGAACTTTCAATAACATTATTTTTCTTAGCAGAGATCTAACAGAGAAGGAATGAGATGAGGGCTCTTCTTGGTAGAAGGCTACAAAGAACACTTCTGTTCCCAAACAATTTGTATTACACAGTGGGGGTTATTGCAGTTTTACAGCCATAACAATTTATTAAATTCTGATCAGGAAAGATGCTGTGATAGGAGTCAGACAGAAGGGGAACTAAAAATAATTCTGGTGTTTTGGACCCTGTTAACTTTTCCACATGACTGATTCAGATTTGTGGCATTTCCATACTTCTGTGACACAGAAAGCCATAGTACTCTAACTTATGGAACACTTAGAGCTTTGCCAATTATGGACGGCTAAATATGCATCACTTGGCTGGTATATGATCCTATGGATAGTAGAAGTTATAGATGTCATCTCAGAGTGAGATGGCAAATAGCTTGTGACAAATATTACTGATGCTCCTGCTTAGTGTATGTTTGCAGAGGAAAGTGAGAGCACCCTTCGCTGAGAGCCAGCGTGGTTCTGCATCTGTGCCGTGCAGCCGAGAGCCACCAGATGGAGCGTGTCAGTAACTGGTGAATGTGGCTCTTCCCAATTCCATCAGCACAGCTGGCAAAGAACCAGCACTTACACTTTGCCTTTTAAGCAGCAAATGCTTAAAAGCATTCAGAGGAGAAGTGACTGTAATGCAAAACATCTTATATTTCCAAATATTATTTCAAATATATTTTTACTAAAAGTGAATGCAGCTCTGTATCTTTCTATAAATTCACAAAATTTAGGACGGTTAATGTAAATGTGATGCAAACAATCTAGTCTGTTGCAAAAATCTGACTTTCAGTTATCCTGCATACTCTCTGGGAAGGAATATTTATTTTTTTTTAAATTTGCATCATATTCAGTGTGCTCTCTACATAGGATAGAGATAGATCTTTAGGATAGATCTTCCATGTACCTTTTAGCAGAAACTATGATTTATTTGATTTCTAGATACTAAAATAGACTTTACCTTTAATATAAAACTAGGGTAAAAGAGTGTGATGAGCAAAATTTAATCTTCATCTTTCTATTAACCCCACGTATAATTTTAAAAAATAATTTTTACACTAAAATATGACTCACACTGAGAATCTCTCCAGTAGAGAAACTCAGACATTGAGGAACCAGAAACCCTTTGCCACCTCTACCCCACCTTCCCCACTGTAAAGAAATCTCTCATTGCAGAGGAGCTAACTGGCACCTCTAACTTGTTGGTCAAAAACTCATATAAAAATAAAGTTTTGATGCTCTTCTATCTTGATACATATCTCAATTTTTTTGTGAAGAAACATCAGTTATAAGCCATGTATTAAAAGCATATCCTTCAGAAATGCACAGGCTACTTCCCTCTTTTAAATTGAAGGTAAGCTTAAAGTTTATAATGATAGAAATAATCATGTTAATGTATAATTTTCCTTATCTGGCTAACATTAATTTTATCTGGAGAAATACTTCTGTGAATAAATCTTGTGTGCAAGGCAGACCACAAATATTTTTGCAATATAATTTTGTATCGTCAGATTTTTTTTTCTAGTAAATAATTTTTTACTGACATTTTTTGTATAACTTACTGCATTCCCTGCTTTCACAATTTCATAAAACCAAAACTCAGCTGTTTTATCTTAAAAATATTTTCTAAATTAACAGTGATAGCAAAACAATGTTAACAACATGTCAAGCTTAACACCATTCCACTCTCTGAAAAGATTTTCACAATCAGTTTTGAATTACAGTGCTGCATCTTCTCTTGAGTAAAAATAAATCAAAGGAGTAATAGCATAAGGAAAAATATGATGAATAACAGTGGTGATAGCTATTGTTTTTGTGTAAGAAGATATGAGTTGATGCCTTTATTGTGGTTCATTGGTGGAATCATTACTTGGAGGAAAAGCAAAATAAATGTTTCTATTCTGCAGGAGTTACAATTGTTTTTATCTCTCTCTTTCAAACCAAAGAAGTAGTTATAGAAAGGTAATGCTGACAGCAGGTTCACAAATCAGTTCAGTTATTCATACTGAAAAGGTCAAATCTTACCTAGATTTCAAGATAAGTGTTTTTGAAAAACACAATATTAGAACTCTTCAAGACTTTATAGAACATGATAAAGTTGTTAAAACATTTTATTTTCTCACATATGTTTATGAGAATCTGGATGAAGTCAGAGATACAAATTTTCCTATTATTTCAGCCAATGCCAGAAGATTTTCCCCCATTTCTTTATTTAATTTCTTTCCTGAGAGTCCATCAGTGAGAATCTCTACTGTTTGGTTGGGAGGATTGTATGCAATAGTAAATAAAAGAGAAGGCATCTCTTTGTGTATAGATTAAAGTTATCTAAAAAAATTTGATAAATATATTTGGTTAACAAAACAGAATCACAACCCAAAAAAATACAACACAATATTAACTAAGAAAAAAAATAAATCTGAAAGAAGTAAGTGTGCAGATCTTAAAATGATGGTGACAGCCATCAAAGTGAGTCTATAATCTTGATACGGTGATGTGGTATCACATTAACAGAGAGAAGAAATGTTAGATAAACATATATAAGCTGGTATTTTTTTCCATTATCTTTCACTAAATTGATTAACACAATACAGAGATTCAAAGACTTTGATGTAGTCACAATAGTTGTGTTTCATTTATTATTTGGACTGTATAATTTCATACTCATTATCATTGTGTAATTGGAAGAGAAAAGAATAATTCATAGAAAGGTTTAATCTAGAGCACTTTGTGGTGGAGCTACATATGCCAGTCTGACTACAGCTTCAGTTAGTAGTCAATCCAAAAGGTTTTTGTAGGATGCTGTAGGCTTAAGAAAGAAAGAGGTTTCTGAAGAAAGGACTTTAGCAACTTTTTTAATTTTAGAAATTATAGAACTGGAGAAATGATACCAGAAATTTCAGTGGCTGTAATTTTGTAATCACACAATGTAGTAATGGGTATTAGCATCTGGACCCTCACTGCTTGTATGCCTATGTAATGTAATTGTGGAAACAATTTCCTTTCCATTGAGATAGCTTATCTTGCATTTTTAGTAAATTCATGTACTAAGTCTTTTCTTGCATGATCAACTTCTATAGAAAACTGGTTAAACAGAACTTTACAATGTATAATTATCTTATTTTAATATTCAGGAATAAGGCAAAATAATAATTTCAGAGCATCTTATCAGAACTGCCTGACCTATCATTTAATCACTCCATCATTTTATATAACCTATTCTTATTTATCTCTTTTAAATTGCCTCCTTTCATTCACTCTTGCTGCTCTGCAACACACTCTCACAGTGTCTCTGCACAATTTTTTTTCTCATCATTCCTGTATTATTTCTAAAGAGAAATGAATGTAGCTGAACAATTATCAGCTCTCTTATATCAGTGTAACTTGTTGAACTGGATTTATTCCACTATGTATCAGAGGAGGATGTGATTTACTACTTCACGGGAAGAATTTTCAGGAACATTGATTCAAAATAACAACATTACATGAATTTTGTATGATCACCCAAAATTTTAAATTTTCAAGAAAATTATTTTAGATAATTGCTTCACTATAATTTTTATTTTATTCAGATGAAAAAAACTCTGTCCAGTTAAATCAGTTAAATTTTATTCAGAAGTGTGTTAAATGAAATTAAGCTGTTTTTCTTTTCACCCACTGTCATTTTCTCAAATGCTTTTTTGTGGTCCTTACAAACATCCTCCTGATTTTTCCATGCTCATTCTCTCAAATGATTTCATCTCTGTAAAATTCTGATATTTCTGTCCTTTTCATAAATCAGTATCCATTTAAAGAAAAAAGAGCTGCAGGACAGTGTTCTTTCCACTCTTACCATTCTAAAACACTTACAGCCTAATAAGAATAGGTACTTTGTACACCAACTTTTGAAGGTATTCTGTGTTCATACAAATTTAGAACAATGAAATTCAATTTTTCCTTTGTTCATAGATGGCTATAAACTCCTCAGAAGGGATAGTCAAGGAAGGAGATGCAGTGGGGTAACACTGCATGTGTGTCAAGAACTGTTTCAGTGTTTCATTCTAGAGTTTGATGGTGATGATGATAAGTTTGAGTGCTTCTGGGTAAGAATCGGGAGCAAGGCCAACAAAGCAGGTATCATGGTGGTAGGCTGTTATAGACTACCCAACCAGGATGAAGAGATGGATGAAATATTCTATAAGCAGCTGAAAGAAGTACCATGATTAGTAGCTCCTGTGGGGGACTTCCACTTGTCTGATGTCTACTGGAAATAAAATACAGCAGAGAGGAACCAGCCTAGGAGAAAGATAACTTTCTGACACAGCTGATGAGGGAGACAGCTAGGGAAGGAACCTAGAATGAAGAATGAGAATGAAGAATTTGTGGGAGATGTGATGGTTGGAGATCATCTTTGACATAGTGATCATGAAATGATAGTTTTCTGTCCTCAGATAAGTAAAGACAAGCCCAATAGAACTACCACCTTGGGCCTCAGAAGGGCAGACTGTGGCCTGTTTGGGAGACTACTTGACAGAGTCCCTTGGGAGGTAGTTCTGAAGGGCAAAGGAGTCCAGGAAGACTGGACATTCTCCAAGAAGGAAATCCTAAAGACACCGGAGTAAGCCATCCCCATACACGGAAAGACGAGCTGGGGAGGAAGACCATTCCGGCTGAACAAAAAGTTTTGTTTAGAACTCAGGAATCAAAGGGGAGTTTACAAACTTTGTAAAAAGGAGAAGACAACTCAGGAGGACTATAAGGATGTTGTGAGTTTATGCAGGGAGAAAATTAGAATGGCCAAAGACCAACTAAAACTAAACCTGGCTACTGCTGTAAAAGAAAATAAAAATGTTTCTAAAAACACATTAGCAACAAAAGGATGGCTAAGAAGAACTTCCATCCTCTTTCGGATGTGGGGAGAAGCCTAGTGACAAAGGATGAGGAAAAGGCTGATGTACTTAATGACTTCTTTGGCTCAGTCTTTAATAGTAGAACCAGTTGTTCTCTGGTACTCAGACTCTTGAGCTCTAAGACAGGGATGGGGAACAGAATGAAGCCCCTGCAATCCAAGAGGAAATGGTTGGTGACATAATACCCCACAGCATATGTGACATTCACCTACAGTAAGAATCAAAAGGAGGATCTGGAAAAGAACAGGCCTGTCAGCCTCACCTCTCTAACTGGGAAGGTCCTGGAGCAGATCAGCTTCAGTGTCATGACACAAAATATCAAGTGATGAAGCCCAGTCAATGGGGGTTTATGAAAGGCCTATGCTGCTTGACAAACCTATTTACGGCAGCATGACCTGCTTAATGAATGAGAGAAAGGCTGTGGATGTGTCTACCTGGACTTCAGTAAAGCATTTGACAACTATTTCCCACATCATTCTCCTAGAGAAACGGTTTGTTCATGACTTGGATGGATGCACTCTAAACAACTGGCTTTATGTCTGGGCCCAGAGGGTGGTGGTGGATGGAGTTAAATCCAGTTGATGACCAGTCGTAAGTGGTGTTCCCCAGGGCTCAATATTGGGGCCTATTCTGTTTAATATCTTTATTGATGATTTGGACAAAGGGATCAAGTGATCTTTCATTCAGTTTGAAGATGACACCAAGTTGGGTCGTAGTGTTGATCTTCTGGAGGGTAGAAAGGCTCTGCAGAGGGATCTGTAAAAGCTGGATCATGGTCAAGGCCAATTATATCATGTTCATCAAGGCCAAGTGCCATATCCTGCATTTGGGTCACAACACCCCCATGCAGTGCTACAAGCTTGGGACAGAATGTCTTGAAAACTGTCCAGCAGAAAAGGACCTGGCTGAACAGGAATCAACGTGTGTGCCCAGGTGCCAAGAA
Source organism: Climacteris rufus (assembly GCA_013398175.1). Lineage (NCBI taxonomy): Eukaryota > Metazoa > Chordata > Aves > Passeriformes > Climacteridae > Climacteris > Climacteris rufus. Next base: position 690,841 of record VZRZ01005953.1, on the reverse strand, counting down.
GGCCTGTGGCATCCTGGCTTGTTTCAGAAATAGTGTGGCCATCAGTGCTAAGGCAGTGATGGTGCCCCTGTACCCAGCACTAGTGAGGCTGCACCTCTAACCCTTTGTCCAGTTTTGGGCCCCTCTCTACAAGAATGACATTGAGGTGCTGCAGTGTGTCCAGAGAAGGGGAATAGAGCTGGTGAAGGGGCTTGAGTACAAGTCTTATAAGAAGCTGCTGAGGGAGCTGGGAGAGTTTAGTCTGAAGAAAAGGAGACTCAGTGGTGACCTTATGACTCCCTACAACTACCTGAAAGGAGGTTGTAGTGAGGGGGAGAATCAGTATCTTCTTCCAAGTAACAATAGATAGGACAACACAAAACGCCCTGCAGTTGTGTTAGGGGAAGTCTAGACAGAATATTAGGAAAAAATTCTTCCCCGAAAGGGTAGTCAAGCATTGGAAGGGGCTGCCCAGATAATTTGTGGAGTCATTGTCCTGGGAGGTATTTAAAAGATGTGTAGATGTGGTCGTAGATGTGGTGTTTAAAGATGTGGTTTAGTGGTGGATTTGGTAGTGCTGGTTTAACAGTTGGGTTCAATGGTCTTAAAGGTCTTTTCCAGCCTAAATGATTCTCTGATTCTAGACACCACCGTAAGAAACATGATAAAAAATGTATTTTTATTCACATCCTTATTACCATCTGTAACAACAAGTTATCTTTCACCCTGATTTGCTGCACAATTTATGGTCTTTTAAGGCTTTTGTAGAGGACTTTGTCCAAAGCTTTTCAGGCATTCAAATAAGTCATACCTGCTCTTTCTTGTCTGTGACACTTTTTTGAAGACTACCATCTTCAAACACAATTTTTCTTTTTCTCTTTTTTTAACTGTCTGGATTATGCTCTTCTGAATGCCATGACTTTCATTATTGTTTTTATCAGTTTTCCAAAAATCAAAGTATGAATGACTCTGAAGCTACCAGTTTTTCTTAGTAGTCTTGTCGAAATCATAATACTTTTTCATTCATTGCACCTTAAATCTCAATTTCATTTTGAAAAAAAAATAACAGAGGATTTTATACCAATCTTAGTGGAAAAGAAATAAACCAAATAACATATGATTTTTGTTTTCTTTTCCTGAAGGTGGAAGAATGGAGTGAGAGGCATGAAAGTTATCCAGTGTGCATTTTTTGAGCAGAGGTTTTCCAAATCTAATGTAAATGATTTAATTACTAATTGAGTTCCTACATCCAGACTTTGTAAGACTGCAGCACATTCAGTTCTGCTGTCTTGTTCCAAATATATTTTAACTTCTATAATGAAACAAATATTTTGAATTTTGTACTTCAATAAATGAGAAAAATTATTAGTGGCAGAAAAGAAAAGCACATTTCATTTGGAAGTGCTTTGTGATTTTGAGGGTAGGAATTTCCTATCCTTTATCTTGGAGAATTTTTTTTATGACTCATTTACAGCTGTTTGAAGGGCAATGCACTTTATAGATATCATTATGTAGTGCTGTACTATCTCTCCTTTTTTTTTTCCTAAGGCAAGGTGGCAATTGACTTAGTTCAAAGTCAATGTCACTATGTCATTCTGTTATCAGTTAGGTCTGATCCTCATGAATTAATGATAATGATCTATGAACTCCTTTCTCTTCATTTTTTATATAAATGTTTTGCCATATAGAATCCTAAGGAACATTAAGTTAGAGAAAATGAAAGAGAAAAGTTACCAGGAATGTCATAATTTGTGAACTCAGTAACAGCTCACTGTAAATCCTTAAGTGTTCTTTCATCTTTCTTGAGCTCATTAGCTGTAATAATCTTCCTGATTCTGGGTCAGTCATTGAAGTGTAAAACTCTCAGGGATATGATTATATTTACCTGTTGTTAAGACTTAATTTTTTTTTGACATCCAGGGACTGATGAGAAGGGTAACTGTAGCTAATGCTTCTGCATTATTCTTTAGGCATTTTGCAAATCTTGTACCTCAGCCAGATGGAATATTCCAGCATGTTTCTTGACATTATCTCAATGTCATCTTCCTCTGTAGCAGGTAATGCAAGCCACAGAAAGGTTACTAGCTTAAGTAGGCAATAAATTTCCATAACGTGAAGTTTCAAAGGCAGATTAAGAGATGATTTCTCTGATTATATATTTTAAAACAATTGCTATTGACAATCATTAATGTTTTCTTTTATCTCATTCCTAGAAGTACTTATCTCCCCTTTTTTTCTTCATTTACACAGTAATATGAAGATTAGAGAAATAAAATTTAAACAAATTGTCAAAAAATGAAGCATACAATTTATTGCAATGAAGACTCATGTAGGAAAAGAATTCATGGAGAAGTTAGAAGCAAACACGAAAAAAAACCTACATTGAGTAACTGATTGCAAGAAATATGTAATGAAACAAAATGAAGTAGCAAATATGAAAACATAGTGTTACCAAGATGTTAAAATATTGTCCATGATACACTGATACAAATACAGCAATCTTTACAATTTTCCCCTTTTATGGGACTTTTAGTATTTGATGTCCTAAGTTAAATTAATTATAAAATATAAGGATATATATATAAACTGTCAATAAGGAATATAATTTTATTTTATTTTATTTTTTCTTGTATTGTTACATAGTATATTAAGGTAACTGAAAGACAATATTTGTATTATATGCCCATTAAAGATATGCATTTTAGGGATGACATAAATTTGGTGCTGTGTTATTTCAAAAATTGAGATGTATTTAGCACAGTGCTTAACACTTAGAAGGAAATCCGTTAAGCAGGCTGGAATTATCTGTTATTTTTCCCAAAGTATGGGTTTAATATAATTTTAGAGTCTTCAATATTTATGGATTTTAAATTAAAATAAAAACTATATCTTGTATCTTTATAAAATCAACATCTGTAATTGGTTGTGAGTTGCAAGAAATGAGTTGTTTTGATTTACTCCTGCTCAGATGAAAAAAATCAATTCAGAATTTCATCGAGACATGAACAATTTTAAATAGATTATTTCAATTATTCTTGCTGTTTATTACTCTGCATGGGGTCATTAACCCTACAAACATTTACGACTACGGATTTACACAAGAAAAATATTAATCAAATGTAGAGGCAAAGGAGAACAGAATGTCTCATGCTGGGAGTTTGCATAATTGTTTTGCTGAATAGGACCATCTAGGAAGGTGTTATCCACGATTAATGATAGATTTTCTTTGGCAAACCACTGTAAATAGTAATAAATACAGATTTTTCTAGAGTGTTGATAAAGCACAAAGAAACGAAGTAAGGTAAATCTTCTGATTTTCTCCATGCTGAATATAATTTTGAAATATACCTCAATGTTGATAAATTATATATTTCATTAGATGGATAGAGTTGGGTTTGTTCATTGTTTTAAAATTCCTTTTGGACTATCAGAGGGGTTTGTGCAGAAGTGAAGAATTTTTGTGGGGTTGTTTTGTGAAAACAATCACAGAGTGTAAAAAAGAAACAAGATCTACAGAACATGTTCCACATTTTCTAAATGAAATTCAAAAATCTATTTTTTCATGTAAATAAATAGTCTCATTCTTATCAGAAACTGCCTTATTCTCAGCATTCCTGAACAGTAGGATGCATTTTTGGTATCTAATCTCCTATTTCAAATTAAAGCTAATGGGTTGGTTTCATTTGGTGGCTAATATGTTAAACCCAGTGGCACTTGAAAAAATTAAATCACTATTAAAATTGATTCTGTTTCCCCCTTTGATTCTTATAAAATTTATCACATAAAGACAGATGCAATGCACTATAGAATTATTCTTTCCAAAGGTAACATCTTGGAGTGGTCCCCATGATTTGTTTTATTTTTGAGCTATTGAGAAATTCTCTCTGAATGTTCTTATTTCACTTATGATGAACTTTCAGAGAGCTTTAATGAACTTCTAAGCTTTGAAAGAAGTATCAGAACCCATGCATGGAGATACCCATTCTTTAAATGGAGATCCTCTCTTTAAGCTTTCTGGTGAGTTCTAAGAGTAATTCTATTAATCAACTCAAATCATAACAGTGTTTAGCATTGATATGGCAGTTCATATTACATATTCAAAAGCCTTTCCAGTATTAACAATTACACTGTCTTAGTAGGACACAATTATAGCCTAGCAATCTGGATTTCTGAATGCACTGAGCAGCAGTTGTATTCCCATCCCCACAGCATGACTCATATGCAGTTTGCCACAGTAATTCAACAAAGTCAGACCCATCCTTTACACCCAAAAAGTAAGTGCTATTTTTTAGAAATTGCTGGGTTCAGTCTGTATTGATTTGAGCTTATTACAGTGCATTAATACCCCAGTCACATCCCTCAAATTACAACAAAGTAATTAAGAGAAACATAAAAATATAATTACGTTTTGTTTGAAAATTCTGTAATTTCCATGCAGACTGGGTAAATTATTCATACTGGATGTGGATTTCATTTTTGCTTCACTGCACTGATAGCATAATCACATAGTTCTAATTACAGACATAGTAAATAAGAGACAAAAGGAAATACCATACCTTACTTCTGAAGAAACTTGTACTGGCACACTAAGGACTAATTAAAATTCATCATTGCATCACCTTTTGTACCAATACAGAAATTTTGTAACAAAAGAAAAGACTTTGTGTGGGAAGGAGGGAGACAGATGGTTACTTTTAGGATGTTTTTTGGTGAATACTATTCTTGCTTTCTAGCCCTTGTTTGCTTACGATTGTTCCCATAAAGCTGTTGCTGTTGCTCACGGGTATAATGTGAGCTGGGATACTCTTGAAAAAATTCCAGTGCAGAGCAGTCATTTGCAGCAGTTGCAGAGCTAATACAATTTTCAGCACTTTTGAAGAGCTGGTTAAGTAAAATTGCTATTACACACTTTTTCTTTGCACTGCCATCTCTCCACCAACTCCACCTTGTGCACAGAAAGATCTTATTTTAGGATTTAAGATAGAGGCAGAGACCAGTTGAGCAACCTACTTACCTTTTAGGATCTGGGGAGAACCTGTTACAGGGAGTTGAAAAAAACAATCTTGATGGTCCTGACATTACCAAGATGTGATGGCTTCAGTTATTACTGTTGGAAAATGCTGACAGATTTCTCCTTGCTATTCTGGCCATGTTGCTTTCTTCTGTACGTACTACAGTGATGGCAGCAATGATGGCAACTCCATGCTGTAACGTGCAAGTAGGAAGTGGAGACCAGATGTTGAGTATGCACTGTTCAGGTACCTGGCCCTCATCTCTTTCAGGAAAGGCAAAGGAAAAGAAAACATTCTGAACCTTACAGGTAAAGTTACAAGTAAATACTGAGAATTATAAGCAATTGACTACTGTTCCCTGAATTTACTCTTGTCCTTGTCTTCCTTGAGAAGAAAAAGGACAATAACACAACTGTTGAAAAGGCCTAAACTATAGATGTATCCGAGACAGGATGCTTTCTCTTGATATTAAGCACCTGTGGAACAAATGTCTAAGTTGATCTAGATATTTAAAATTTGTGTTATAGCCAACAGAAACTGGATGAAGTAATTTTATTTGATTGTAGTATTATATACATGACTAAGCATCATTGAATCTATTGTCCAGGACTCCAGTGATAATAATAGGAGCCCTGCTGTAAAGACATTGTAAACATCCGCATTTAATCCAATTGTGCTCTTTATATCTCATTCGTAAGCAGATGAGATAAGAATAAATGTCAGTACTGGAACGCAAAGATGACTTAATCCCCTGAATTGCATGCAGTAGCTAGAGGACTGGATACACTGGCAGTAAAGTTACTGGACATACAGTTAAGGCTGGAAAATAAGTCTGCTTTTACAGAAACAGAATTTGCAAATTTGGATTCAATCCTGAGCAACAACTTTAATGAGAACTAAGACTCTCTAGAAGATACAAGCATGCAGCTGACTTGCAATTAACCTACATCTGATACTCTGTGGGACACATAAATTGGGAGAACACAGAGATCAGGAACTTGAAATTGAGTTTAGTATACCCCAGTAATTACTGTGAACAGCTAGCTGTTACAAGCGATGTCACTCTTAGTTAGACCAGAAGTTTATGTTGGCACTAAGAAATCCTAATAAAAATGTGTTTGGATATGCATTCAGAGAGGATTTGATTTAAAAAAATTTTATTATATGGAAATAAAAGAGAGGTAAATAGTTAAATCCAAATATTCTGATCAATTCTGCTTCCAACAGCACCAACCATCATTGAAGAGACAATGCCACACAAAGGGGTCACATCTCCTCTGAGACAGGTACTTTGATACAGTCAAAGCTTTTAGACTCTGGTGCAGTCTTTTACCATGTCCCACTTCTCTAGTAATTTTTCACCAAAAGTCTATCCAAATCTCACTCCTACACATTACGCAGGGTAAGACTGAGCATTTCCTCATCACAGTGACTCTTATGGGCTATGAAAAAGAATATTTTAGTTTCCTAGAGAAGTATTCTAGGTGTATGTGTTTCTTGCCTTAGTATCTACCTATCTATCTGTCTATCTATCTATCTATTAGCATTCTCAGACATGCATATGTAAAGAAATCAAATATTTTCAAAATGTTTCCCGTTAAAAAGGCTACCTCTGTATTCATATTTGCTCTCTTATAAGCAGACATTTTCATTTGCTGCAGGGGAATCGGTAACTAACCATCATATACCTTTGGTTTAGAAAAAGAAAACAGAATAAAAAAGGTGTGATCTCCGTAATATTTGTACTATGGTGCCAAGAGGATCCAGTGCTTATTTTTTTAATGTCAAAGTAAAAATCAAATTTAAAAAAAAAAAAAGGTGCCTCCCTCCTGAGAATTTTGTTAGGTAAGACACTGCTATTATCTCATATTTAATAAATAGAATATGACCTGAGAAAGTCACAAAGGTCTCTCTCCTCTTTGTTTTCAATTGAAGAAGCTTTAATACTCTACTGAGATTATTTACTACAGGGAATATTTCAATGCAGTATAATTTGTTTCAAAGTAATAGCTTTCCTGTTAGAGCTAGTTTGTCATGTCAGAGAAGATGATTATTCATGAAAAGCCACTGGCAATATTACCAGCAATTTTTTTAAAGTGTAGGGTACTGATTAATTTCTGAAATATTAGCTACTGAAAGCAGACATCAGTACTGCAAAATGGATGAGACACTTGGAGTAACAGTTGCCAAAAGGTGAAATAAGCTAAAACCAGGAGACACATCAATTAAAAATGTAAAGTCACCCAATTTAATAGAAAATGACGTGTTCTGCTTACGTGATCAGAAAAAACAGTGGGCTCTACCGAGTATTAATGATTGGGACAGAGGAACTGAATGTCCAAGACTGTGCCTTGGGCTATTATATAACAAATTATTATTAAGTATAAAGAAATAATGTGCACTTTCTCTATTGTGTGTGTGTGTGGAGGGGGGGGGTTGTGTTTTTTTTGGTTGTTTTGGTTGGTTGGGTTTTTTTGTTTCTTTTTTGGTTGGTTGGTTGGTTGGTTTGGTTTTTTGTGGGGTTTTTTTTGTGTGTTTTGTTTTGTTTTGTTTTGTTTTGTTTTGTTTTGCTTTGTTTTTTGTTTGGTTTGGTTTTGGATTTTTTTTGTGCTGATATAAGCTGAAACCCAAGAAGACTCAGGCTAGACATCTACATTTTTCCCATGCATAAATTGTTTGCATGGGAATAGTTATAGTGTTACAGTATGTAAGAGGCATTAGTGAATATAAATCCCTAGCACATTAGTAAAGTTTGTCCAAATTCCAATCAGCAGATATGGCAGAAAGTAAGTTATATGCCAAGTTCCTTTGTCCCATACAAATGAACATGAAGACATTTCTCTAAACAGAAATATCTCAGTATTTACAAGAATAATTTTTTAAAAAATAAAATAGTATGACTGTTCTCTGAAACAAGTTTACATTCCAAGTTAAACTATACTATCCAAGTCAGAAGTATTTACCTAAGCATTTTTTCTTTGTTTCTGTTACTTCAGTGCTGCACTGTCTTTATTCTTTTGGATTTTCCTCCATCATTAAACATTTTGTATAGACTCCTTTCACAGTTCTTCAGTCTGGCTTTTCACACAATCTTTTTGTCTAACTTTGTTCTGCATCCCCATCCATTGTTCTGGAAGTCAAATGGATTTTTCATTGATGCTAAGCTGATGTGGTTGGGTTTTTGTTTGTTTCTCTGCTATTTGGAGTGGTGCAGGAAAAAAACCCACTAATGATACCATTAAATATTTATTCCTCTTTCCCCTTTCTGCAAATGTTCACAGTGTAGCCTCAAGTTTTATCAAATCCATTATCTCTCCAGAGAGATAATTACTCTTTTCTTGATGCTGATGAATCTGCATGGTGATGTTTGTCTCACATGTTAGGCTGGCAAAATCAGCTGGGGTGCATGTCTCTCTATACCTCAGCATCATAGAAAGGACATTGATGAGCTGCCCAAGGCTGCTGTTCATCAGATGATGTCTAAAACCTCCTTCTTCACATCAGCTCCGAACATTTTGCCATAACATGCTGACTTCCTCCTTAACAACTTGGGGTATGCAGTTCACCTGTCTGCCTCTACAATGAAGCAGAATTTCTCTGGAAAGGATCAGAATAAATATATAGAATAATAGCAACAGCTTCAATAGTCCTGTGACTATTGGGACCAAAAAAAATCTGAAACAACACTCAATTGTATTGCTTGGCTCTATAACATTTTAGCATTCTTATCTCTATTAAACAGTCTAAAGAGTCAAAAAGCTATCAGTGCCAGAGGTTTGGACACATTTGTACACCTATTGTCTTAGAACAGTATTATCAGCAGTTTTAATACCTTCTATAGAAATATTTAAATGACTTTGAAGTGTTTTCCTGTGTATGGAGAAATAAATCACTGATTTGCTTTTTAGACAACCATTTTATTTGTTAATTACCACATATTTTGAAGTCAAACCCCAATGCTGATGTTGGCTTTCTAAACAGAAATAATTGTTGGGAATTAATATAATATAAACAATATTGATAATACCGAAGTTATTGTTTGCATGATCAATAAATGAAGTAGCATTAAAAAATCTTACAAGCTCTTACTAGACATCTCAGTAACTAACAGCAACCTTCAACTTATTTTTGTTCCTTCCTTAGTCTAAACTGCCTCAGTGGACTACTGAAATTTACATTCTGGCTTATGACCAAAAAAAAAAAAAAATTATGACTCATAGAAGCACATGGTAAAGATGTTTATAATTTGACCTGCAACTCAATAAATGTACAACACAAATTAATTCAAAATTAAAAATTGAGCAGAACTGACAATATCTGAAAAGTTATCTTTGGATTCAGACGTTTGAAACTATTAAAAAAATCACAGCAGTCTATAGATTTTTAGATGAGAATAATAATTTTTAAATTTAAAAATCTGCTTCAATCAAAAATTAACTTTTTTAGAAATTTTATGAATCAATGAAGACAGAATTAATTTCTGTTTATAAAAGTTGTTTAAATTTCTCAAATATGCTTAAATTGTGCTCCCTTCATTTTTAAGAACTGAAAGAAAGTGTCCCATAATGTAAAATCCTTCATGAGAAATTTTCCTGATTTTCCTGCATTCACTTGACCCTTATATAGCCTTTGAAGTGGTTTTAGGGTTTTTTCACTATTATGTGATCTAGAAAATGAAAAGCAGAAAACCCCCTGTAGTCTGGAGTATCTCAAAGACTATAGTTGGCTTTTCCTGCTGCTACTTCCTTTAATTATCAACACAACTTTAAATTTGTTACCCTCAGATAGCTTAGGTTGTTGTAGAGTACATGGAATGCACTTGGTACAATGGTCCAAACCCTACATGACTGGCATTACAGAGTAGCTATGGACATCAAGTTTTATATATGTCTCATTGTAAAAGCTGATGTTTCACTGGAAAAGGTAATATTTCAAAAGCATGAAAGACTAGCTCAGTAATTTTTTTTCTTCTCAAGTTTATAGAAGAGTTTCAAAGGTCTGAATTTCCATGTGATCTAAAGTAGGAATATTTTAAACTTTTTTAAGTTATATTTCTTCTGAAGGTCATCCGTGTGAGTGAATGAGGAGACTTTCTAGGCTGAATATATATATATATATAGGTTTATATCTGAAGTAATCTGAGATGTCATAGGAGGCTGTATTTTAGTTTTTGGAAGAAGGAAACAGAATATAGGAAGACCATCTGTGGTAGTGTAAAGTATATACTGAGCCATTCCAATATTCAATTTCTATTGTCAGAAACTTTAAACAGAGCATTAATTTTATCATGATTTTCCAAGGATTGGATCTTCAAAATCTTTTCTAGTTGTCTTGAAGTCGCTTCAAACCAGCATCATATTTATTTGCTAGTAGTTATTGCCTATCTGAATGCTTACAAAAATTTTGTCCTTATTCTGACTTTTTTACCCCTTCTCCTCACTCCCTTTTTGAGTTTGACTAAATCTATGGTGTTTTAGAAGATTTATGGGAACTCTTTCTTTCTCGAAAGCTATATATTAATTTCAACAGATTAGTTAAATTTGCAGTAATCTGTTCTGTCACTTACCTGAAACTACTGCAAGATTTCAAACTACCGGAGGAAACATACTGTAACTGTGTTTCCCTCCCCTCCCCTTCCCTCCACCCCCCTGGTGTTGCCTTGATTTTTGCAGTTCTGGATGTTGTCATTCTTTTGTAGCTAATTTCTCACACTCTTCTATGTAAACATGGCCATGTTATTGTAACTGTGTCTTATCATTTACATTCCTTTCTCCTGGACACAAAACTTTGATGAACATTTCCTTTAACCACTGTGATTGAGGGAGGAAGAACTTATTTCCTCCAATGAATAGTGATTTCCAAATGTATATAAAATAAAGAAGGCGGGCCTTGCTGGCCCCTTTCTACTCTCTCCTCATTACTGGTAATAGGTGTCTCTGTCTCTTCTTTTGTGTCGTTACTGCGACACCCTGGGAGTGGTCTTCCTTGTCATTCTGACTTGCTAGGAGATGGTTCTGAGCCAATTTTACAAATATCACAATTTAATGATGAAATTAACAGTTTTTAAGATCACATATTTGAAAAAACAGAAGACAGCAAATGAAGAGCAGTAGAAAATCTTTGGACATGTGGTTAGGTTTGCAGATAAAGGAACAGTGGAAAGGAAATATAAAATAAATATAATACTTTCAACAATTTATCTTTGCAACAGAATCTCTGTTTTTATCTTTTCCACAGAGTAAATTTCCTATGTTATCAAACACAAAATTTGCATGAATTCATTTTCAGAAATGCCTTTGACAGGGTGTTCTCTTTAGGGCTGTTGGGAAGATTTGTGAAGAAATTTCTGATTGTATGCTGGTTTCTTTCCACATTTCAAGTGGAAGAAATGCAGGAAGAGTAGGTAGAGGAAGAAAAAGAGCGCAAGCTCAGAATACTAATGAAGACACTTTTCACAGTTAGTTCTCTTAAAATGAAGAAGTCATAGCTCAAAAGGTTTATTCTTAAACACAGGAGTGAGAAGCAGGATGACCAAATGCCACTGAGATGAAAAAATCCATTATTTGAAATACAAATTATCTCTAAAAAATCAAATCCTTTAATATCTATCTACACTCTCTCCAAGCATACAAAATGTGATTCCCCTGCAAGTCTGTAGTGCTAACATATATGAGGGATATGAAATATGGCAGGCTTTCAATCCCAAAAAGTATTTTACATTTGTTCTGTGATGAAATTCCAGATGTCCTCTCTTGTTTTTATGTCTAGTTCTGTTGCTCAGATGCTTGTCACATCTGAGAGATTATCCTTATCTGGCTGCACGAGCAAAGAGGCAATTATTTTGAAACAGATGATCCCTAGTCTACAAGGCATATGAGATATTACATGAGGAATAGGGGAGAAGTATTGAAATATCCTTAGAAAGAAAGTTAATTACATACTGGGGATAAAATCTTGGGTATATTTCAGCTGACTTTGTTGAAACCAGACTTTCATCTGTGGTGGTTCTAGCAATGCTTTAAAATGGAAGCATTCCCTGTCAGAGAGTTATGTATAAATCTAAGTAACTAAATGCCTAAATGTGAGGCAAAAACCCTTCTATTTTCCTGTGAAGGTGATAATCTTTTGTTGAATGACTTACAAGTTGCTAGATTTCTGTTTCATCTTTTTTTAAAATTCCTCAAAACCGGCAAAACTATTGAAGTTAAACCCTCTTTGTTTTCAGTTATAGGAAATAACCTAGGGAGAGTTTTCTCTTGTAGACCAAGAAATACAAACTTTCTCTTGCAGAACAAGAAATACAAACACAATAAGTATTTATTTCAATACATCTAATAAAAATATTAGGGGTACTTTTGTTACATGAGATATAGTTGCCTATTTTGCCACCTTTCCATTTTAAGCCTTCTCTCTTCAGGAGGTATTCCATACGAACATGAGTAGTCCTACTGATTTTAGACCTTATGTTCCTTTAAAGAAGTGACACACTCAGTGTTGATGGGAGGGAACAGAATAGTTTGTCCTTCTAGTAGTTTTCATAAATTAGACAAGTGGAAGACAATACTAAAAAATATTTCTAAACCTTTTTCAGCAAATGTGTCTGAAACAGAGAGAAGACATTACACTCTGGAGGAAAAGCAGTACATCCAGAAAGTGTTTCAAATGTGGCGATTGCTTCTTTTTGACTGATATTCTGTACTAGTTTCACTGCTTTAGTTATAGAGTTTCCAGTCAACCCTACCAATAAATTGGAAAAGGTATTTTGGTACCTTGTTTGGTACCTTATGCAAGGGCAAGACAATCTATCTTGCATAGTTATTTGCCAAAAGGTATGAATATGTCTTTTCATAGTCTTAAAATGATACAAATCACAGACAAAAAACTTGAACTTCTTTTGAAAAATTCATAATGTCTAAACTTCATAATGTCCCAATTTCCAGTAAGTTCTGTAGAGAATAGGCATCCAAATATCTTGTTTGTGAAAGCAAATGCTTTTAGGAACAAACTGAAATGAAATGGCTGTTTAGTTAAGAAGTCCTCAGTTTCTTGGAACTCCTAAGAGCTGATTTTCACAGAGGTTCAATGTTGTTCTCACTTTGTGCATTTCATAAACACAAGATTTTTGTGGCATTTTTTGTTGTTTTTATAATAAGGCTTTATTAAGCATGTATGAGATTTCCTTGGACTAATGAAAAGAGTCTAAAATCAAGGAAATAAGCATTATATGTAAAAAAAAAAAAATATATATATATAAAAATAGAGAACAACTCAAAAAGATAGACATAACCACGACAGAAGAAGTTGGAAGCAAGAGAGCTGCAGTGGTTTAGACACCTTATAGAAACCTTCCAGTACCTAAAGGAGACCTACAAGAAAGCCAGAGCAGGATTTTTTAGAAGGACGTGGAATTTTTTAATAGGACAAAAGGAAATGGCTTTAAAACTGAAGGAGAGTAGGTTTAGATAAGATCTTAGGAAGAAATTCTTTGCTGTGAGGGTGGTGAGATACTGGAGCAGGTTCCCTGAGTTGTGGATTTTCCATCCTTGTAGTGTTCAAGGCCAGGTTAGGCAATCTGGTCTAATGAAATATGTCTCTGCCCACAGCAGGAGTTTGGAAATAGATGATCTTTAAGGTCCCTTCCTATACAAGCCATTTTATGTTTCTAAGTTTTTATTATTTTGGGAACTTAAAATATAAGAAAATAACAATTATCTCTGGTCAGGCAAAATATTAAATACAGATTTTGCTCAGCTGGCAGAAAACTCATTCTAAAAGCTGCAAATGGAGCTGAGATGGAAGTGAGGATTCTTTGAAGTACACTGAGTTAAACAGGCGTAGATATCTACAGGAATACAAGGTAGACTTTTCCGAGATAAAAGAAGCTCTGATGNATGATCTTTAAGGTCCCTTCCTATACAAGCCATTTTATGTTTCTAAGTTTTTATTATTTTGGGAACTTAAAATATAAGAAAATAACAATTATCTCTGGTCAGGCAAAATATTAAATACAGATTTTGCTCAGCTGGCAGAAAACTCATTCTAAAAGCTGCAAATGGAGCTGAGATGGAAGTGAGGATTCTTTGAAGTACACTGAGTTACACAGGCATAGATATCTATAGGAATACAAGGTAGACTTTTCTGAGATAAAAGAAGCTCTGATTCCTTGTAGCTGGCATGGATTTCCATCCCTCTGTGAACTGCTACCCAGGTGCTGTGTACTTCTGTCCTGGTGTGCTGTGGTGCAGGGTTGCTGCTTGTATGTACACCTCCCATGCCAGCACAGGGGAAACGTGAGACTTGTGAAGAAAGAGGGAGTGATAATGTTCTGGTGTGAAGGGACAGCAGTGAGTGTCCTTAGCATAAAAGTCACCAGTCTTTTCATATGAAAACACAGTAGAAAAGGAAAGAAGTATGCAAACTGTTGGATACTTGAGGGAGGAAGACAAAAAGGTGGAGAGTAGGAAGGAAGTAAGTCCAGTACCTTAAAGGAGATGATTATCTTGAATGTCTGTACTAGCAAAAAAGTTAATAAAACTTTGTGTTGGAAGTTAAAACTAGAAAAAGTAGGCTCATTTTATGCAGAAAAGAGGCATAATGGAAAATAGAAAAGCATAAGTTAAAGAGGATTAAGACACGATGAGAGGAGATAGAAAGGTAAATTTCAAACACACTCCAAAGTAAAATGCAGTCATTACATCTGATGAGAGCGTCCTATTCTCAGTTTTATAAATGGGCTCAAAGATCTGGGTGAGAGGTTGAGATGGTTTAGAAAGAAATATTGAGTACATATATTTTCCAGAAATGGGAAAAATTAATAGCAGAAGAAACGGATTCACAACATATAGATGGGTTACATCACTAAGAAACCTATCCCTGTCAAATTCCAGTAGGCTCTTTGAAGCGCTAACAAAAAGGATGAACATACAGGCTACATGGATGACCATAAAAGCTAAGGTGAAGTTAACACAAGTGAACAGAAAGAGAATCCAGCAAAACAGAAAAGAAGTAGCAGAACAATCCTTCCTGATTTATGGTCAGCATGACCATAACTGCTCTTTGCTGCCAAATACAGTCAGGTGATCAAAGACCACGAAAAGAAAAAGGTGTTGCCGACAGATGCAATGAATATGAGAAGAGACAAATGAGTAAAGTAGATATATTCTGAATGGAAGAGAACTACCATCTTGGTGGTGGGGAATAATTTTTCAAATAGGTATATTGCACTAAAAAGGGACATGAGCACAGATCCCATGGCTAAGGAATACTTTGACTGTGCTTTAACATGGGTGCAAGTGAAAGAAATGAAAGGAGATTGGGTTATCAGAAAAGATACTGAAGAAAAAGTGCAGCATATGAACAAATAATTTTTCATTTTCTCAGTTTGCTCTTAAAACAAAAGACAGTCAGTATTAAATACTTATTTAAAAGGAAATATACAAGCAATTTAGAAATGTGCAAGTGTGTTAATCAATACAGACTCAGTATAATTATTTTATGATAATGACTACTATAAAAGAACATATTAAACAAGGGAGATTAAATGAAAGGTGTGGAGTACATGGAAGGTGAAAGGTGTGGAAATATGTTGTTAAGCAGTATAATTGAATGGTCAGGAGAAAGAGAAAAAGCCAAAGACAATCTTGTTGAACACTGAGTGAGTATAAATAGGGGACATTCAAGGGCAAGGGGTATGGATGTGATGTAAGTGCTACTTGCGTTTTCACAAGGCAATGGAAGTTGAATAAATATATTAAGAACTGTTGTTACTGATGCTTACTGTAATCCCACAATGAATCAAAGGATGACTAAAATCAGGAAGAGAAGCTGTGTTTTCTGATTTCAAAAAGTATTTATCCATGTAAATTTGATGAGAATTAAACATCTGAATTTTAAAATCTGGTAGAAAACAATGCAAGGGAAACTTTGAATCATACTAGCTATTAAGAGAGTATCATGAGTGGTGTTGTTCATCTTCATACTTACTTCAACAAGAATTTTTCTTTTCTAGTCTAACTTCAAGCTTTTTAAAATTCTTTATTGTGTGCTTTGAATAAAACCTTCCCTTTAATGAAAAGCAGTTTGCAAGCAAATTCTGTTTGGAATGCTGGTTCTGAAATCTAAATGAAAAAGATCACAGTATATGCTACTAGTTATTTCAGCATGAATTTTACCTCTTGAAAATAAGTGTCATGTTTTCCACATTTGATCAGACCAGTCAGTTAATGCATGCTGTCTTTTTTGATCATAGCCAAGTTGGAATGCCAAGGTGAAGAGCATCACAGAATTTATTAACATATGAAAGCAGAGATTAAAGTGCATGTTGTATGGATTCTGTTGGCATGATTTTTTATTTTACAGACTAAAAGAGCAGACCTATCAAAATCAAACTTCACTGTTGGTTTGTTTGGGGTCTTTTTTCCATTATTGGAATTAAAAGTATATCTTCTGACACGTGCGTAGCTGTGCTACGTTCTGCTAGACATCTCTGAAAAACATCCAAGCAATATCATCATCTTGCAGCATATGAATAATTCTCTTTTGTTGTAGTTTGGATACAGACTAGAAGGAGTAATTGGAACTTTTATATGTCATGGATGTTTACATTTCATGTATAGGTATGGATAAGATTAATTATTGGATCCAATATAAAGCATTACACTCCTTAATAAGTAGCACGTTATCTCATGAGGCTCTGTTCACTCATAGTTTTGTCTCTGTTTTGGGAGGAGTTTTATTTTTTGTTTTGTTTGGTTTTGGTTGTTCGTTTGTTTGTTTTTGTTTTTGTTTTTGTTAATGTAATTTTATTTTGGTAACAGAAGACCTATTATAAATGAATTTTTCTTTGTGGTTTGCATTGAATTAACAGAATAGTCCATAAGTAATTGAAAGCTTTCATGATCTAAGTACAAACAGAGCAAAAAGAGCAAAAGCTCTGAATTATGGAGCTGTATTACGACGTTAAGTCAAAGTTTACACTGTGCTTTCCACATTTGTTCTGGAGAGAAGCATAAAAATTAACAGTGCATGCTATTCAAGTCTCTCTCTAAGTTTTTTCTCGTAATTCTATTGAAGTAGGCCTCAGCAAGGGATTTCTAGGAAAAACTAAATTGATAAATATGTGCACGCAGCTATTTAAAAAGACTTATTCCAGTGGCTGTATTTGGTGGGAAGTGTTAGTTTTAGGATGAAGATCTTATGATGAGTAAATAGCTTGATTATTCTAAAGTGACTTGTGCACAAACTGTATTCCAAAAGATTTTCAAAGTGCTAAATAAAACAGCTGAGCTTAAATAATAAATAATAACACATAAACAGGATTTAAAAATAGTTCAAGTATATGAGGGAGATGCAGAAAGAGATAAATAAAACAGACTCCTAACAATGAAGGTTGTGCAGGCACTGATGTGAGAATGAATTCTCTAAGCTAATTTGCAGTAAAAGGTAAAATTTACTATACATGCCAGATGAGGTAAACAAAGCCCTAATTACTTTCTAAGAGCATCTTCTATTCCCTTTTTGTCCTATGTATTTATCATATACTAACATTTGTATTCAAAAAGTAGTAATACTTTATGAAGCATCTTTTCTCACCATTGAAGATATATATGAAAAAGCCAAGATAAAAATATTGTACATGCCACTCTTCTGTTGTTGAGAAAAGTTACTTTACAGCTCAGCAATACAAAGTGTAAGATCTTTAGAGATTTCTGCTTAGTATTTCAGAGAAAGGTGTCTCTGCACATTTAAATGCTCAATGTGAAGACAAGTTTGTGAAAGTGCCATGAAGAAGATGATTTAATGAGCTCAAATATATACATGTGTGTATAATTATAGAGCAGTGTTTGGTTTGTTTGTTTGTAGTTTGCTATGAAATGTATATCATGTTTTTCCGAAAGAGCAACTGAGTGCTTTGTACTTTCTCTCAGTTGGTGAAATCCCCTCACTAGCACAGGGGCTTGCTCTGAGCATTTTTGGGGAAGAGAAGCTTCAAGGGTGTAAAAGGCAAAGCAGGAATGCTGATCAAATATTTAAGGGATAAAAGAGAAGAAAGCCTGGAGAGAGGATGTAGACGTACAGTCAGACTACAAAGCTGGTGGAAAGAAAAAATATCCTAAAGTCCCAAAAGGTTAGGAACTGCCATAACTGAGCATTAGAACTCAAAACAAAAGTATAGAAAAGGACCTGCCCTGCCAGGACACAGTGACTTGGGGGAGACCTTTTTATAATTATTCTTGTTCTTTTATTTTTCTCAGAAAATTGATTTTCTATATAAAAATGAAATTTGTTATAGTTCAAGAGAAATTGGGATTTGAATGTAGAGGTCATTTCTGACATTTGGAGATGTTCATTTTAAAAAGGATCTATCAGGAGAGCAACCTTTCAGCTTTGACGCACTGTACTGAATCTATCTGGGATAGACTTAATTTTCTTCATGGTAGATCCTATGGTGTTATGTTTTAGATTTGTGACCAAAACGATATTGATAACACAAGGACATTTTATTTATTGCTGATCACAGCTTACACAGCAACAAGGCCTCTGCTTCTCATGCTGATGGGAATGGGCAAGAAGTTGGGAGGTGACAGAGGTGGGACACAGATGACCCCAACCAATGAAAAGGATATTCCAGAACATATGGCATCATATTCAGTGATAAAAGCTGATGGAAAGAAGGAGGAAGAGACTACACTAAGGGAAAGAAGGAGGAAGGGACTACACTAAGGGAAAAAAGGAGAAAGATACCGCATTCAGGGTTGTGGTGGTTGTCTTCCCATGTAACCATTAGGCTTGATGGAACCCTGCTTTCCTGGAGATGGCTGAACACCTGCCTGCCAAAGTAGCCAATGAATTTCTTAATCTGCTTTGCTTGCATGCACAGCTTTTCCTGTACCTATTAAATGTATTAAAGGACCTATGGGTCTTTATCTGAACCCAGGAGTTAGTTTTCATTCTCTTCTCCATCTCACTGTGGAGGAGCAAAGGAGGGTGTGGACGTGGTGTGTGTGAGGGAGCAGTTCTGGGTTTCTACTTGATCACTGTAGTTAAATATCCGCGTAGGATCAGCCAAAACATGTAAACTGTTCATCTTAATCTTTACATGAGATAATATAATGATGCAACCGATGGCTATTTCAGATTGAACCCTTAAATACAGAGCTTTTATAACCCACAGTTATTGATTTGGAAAAGTTTGTTCATGATAAATAGCCTTTCAGCCTCTTCCAGAGCCAAAACACATAGAGAAGTACAGGATTAATAGGTTTAACCTGTGTCAGACTGTATCCAAAGACACTCGCTTACTTTGCTCTGATGGCTTCTCTTCCTTTTGACAAAAAAAGACAATTGATGTGAATGCTTTGCTTCACAGGCAAATAAATTTAGTCATAGATGTTGTTGTATATATTTATTTTCAAAGATGCTACCATATGTCTTTACATAAACAGTATGGAAAACACATTTGTTAGGTGGGTGGGGTTGTTTTGCATTAAGTGGCCATCATTTGTATTAAAACTGCTTTACCTTTCTAAATGCAGTGCTTGCTGAGAAGTATTTTGATATTTTTTCAGAAGTCATTAATTCTAATAATGTATTCTATAGAAAGTTGATATGAAAATGGATTGTTAACTTTTGTTTCCTTGGGGTTTTTTTTAGGATTTATTTATACCTGTGGAGGAACTTTAAAAGGACTTAATGGCACTATAGAAAGCCCTGGCTTCCCATATGGATATCCAAATGGTGCAAACTGTACCTGGGTTATAATAGCAGAAGAAAGAAACAGAATACAGATCGTCTTTCAGTCTTTTGCTCTAGAAGAAGAATACGATTATTTGTCATTATATGATGGGCATCCTCATCCTGCAAACTTTAGGACAAGGTAAAGAATAAATATTATTAAAATCTAAGTTGTACTAATACCTTAAAATATATGATAAAATAGTTAAAGCCGAAGTTTTTAAATTATGGGTCCTTTCTTATTTAGACTTTGATTGTGCTTTCTTTAAATAATCATAAGTGTCAAAATCTAGATCATGTGCTTTAATTCTAGTTAAAGCAAGTGCTGAAATTAATCTAGCCCTCATAAAAGTTATCTCAAAGAAACAATTAATTAAGAAGTATATGAGCATGAATAAATTAATATAAAGTGAATATGACATTGTGGAGGTCTCGGTTTGCCTGATCTAGTACCAGTGGAACTTTTGTAATCTTTTCAACAGAGGGGTTTTTGCAGAGATCAGGAAAATATATTTAAGATAGACTAGGTAATTTTTGTGTGTATGTGTTTGTATATGAGCAACTTCTAACAAAAAGGGATTACAAACGTGAAAAAATTAGTTTGAAGTATCAAGAGTGGTGGTTCACAGAATATTTTTTATCACAGACTACTTCAGAGTCGTAGCCCTGATGTTCAGTTCTAGAAGGCTGCAGCTTATGAAATACATCATAATTCTGCAATAGCAACAGATATATTAGTCATACATTTGCTAGCTATCTTTTTTATCATCTACCTTGACTTCTGTAAGTCAATTTGTCATCTACCTAGACTTCTGTAGGGCCTTTAGCATGGCCCCACACAACGCCCCTGTTGAATAAGAGATACATATTTGATGGGTGGACTGTTTTATGGATAACACAGTGGCCACATGGCCACACCAAAAGTGTTGCAGTCAACAGCTTAAAGTCTGCAACAAGTGGTGTCCCTCAGGGGATCTGTATTCAGACAAATACTACTTGATATCTCTGTTAATTATGTGTTCGTGGATTGAGTGCACCCTCAGCAAGTTTGCAGGTGGCACCAAGTTGAGTGGTGCAGTTGATTTGCTTGAGGGAAGGGATGCCATCCAGAGGGACATCGACAGGCTGGAGGAGTGGGCCAATGAGAACGTCATGAAGTTCCATGAGGCCAAGTGTAACATCCTGGGCAATTTGCATTATCAGTACTGAGTAGGGGATCAAGAGATTCAGAGCAGTATTGCAGAGAAAGACTTAGGGATATTGGTAGATGAAAAATTAGACATGAACCAGCAATGTAGATGAGGACTGGAGAACCTCCCATAAAAAGACAGGCTGAGAAAGTTGGGGCTGTTCAGCCTGGAGAAGAGCAGGTTATGTGGACACTTGATAGTAACTTCCTAATATCTGAAGGGGGTCTACAGGGAGTTGGAGAGGGATTCTTCATCAGGAACTGTAGTGATAAGACAAGGGAAATTTAAAGAAGGAAAATTCAGGTTAGACATTTGGAAGAATTTTTTTACTATAAGGATGGTTAGACACTGGAACAGGTTGTGGATGCCACAACTCTGGGAGTGTTCAAAGACAGTCCATAAGGCCTTGAGCAACCTGGTCTCCTGGGAGGTGTCCCTGGGGGAGTTGGGATTGAATGATTTTAAAGGTCCATTCCAACCTGTAAAAATTCTATGGTTCTATGACTAAGGTTAGATATGAAGAAGAAGCACTGTAAGAGACTGGAACACGTTGCCTGGAAAAGCCTTGGATTTGAGTAACCTGAAAGATGTCCCTTCCCATGACAGTGGGGCTGGAACTAGGTGATCTTCCAACCTAACTATTCCATCACTTTATCCTGTGATAAAGAATGTAATATCTGTTCCTAATCAGGGAACATCCAGTTTCATTTTAGTTTGCATAATGCTGGTCAAATAAAGGGATATGTTTTCATAAAGTTGTATGGTAAGTGTTGATTCGCTGGTAATTTTTTTTTTTTAACTATTGCATAACAATCTGACATCTGTACACTAAAAGGAAAATGTAACTTGGTACTAGAAGGAAACTAGAACACTAAAATTCTACATCTCAAATTTGTGTATGATGTGAACTCTTTTAAATCTTTTTTCCATCCCTATCTCCTGTTTTGTGAAGGTTTATATGCAGTTCTGATATCAGCTGCAAGAAAGAGGGAAGCCATAGCTAAAAGATTTGAGAGTTGTCTTTCACAACATTTTTTCCTCCTTTCTGTCTACTCCTCAAAAGATAAAATTGAGATTTTCTCAAATGTAGGAGCCCAAAAAGGCACTCACTGTCAATCAAAACTTATATTGGTGAATCCACTCTAAATTGCAATCTCAAGGAGTATGTAAACAATGTTCTGCACAAATGCAAAACAATAAAACTATTATTCCAGCTAGGAACCAATGGTCCTTACTGAGTTACAGTTTAAATGAGCATCAGGGAAAACAGGTGAAAGTAGTTAGAAGGATAAAAGGAAGAGGAAAATAATATCTTGCAAAGACAGAATTATTTTTCTTTATGTCTTGTTCAAGCTGCTGAAAAAGTTTATATATATTTGTGTGCATATGTACATTCACATATATATATACATGCATATATATATGTATCTGGATACATAGATATATAGATACCTATATGCATTAATAGATATATGTATGCAAGATTCTCTTTAAATTCAACGAATTCTTCAGTGCTGGAGCTTTAGAATATATTTTTTTAAAAGGTTAATATCTTGAGAAGCATGTCAAGGAAACCTGTCATGCTTGGTGTTGTGTGTTTAGGATGCCATTACTTCCTGGTGGAGAACAGTGTAAGGAGTTCTGTGGAAGAGAATAGAGTAAGTCAGCAAATAAAAAGTGACATGATTAAGTCTCAATATAGGGCTTGAAATAGACTACTTCTGCAAGATTTACAAGATTGTCAGAGTGTGGGTGCAGTAAAAGAATAGTACACATTTGTGTGAGTGGAGAATTGGCTTTTAAATTAAGAAAATACTATAGTGAAATTATGCAAGCTTTACTAAATCTTTCGTGGTGACATTTATTTTCTCAGATTGCTGTAGCAATTAGTGAGATTATGTTTCCTAGAGTTTTTTTTTTACAAAAGGTTTGTATTTAAATAAGTGAAGTTTTACTAAGGAACAGTTTCTTGTGGAAACCATTTTTCTAGCATGACAATGGATTTTGTTACTTTACTTAGTGACATTAATGAAAGTGTAATCAGATTATGCTTGTCATCCTCCCTTTAATTGTATAACAGACAAACACGTTTACAGGGGACTACATGTGTATTTGAAAAAATATATAACTGGACAGCTAAAAAATTGTCTTGGATAGACAAGGCCACTACTTCTTTTTTTTTACTTCACTATTGTGGAATAACTTTCTGTATGAATTAAAATTATTTTGCTATTCGACCATTTGTGAAGCTCATCACCTCTGACTCCCTCTTAGTCCAGTTTTGTACTTTGTCTAATTGGTCTCCTCAGGACTGAATCTTATTGAAATTACAGTCATTGACGGTCTTCAGCAAATGCTCAACAGCCTTAACTGATTTAGATGACACTTAAATGGCAGCTAAACAATAACAAATGGAAGAGAAGCATGTCAGATATGATCATTAGGGAAAGCTAATATTTCACTTGCATCTTTGTGTTACAGTATATGCTTGATTTACTATACATCACAAGATAGTCTTTGCTTCTAACTATAAATGCAGCAAATATAGTATAGTTTAAAACTGCAAACTGTATACAAAAAAATTTTTCATAAATCATATTTGTAATCATCTACAAAAAAGTTTGTTTGCAGAAAGACAGTGTTACTTCCTGTATTTGAATCAAGCTTTTGGCAAAATTTCATACTTGGGAGTATTTCTGGGTCATGTCATAGACACTGTCTATTTTTAGACCTTTCTTCTTGTCCTCCCTATGCATAATTGTGATTTTTGTGTACCCTTTCTTTCACATTTATACAATTAGCTCCCCTCAAAAAATAAAATAAAATAAGAGCTGTTTGATTTTCTATGATTGCTTTTAAAAACATGGTATAGACCTTATTTTGGTAAGTAGCTAATACTTTCAGCTGCTATTCTGAATGAAAGTTTTGCATTTCCAGATTAAAACTCCTGTTCCATTTTTTCCAAATTTGTTTCTCATTGTTTTTGTGTGGTACTAGATGAATCATTTCAGCTAAGCTGATAATATGTTTTCAATTATCTGAGTGCCCATCTTGAGAAAAAAGAGTTTTGCTTGCACTAGTGATAAGAAATCCCATGCTTTAATGAAGTTAGCAGAAGGTATGCTTGAACCGATCAAACATCACATAAATCAACTGCTTTCAAAAACCAGTTGGAGTCATCTAATGATACCTCTTGCATGTTATGAAAGTAGTCTTCAGTGCAACTTCTGTATAATTCACCGTACTCGCCTTATCTTGGGGAGTGTCAGGAAAAGAACAGATCCACGCAGGGCACAAGGCAGGAGCTAAGGAGACCCCACCCAGGATGTGCTCTCACTGGTGGGGGCTGAGCACAGAGGGCAGAGCTGGGACTCTGACAGGGTCCTCCAACACAGTCCCCTGCACAGACAGTGATGAACCAAGTCCAGGGTCCCTCCAGGTGGTGCATTTGTGAGCAAAAGGAAACAGGGCTAGCTAAGCTCCCCACAGAATAGGGTTGAGAGGCTCATGCAGGAGGCAGGGACAGGACCAGAGCTGTAGCAGGGTCTGGACACCTCAGGCTTGGTTGAAACAGAGTCCCAGGAATCATGGACAGTGGCAGGTGGGAGTCCCATCAGCTGAGGCTTGTCAGGGCCAGGAAGGGTTATTGGTTTCCTCAGAATCCTGACACTGCACAGAAAAGTCCGGGAGAAAATTATTTAATACTTGCCTATAAAGCAATAGGTGTGGAGTCAACCATATGAATTCTTCATTGAATACTTTTCATGCCACTCCTTGAAAAATCACATGGAAACCATAATTAATTTTAAACTACTTGTGTTGTGGCAGTGATATAGTGCATAGTAGGTGGATGAGAGAAAGGCAATATGAACCTTGACATTTCCTTGCAATTGTTTTACTTAGCAACTTGGATAATATCTTATTTTCCTCTTTCTTTTTAAAATGAATATCTGAACAGAAGACATAATATACTGTCAGTAAATACAAAAAAATATTGGTTTTTGTTTTCTTTTTTAATTAAGGATTTAGGTTCTTAGAATTAAATATTAATTTGAAGAGAGGTGTCATACTCAATAGTTGTCTAAAACTTTTTTTTCTCTAATTAGCTACCCCAGCTTGCAGTGTGCTATTCAAAATAGCTTTAAATATTTGAATAATAATGTGATTGTATACCCACACTGTGTTCACAATTCCAAGGAAATGTATTTCCAAACTACAAGTACTTAACCAGTTAATTAATTTAACCAGTAAATTTAATTGGCAGTTAAATATTCATCACAAAATTAACATTGCCTTGAAATCAATGAAATAAATTCACATCTATTTTAAAAAGAGAAATAAAATGCATCCCTTCTGCAATTGTACTGGGCTAAATTGGAGCATTTAATCCAGTATATTTCTGTCTCTTTGTGTTGGCTAAAAGAATCTTTCATATCTTTATGCTCAGAAAGCAATTTTTTAGTAGCCAAAACTATATATTTTCCAAAGTTAAAAATAAAATTATTTAGAAAATTATTAGCCTACCATAATGTTCTGGTAAAAATAATCAGAAAGTTCCATTATGTGTGTCTTCAGAAGGACAGACATAGTAAGTTTGGAAATCTCCACCACAAGAAAAATGGTATAATCATTTTGTGACAGCTATTCATTAGTTTTTATAAGTGAAAAGATGTCTGAATATGTTTATTTAAAAATCATGAGAAGTGGGGGTGTGAGAAACTGACACAAACTGGAATTTTTGATCACTTAATAAATATATATTTTCCTTGTGTTTGAGAGCCTGCAAGATCAGCATGTATCTCCAGAGATATTTTTAAATGTTGATAATGTCATTGTGTCCAAAGATTTCATTATATTAAAATCTTTTCTCTAGTGACTCATGGTTAATTTTCTCTTAGGAACTTTGAATGGAAGGAAGCTTGAATATAGTATTTAAAGGGGAGTTAATACTCATAGTTTCTAATCTCTTGTATTTAAGCAAGATAAATCATCCTTTCATCCACACGCCCTGCTGAGGCCACCAAGAATCAAATGCACAGGTTACCTGATCAGTGCTGCTGAGCTGAATAGAAGAAATTATCTGAAATTACTGAAGACATCTGCTGCCTTTTCTCTGTTGATGAATTGGTCTCCTAAAACATCTGACTCCTGATTTGGCTATATTTTTAACATTTACTCCCCTTGAAGAGAAAAAAAAACCCCATTTCACTAGATTAATAAGTAGATCTTTAATATTTCAGGAAGGTCCAAGTGTCAAATATTATTGTCTCCTCACTCTAGTACTTCCACAGGTTTGAATTTGGCACTAAATGAACAGAGTCATACTGACTATAAAATTAAAATTAATTTCTTTGGTCTGACTAATTAAGAGCTGAGAAAAGAATGACTGTAAAAATATGTAAAATTACAATTAATCCTTAATATTAATTCATATTAAATACTGCTGCAATTGCAGGTAGGTGAATTGGCTTTTTACTTGGTTTTGGAATGAGGCTATACTAACTAAGAAGGGCATGGAAAATCATCAAACAAGAAGTTAAACTGGCTTGTCTGACCATGCAGTGGTCTACAGGACCGCAGAGGGAGCAGAATGAGTGCTTTCCCCGTCTTGTCAGCTGGGTTGAGTCATATGGGTGAGTTGAGCACTCTGCTGTCAGCCCACCAGTGCCTGCTCCTGGCCTGACAACATTCTCAGATACCTGTCTCCCCATAATAAATGTGCTGGGTTTACTAACAGTATAAACAAGCATTGTGTTTTAGCTCAAAACCTGTCAGAAATTTAAGGTATATTTTCTCTGAATAATTTACTTCTTAATATTTATTATTATTTTTGTGTTTTGAAATGATAGAATTATCCATCCTGTTCTCTAAATCTAAAATTTTATTGAAAACCATTCAGGACATTGGATAAACCAAACCAAACCAAACCAAACCAAATCAAACCCAACAATAAAATCCAAAGTAAAATCAAGAATACTTTACTAATTTTATGTTTTTACTTAAATAATAAATAGCACTAAGGAAAATACTAACAATTCCCAATTTTAAAAAGGGAAAAAATATATTTCTGTAAGACTAGATTTGGCCTCTAAAACTTTCTGGTTTTAAAGTGAAAGAATTAAAGTTTACATCTTACATGTGCTAAATTGTCAAAAATATTCTTTTGCTAGCTTTCTTTCTTCATAAAATTTCTGTAAGATAAGTGTTGTCACTAGTAGAAACTTCCAGTACCCTCATTTAATAGTTCTGCTTGCTTTTGCATTTCTTATTCTAACTATGCTGTGTATGTGTTTATCCTTTTAATAGATATCAGTCTGTGTCAAACAGGCAGCTATTAGGCTATTCTGCTAACATTGTTATGTCAACTAATGCCACCCTGGTAGCTACAGTAATCCTTTTTTTCTGACTCAGACCCTTTCCTTCTCCTGCTCCTTAGAACTTTATCCATATTTCTTTATGAACACTTATATGTATGTTGGAACCTTTACTATCTCCCAGCCAAACTCCTTACCTTATATTTTTTGGGAAACTATTATGCTATTACTTATTTTTCTATCTTTGTTATATATTATTACTGGAGCAAATGCTCCAATCTTTCTCGTATTACCTCTCATCAATTCCAGAAGTCAAAAAAAGTCCAGATTTTTGCCTTGCTCTTGCTTCCTTTTACCTCCTCTTCTGCTGTGTCAGGGTTTCTACTTACAGAATTTCCTGACTTTTAAACTTGTTTTACTTGTTCAATATTTTCCCACTTCTTCTCCCTTTAGGTGATCTACAGTACTAAAAGATGTAGTGCAGGGTGCCCAGAGCTAGTGTCAGTGTCTTGTCTGGGCAAAATGCCACAAGGGTGTGTTGATTCTCTTTCCTGAATCCAAGTTTTGTTGTATGCAGCTCCATTGTACTTCATGCATGTGTATCCTTTTTTTTCCTTTGAAAGTCGTTTCTCATATGAACAATTTCTTCTTTGCAAAACCATATAAAGACCCTTTTAGAATACTTTATAAGTTCATTTAGGTTATTGCCATTCCAAACAGCAGTTGGAGTATCTAACTCCAAGTTAGTTCTGTACCTTTAATCTACTAGTATAACAGTTGCTCAAGTTAGCAGACTGTACTAATAACATTAAGAAAAAAATGTCAGCTATGTGAGGTTCTAAATCTGACAGAGACAAGAGCTCTTTGACTGTTTGGTTAGTAAGGCTTTAAGACATGTCAGAGTGGAATATTTGCAGTTTTCATTCACAACTAACCTTGACAACTGAAACTTACAAAGATTAATTTTTTCACTCTCCTGTTTTGGATATTGATGTAGACCAGGAATTGTTGATAGGTAGACAATGGGCCGTTTCCTGTACCTCAAAAAGTTTCCATATCAATCATAGCTCTGATTTTTTTCAGCTCAGACTGTTTATTATGCCCTAAGAATGCACATATTTCTTCTCTCATCACTGTTCACTCTCTGTCCAAATTTTCAGCCAGAGCAGATACTGTGAGCTGATTGGAATCAAATTAAGGATTTTCCACTTTGGAAAAAACTTCAAGCTTCTTATCATACTGATTTTTATTTCAGCTGCTTCACAGTTGTCTAGATTTCTCCATTATTTGCCTGGAAAGAGAGGAAAGGAAATAAAATAATTTAATTTGAGAATTTAGGGACTAGTGAACAAAACCAAACAGGATGATGTTCTCCCTTTACAAAGAAAGAGAAAATTAAAAAGGTGTAAGTCCTAGACAAAAACAAATGAGGACATAAAGATACAGAAAGCAACAAGAACAAATACCAATGCAGATGAAGGAGACAACAATGGCAATTAAAAAAAGAAAGAAGGCACAGTGAACCAGCAGTCAAAGTGGAAAATAATGAGACGGGTGACAGAACTGAATGAATCTTAACAGGAAAATTTTCACTACATGCACAAAAAAATTAGTACTGCAAAGGTGTAAAGAGATGGTACGTAGAATCTTTAACTAGAAATTGGTAGAGACATACAGCAATAAATACAGCAGAACTTGTAGATAAGAGAAACAGATAATTGAAAGAAATGTAACAGAATAAAATGTATTGCCAAACAGATATTCAGCTCTGACATGGGTTCTGAGTTCCCAGGACATTTAAATGGAGATTTTTTTTTCAATCTGAAAAGTTTATTTTATGAAAAAATATATTGAAGCAATAAAATTCTTGGAATTGTGCTTATAAATGCAAAGTTGAAAGAACACATCAACTGTTTTATGCTCTTAGGCTATTTTGATATGATGGTAAAAGTCTAGACACTCATTGAAAGAGAAAGGTAGATAATTAAAACTGACAAAAGAATGTGCTTGCCTGCACAAGGTGTCACTTTGCTCTTGAATTTATGCTTACATTCCTGCAAAGAAACCAAGGTTTTTGAAGGTTAGGAAAAAAAAGTTAGCTAGCAAGGAAATCTAAACTTAAATGATAAGGATTTAAAACCAAAACCAACCAAACCAAGCCCAACAAAATCAAACCAAACAACCAATTAAAATTTTGGCTATATTTGAAGGTGGAGGTAACTTTCTACTAACTGACCTTAGGAAGAGACTTTCCCATTCCCAGCCTTCCATAGGATATCTTTCTCTGAACTGGATGGCCAGTTTGGCTACTTTGAAGTGGCTGATGGATATTTGACTAGTTTGCTTACCTCTCATGTAATGCAACAAAAATCCTCTTTTACAACCTGTGATATTTCTTATTGAACTTCTTTGGAAAAACTGGTAACTAGTTTTAACTGGTACCTACCTATATATGAAGAGGGCACATACCAGTTTTATAGTGAGATGAGTGTGGTCATCTCTGGGAAACAAAAATTTTATTTATTCACTTTGCTTTGTGTTGTTAAATTGCTTAATGGTGTTTGAAACAGCCTAGGAAGAAAAGTTGATATTTGTTGCCGAGGCCACTTATATATGACACACCGCTTTGACACCGCAATACAGCACACCAGCACTGTCTGTGGCCATTAATTTTCCACCTAAGTTTCAGTTATAAAAAAGAAAAGAACAATAGTTCACAATAATAGTCTTGCCCCAGAAAGTTATAGTCTATGGGAAAGGCTCAGTCTGTTACAGAGTTGTCTAATTCTGTTTGCATGACAGAACTCTGAAACCAGTTAAATTCACCTTGTATTGTTGCAGTTGACAGTATCAATAAACATACCTTACAAAGTTGGTAATTGAATCAGAATGTATCTGGAACAACCATGTATTGTTACTAAACTAAACCCTGGACATTTAGTTCTTGTATGAATAGACTATTTCTATTGGTTTTGAAGAAAGGCATGATCCTTCTGTCGCCTTAGGCTTTAACCTTTATATTTTTCAAATTCTGTATTGTCTAGTGTGTGACTCTGGGATGCTTTTTAGCCTGTTAGCTGCTGTTCTGTCATGCTAAGATAGACATAACAATATCTCTCTGGGCTTGCTCTTCAAGGACACCTAAGTGCCCAGGCCCAAGCTTCTAAAGGGGGGGGAGCAAGCTAGGGAAGCTAGGGTGAAATTGCAAAGTTTTAATTAGTGAATTTATGCTGATATGCAAACGGACCAAACCTATAAAGTTGTGGAGAACTTGTGACTCTTCATCCATTTTGAGTGATGCCCCCAGGGGGGCTTTGCCCTAAATGTAGCTTTGAAGGCCTTTGGAATAAATACCCACCTTTTATTCCCTTACTCCTGACTAGTCTGTTTTTGGGCTAGCCTTTTCAGGAAACATTCTCTTTTAACTGGTATGTCTGCAGAAAGCCAAAAGAAACCTTTGAGGTTTTGTGCAAATATAGGGGGGTGTGTGTGCGTGTGTGTGTGTATTTATATATACACTAATTAGAATGAAGTAAAGATCAAGCATAAGGCTTGACCTCAAGAACTTTTCCTTCTTTCTCTCTAACATTTGTCTTAAATTGTAATAGCTTATTGCTGAAAAGTGACTCCTATAGGTTGTGTTACATTGCACAACTGGGAGTTAATATTTTATCAGTCAAATTATTTACTTAAGAACAAATTAGTGTCAATAATATACTGTAAATCCCTGAATATGTTGAGATGGATGAACAACTTTTCCTCCTTAAAAAAATAAGGTCAGCAAAACCCCCAGAAATTCTTTCTAAGTTTTGGTAGTATCAAAAAATCTAAATCTGATGTCAGTTCTTCTGTAGTCAGTGCAAGCCTTTAGGATCTAAATGTAGTAACACAGCTAGTTATGCAGAAATGTATTTTTCATTAGGATTTACAAGTTCAGTCATGAAATTGTACACCTTTCTTATGTGATCCAATATGCTTCCATTTTGCGTGGTAAAACATACATACTACACACCTAGTTTTCAAGGTGTATAGGAAATTTAACTTCTACACATCTGTAACATATGTACAAAAGACAGATAATTTTGCCAGTTAAGTGTTGCTGTCTTATAATATGAAACAAGCTGTGCACAGAAGCTAATGTGTATTGTATCCAGTTTTAAACAATATTAGAATTTACTCTAAGGTAAAATAAATTTGCTTTTCTTGCTTATAGTTCAAAGTCACTTTCCCCATAGCCACCACACTACAATTATATAAGTAGACTATGTTTAAGTCAAATTTTCTAATACTATAAACGAGGAATCTTTTCTTGGACAAATGCTGTTCATTCTTAACTGTGGTCTGAAAGAAACTAAAAGACTTCTG
Organism: Climacteris rufus; assembly: GCA_013398175.1. NCBI lineage: Eukaryota > Metazoa > Chordata > Aves > Passeriformes > Climacteridae > Climacteris > Climacteris rufus. Next base: position 659,248 of record VZRZ01005953.1, on the reverse strand, counting down.
TTGCTAATGTCTGCAGGTGGGCATTTCTCTAAAACTTTTTTACAATGTGATTAAAGTTGTTGATGAGAAAGCTTCTCTAGAGTGACCAGTATCTATGGACAAAGAATTGAGCTCATATTTTTGGGTGGAATATTGGGTGATGGAAAAAGTTAAATGAAAAGGGTCTATTGTGATGATCTAACTAATAAATACTAAATATAAAATCAAGGAAGGTTGTGGAGAGATAGTACATATGAGAGAAGGTTGTGGAGAGATATGTACTTCTCATAGTACATGAGAAGAATGAGAGGAGGTAGATGCTGTAAAGGTCATGGCAGACCTATGCACTCCCAAACGGAACTGTACACACACAAAAATGTCAACATCTTGAGTGGTGACAACAGCTGTATTTCTATGCTATTTCTGTACTGTAAGTTTTCATATACTGAAGTATTTAATGCAGTTTCAGTATGTTTAGAAAATAGTTGTCAATAGATTCCAAAAACGTTCATACAGTTTGAAGGAAACAGTAAATATTAAAGGACACAACTTTCAAATAGAAACAGATAAAAGTTTTCTACCACCGCAAAATCTGAAATCAAGTCAAATTACTGTTTAGATTTTTTTCCTAATTTGAAGCTAAGTAATTTCTTAGGTTGCTGCCTTCACTACATACTTGATAACTCAATTCTATAATTATAAACTGGGTGAAAAAAGCACAGGGACATGCTAATCAAGGTAATTTATTTCATAGCTATATAAATACTGATAATTGTAAAAATATTTTTTGTCTAGTCCCACTGCCATTGTAAACATGTTATACCTGACCAGGTGAAAAAGAATCATGGCTATAATAGTTTCTATTAATTATTTTTTTTTCCTCTGTGATGAATAGAGGAAGTGAAAAAATATTTAAATATTGAATTGGAAAAAATAATTAAAAAGTAAAAACTTCACAAAATTCTCCATGTACACACACACACAGAGAAAATAAAAATCAAAATACAAAGAAATATGAAAAATTATCCACTGTGTAAATGAGTTAAAGTTTTTTCCCCAAATGAAATGCTATAGAAAGTATTAGAAAAAAGCACTATGTTCCCACATCTAAATACTCTGGACAAGTCTCATTATCAGGATGAGCATTATGAATTCTACAATTGTGGTTATAGAGAAGGCAAAAAATTGAAATGGAGATATCTCTTTTCTGAAGTTAAAATGGAAAACAATGGATTAAAGTAGGGTTTCACATGAAAAATAATTACTGAATGTATTTTTAAATTTCTCTTTTCATAATGTTAGTTCCATTATCAAACTGTTAGCTACAATTTATCTGTTATTCCATTCCTTTCCATTCCATTCCGTTCCGTTCCATTCCATTCCGTTGTGTCAGTAAAATTATTTTATCCATCTCTATCCTGATTTTCAAAGACCACCTTAATTAATCATCATCTGAAAATTTTCTTTTTTGACTTAACCATTTCTTATTTGCAGTTCTATTTGTGAATTACCTTTTCTGATGATCACTTTTTTTTTTAGAATTTCTCTAAATTACTAAAATTAAAAAATTACAAAAATTCCTCCACTACAAAAAATCTACACAAGTTTCTGTTTCTATCATAGTATTTGCACCTGTAATTAGAAATATGCTGGTAGGCTTTCAGCTTTGGATAAATTGAAACTTGGAATTACATTTGACATGATTGTTCAATTTTATGTGGAGGTTTTAAAAACCTTTTCTCTTGTCCTGTGTTTTGGGTGAAGTAGGTTTAATTTTTCCTTATCTAACATTTTCTTGATGGTTGTCTAGGGAAATGAAGTCTGGTTTGTCTGGGTTTTTTTTCCAGATTATTATTGGACATTGTTTTCTTGTTTAAAGCTGCACTAAATTATCAATCAACATGCAGTTACACCAGGTTTCATTATTATGCTAATGTGATCCAGATCTGTATGGCAGTGGTTCTTAACACTGATTTATGAGGTGCAGCTGTAAGAAATATTTTAACTGATACTAAGTCACGAAGAAACCATATCAAAAACAGGCATTACTTTTTTTTAGATAATTATAACCTTCAGCACGCAAACAAATGTATGTATTGTGTTTTATGTTTGGTTGGAGTTTTTTAATAAACAACATGTTTTTGTAAACAAAATGGTATTTTAGATTGGTATTTAGCATAGTGGTCAGTTTTTCTTGGCATTGAATTCAAAGGTAAAATTTCAAGAAAGGTACAGAGCAAGATCAACTTTGAATGTTCTAAAAAAACTTATTCACTGTATGCCCTGTTAAACTGATTGTGTCCAAAGAATAATTTTGAACTGATTTCACACTTTGTATTATGTTACTTGGTGGTTTGAAGAAGGTTTATATTTAACATTTTTATAAAGCATATATCTGTCACAATAAGGACACGAAAAGAAGGACGTGGACACCTGCTAACAGAGAAAAGAAACAACTGGGCCCGAAATGGGCCGGAGTTTATTTTATATGTGTCTTAGAAACCACAGTGGATTGAAGGGATGACTCGCTGCCCCTCAATGACACTGGTTAAAGGAAATACCCATCAAACTTCACCGCCCAGGAGAAAGGAATGTAAATAATAAACTACTGTTACAAAAACATGTATATGTTTACAGGGAATGTGTGAGAAACAGCTAGAGAAGAATGAAAACATCAGAACTGCAAAACTCAGGGCAACATATATCCATAAACACAAAGGCAATGAAAATGTTTGAAGCTTTCTGCATAGGCTTTTTTCAAACTCTCTTTGTCAGTTACAGTAGTAAAAAGCAACAACTCTAACTCCTAATGTTGGTAGGAAACGTGGGGAGCTAGCTCATCCTCTTTTTTCGTGAGATATCCTGTTAGCAGTAATGATTATTTCCTTAAAAGTCTTGATTATTCCACTATTTGTTAATGTCAGTCAATGTGGGTCTGATATGGAATCAAGCTAACAGAGACTAACCTGTCCTCTGATGATTGCAAAATAGGTCAGATAAGTGGACTCATATTTCTAAGTTTATTTAAACCCATTTATTAAAAGTCAAATGCTAGTTACAGACCTGTCAGTCCTATAACTATTTACAGATGTACATTGTATATGCACATAGCTAGTTATCCATTTCTAAATACAGAAACAAATACTAGTTGCATTTTCTTACCTGATTTCAGCAAAACTAACAGAATCTTTGAAAATCTCTTTCCTGAAATTGGCTTGTTAGTTCTTTGTTAGTTTTAGAAATATTTCTTCTTTGTTAGATCAGTTACTAGAAGATTATAAAAAATGGAGGTTAGAAAAAGGTTTATGATACACAGCTGTTATATTATTTATATATTCCAAGTCCAAATTTTTAATTTAGGTTCTTCTCCCTTGGAAGTCGGACCTTATCTTCTATTTCAAAATGAAGTGTCCTTTTTAAAAAAAAATGCTTTAAATTTTCCTGCTAGAAGTTTTGCTATGGCATTTCATATGTAGCAATCAATAAAGAACTAATTACTTTCCTACTATGAGACTGAAAATTACATGTTTATGTTATTTATGCTTATACAGTATATATATCGTTCTTATGTAATAGATACCTTAATTCAGAACCCTTTACTTCACCGTGTTTGTAAAGATCGTGGTAAGGTCACATTTATGATTTGATGGGATAAAAAGCACCTCAAGCATCACAACTTTTTCCTAGATCTGTCTTTTTCAGAATTTGAGATCTGTAAAGGTAAAATCTTTTCCATTATATCCTGTTTTTCTTATCTTCCGCTTTGTGTTTAATTTGATTGTCTATTTTGTTTCTTCTGTACCCACCTCCAAGGGCATTTCAGAATGGATAGGAGAAATTATGAGCTTAATTTCTCACCACAGTGGTCAAAAATAAAGTCTTTATTCATACTTATCTCTTCATTGCAGTGGATTCGGGCACTGTCTTGAAGCACCATATGCTCCAAACCTCTAAGTAGAAAGATAGACATACTCAGTGTTGGAGGAGAGACATCTTTGTTCTATTCTGTCTTTCCTCTTGCTCTTTCCTGCATACTCTGCCTATATGTTCTCTTTTAAAGTGAATGGGTCTGTGAGAAAAGTAGGCTGGTTTTAACTCAAAGTGAAAGTTTTCTGGAAGAAAATTATTGAAGTCCAAGGGGATTTTTGTTTCTTTGTCTTAGTTATTGTGGCTAATTTAGCTGATTAATTGGTTGGTTTTATTCTATTTGTTGCCATTATTTAATATTATAAGGCTGAGTTTTTCATATTAAAATCATACAATCTCAAATGTGTGCATACAGTTTGTTCTCCTTCATATGCCCTGATACTACAAATTTATCTCTATACCAGAACAGAAATAGAGTGTGTGGTGATAATGTCACAAGCCTTTTCCTCATGGATGAATTCCAATACATTACAGAATATTTAGTATAAATTGAAGCTGTTCTGGAAGTTCTGCCAGCTGTTCTGGCACCTACAATGGTGATAAGCAAAATATGGCATCTTTCCTTTCCATATTGTGCTATTTTCACACGTTAAGGCAAAGTTACATAAGTTAGTCCAACTCATCTAAAAGCTTGTTGTCACTTGCAAAAGCAAATCCATCTCCCATGTTCCTCTGACTTTGGCTATGTGATCCTTCATTTTTTTCCATTGGCTCTGGCACTCATCAGGCATATCACTTTGTGGATATGCTTCCCTTTTATAACTGAATTGACTTGGGTTTACTTTTAAAGCATTAGGTCTTCATCAGGGTGGTTAAATTCACAGAGAAGTGTGCAAATCACTAGAACCTGTGTGAAGTCGGTGTCAGTACAGTTCTACTTCATACTTTAACATATTAAAATACATTTACTGCTCTAGGAAAGCTAATTATTTATAAAATCTGTTTCATTTCTGATACTAGAAAAACGTGGAGAGTTGTATAAGTTTTACACTGATAATGGATGATAGCAGTCTTTAGAAACGTGTTTTATAAAGAATATAATGATCATACCAGAACCTGATGAGTACTTTATTGTTTAGTTCAAAGCAGCTATTCAATTAACAATGTTCAGCCTTAAACCATGATCATTATTTTAAAATAATAGATTGCATAAGCAGTTTTGCATTTTGACAGGAAAAAATGATCATTTGACAAAAATAAATTAGTTCATAAATCATAAGTCAATTTGTTAATTAATTGTTGAATAAAGTATAAGATATTTTTATTATCATTTTCACTGAGACTAAAACTTGAACTCGGTTGGCCACTTCTGTTCAATTGAGTTTGTTTTGTTTATAGACTATTAAAACAAATTCTGTTTACTTATTTTAAACCCATTGAATAGACATATAAAAATTGTAGGAGTTAGTCCAATTCATATTTTAATTGGAATACTTTTTAGGAAGCCTTTACCCTTCTTACTTCCTGATTCAATGGGTAAGTAACTGCTTCCTTGGAAGGAAAATTGAAAGACCAAGGATCAGTTGAACTTTACCAGGATGCTGCACTTCAGTCTTGCAATACTATCAACTGCAATTCAACACCTTTATTAACTTCTCAGGAGGTACATATGCATGCACACAAGCACATCTCAAAACATAAACCCTAAAGAAATTCAAACTTAATTGTCTATTACTCAGTAGAGAAGTTTTATCCCATTCCAATACACTCCTGAGATTTCAAAGATGCTTGTTCTGAATTGGTGTGTGAGAAAGAGCATTAGAGGTTGTCTTGGGTTGACTTTGGCTGCCTGCCAGAAGCCCACCAGCCACTCCATCACTCCCCCTCAACAACAAGACAGCAAGAAAAAATACGATGAAAAAGCTCTTGGATCAAAATAAAAATGAGGAGAACAGTTAACAGTTACTCTATTGATTTCAGCTGGGATAGAATTAATTTGCTCTATTCCAGACAAAACCAGGATATGGTCACAGGGAAAAATGACACAATTTGGGGAAAATTAATTTGATTGCCAATAAAAAAGAGAGCTGGATAGTACAAAAAAAACCCACATAAGTCAAACCACCTCCCCTACATCCTTACCATTTTCTTCTCAGGCTCAACTTCACTCCCTTTATTCCCCCTTCCCTAAGCACCACAGAGGAGATGGGGAATGTGGAATTGTGTTTACTCTATAACAGTACATCTCTGCTGCTTCTTTTTCCTCACACTTATACCTACTCCAGCTAGAGTCTTCTATGGGCTGCAATTACTTCAGGGAATATCCACCTGATCTTTTGTGGGATCCTTCACAGGCTAGGGGGTGGATACATGCTCCAGTATAGTCCTCCATGGACTACAAGGAGAATCTTTGCTACAGTGGCTGGAGCACCTCCTCCTCCTTCTCTGACACTGGTGTTCACAGGTCTTTTTTTCCTCACTCCTCACTGCTTGTGTAGCATTTTACCTCTTCTTAAATATGCTTTCATAGAGGCATCACCTGTTTTGTTGATGGTCTCAGGTGCATTCTGCAGTGGGTCCATTGGAGCTGGCTGGAATTGGCTGTGTCCAGTGCAGGGCAGCCCCTGGTCTCTCCTCACAGAGCCTTCCCCACTACCAAAATCTTAACACCTGAACCCAATGCACACATGAAATTTACACATTACAGAGACTCAGTGTAATTCACTGCTTACAGACTAATTGATTTCTTGAATCATGAGATTTTCATATGCCTCCGAAATCTCTAGCAATTCTCTCAGTGACATATTGCTGAACTGAGTTTACTTATTAGTTACATGTCTAATCCCTTTCTGAATACTTCTAAACCTTTGGATTAATTAAAGAACTAGTTCAATAAGGTAATTGAATTTCATCTTACCAGTTTTAGTTTGACACTTTTCAATTTAATTAATGTGTGAGTATATAATAACTGACTTGATTGCCATCATGAGTGATTGTGTGATCCAAACCATCAGAATTAGTTTGGAGTTTATCTGATCCTCACTTGGATTAGCTACAATTGTTTGTTAACTTTTTAGCCTTTAGAATTCTTGGAACTTACTATTAAAATATGATCTTTTCTGCTCAAAGCTCAGAAAGGTGTGGTTGCATAGAATATGGATCTGAGAAAAGGCCATGGCATTGAAGAGTTAATGGAAGATTGGTTTTTCTCTGGCAGTTAATAGAGTTATCAGAAAGATATAATAATGGAAATATTGCTGATGTTATTAATCAGATTAGATATAGGATTCTCAAATATTCAGAAACTTATATTCATATATAAGATGTAAATAGTGCTATTTTGCTCTAAGAAATGTCCTGGTGTACTAATTTTAAAATATTCTCCTTTTTGTAAAACTTCTTCTCTTTTCATTCTTCCATCTAGAAAAGAAACAAAAATTTAAAAATTTGCTCAGAAAACCCACCCCAAATGTATACTCGAAACTAAGGAAAGTAGAGTGCCTTTGTGTGACTGTAGACTCACAGAATCATTTAATTTCCTTGGGTCCTGTCACTGGTCACTGCAGAGAAGAGATCATTGTCTGCCCCCTTCTTCCCCTCACAAGGAAGTTATAACTGCAATGAGGTCTCCCCTCAGTCTCGTCTTCTCCAGGCTGAATAGACCAAGTGACCTCAGCTGCTCCTCATACAACTTCCCCTCAAGGCCCTTCAATGCCTTCGTAGCCTTCCTTTGGATACTCTCCAATAGCTTTATATCCTTATCATATTCGGGTCTCAAAACTGCACATGGTACTCAAGTTGAGGCCACATCAGTGCAGAATAGTGTGGGACAATCACCTCCCTCAACTGGCAAATAATGCAGTGCTTGATGCACTTTGTACATCTACTGGAAATAGAAATACTCTTGTACGATTTGTACAAGAAATAACTAGTAGTACTACTAACAAAGATTTAGTTTTTCCCCCCTTCCCTCAACTAGACTTTCTAGGGGCACCTTATTGTGGCCTTTCAGTACTAAAGAGGGTCTTATAAGAAAGATGGGGAGCCTGTAGTGATAGGACAAAGGTTAATGGTTTTAAACTAAAAGAGGTTAGATTCAGACTAGAAATAATGAAGAGATTTTTACAGCGAGGGTAGGCCAGATTGCCCAGAGAGGTGGTAGATGACCCATCCCTGGAAATATTCAAGGTAAGGTTGGATGAGGCTCTAAAGTAGTGTCATGTAGTTGAATATTTTCCTGCTTATTGCAAAGGACTTGGACTAGATGACCCCTAAAGGTGCCTTACAACCCAAAGCTTTCTATTCATCTATAACTTTATATAAAATAAGGACTGTGTGAAAGAACTATCTTTCTACAGAGATCAGGGCTTTTAAAACAAGCCTGAATCCTGGTATCTAATTCTTTGGACCTATTTCTTCACTGGGAGAACAGCATTTTCCAACTTTGGTGTGTGTTATCAGAGTAAGCGTGTTAGAATTGCAAGGTCCTCTCTCCTGTGGTATTTGTGATCCCTTAGGTCTGTTACTTAGATCAGGTTACAGAGGCTATTATCACACAGAATAGTTTGAATCTCACATAGTGTGTCTCATGAACAGTTAAGGACTAGAGCTGACTGTCCAGAAAGACTGGGCCATATCCTTGCTTGTAGATTTTCAGGACTCAACTGTATAAAGCCCTGCAAAACCTGGTCTAACTTCAGACCTGCCCCTGCTTTGTTGTTATCCTGTTATCTTGTGCTGTGGAATGAATATTTTTTTTATATCTAAACAATATTTTTACAGTAACTTTCACATGTATTTTTCATACTTTCAATAGGAAAATTTTCTATTTATTTATTTGGGATGATCAGTGTAATTATGGTAACCTGCATGGAAAAACCATAACAGGAGAGAAAAAAAAGTCCTTTCTTTTGTGGCATTCATGTACAGAGACAGTAAAAAATGCTAAAATGATTACAGCTGCATCTCAAATATTAGGCTGTGGAATTTGATATAGAAATCCAATAGCATGAGATATACTTCAAACTGAATAATTGTATGCCTTAGTGTATGGAATATGGATTATTCCATTTTCAAGAAGGAGGAGAAGCATAGGTTAACATGTTCTGGACACTTTAAAGGTACAGGGTCTTATTCAAAAGCAAAGATATTTGTAGTTAACAGGTGTAGCTAACTTTATTTTCTTAAATAAATTATTTTATTGCTCCTTCATATAATTAAAAGCACTGTCGATGTTTAAATAATGCATTTAATTACATAGAATATTTTGTTTCAACAAAGATTTTGGTAGTGAAATACGTGACAATTTTTAAAATCATATTACCTTGCTTTTCCTAACTTTTCTATTGACTACCATTTATGGTTATTGCTACTTAGTTTTCAGAGCTTTTGAAACTCTCTACTGGCAGATACTCAGTTTGCTGTTTAGAGGTCAGAGACATGGTTGTGGTTTAACTCCAGGTGGAAACCAAGCACCACACAGCCACCCTCTCACTCCCTTACCCATGGAAAGGGGAAGAAAAAATGGAAGGGTAAAAGTGGTAAAACTCATCGATTGAGACAAAGGAGGTTTAATAGGGAAAGCCAAAACCACACATGCAAGCAAAGTAAACCACTTCCTGTGGGCAGACAGGTGTTCAGCCACCTCCAGGAGAGCAGGGCCTCACATGTAATGGCAACTTGGAAAGACACTGTCATTCCAAACATCTCTCCTTCCTTCTTCTTCACCAGCTTCATATAATAAGCATGGCACCATATGGTATGGGATATCACTTGGGTCATTTGGAGTCAGCTGTCCCTACAGTGTCTCCTCCCAGCTTCCCATTCACCTCCAGCACAGTCATCAGCATGGCTGTATGGGAAAGAGCAAAGGCACTGCCCAACAAGAACAAAAACCTGTCTGTATTATGAACCCTGTTTTCCACAAAAATACAAAACTTAGCCCATATTAATCAGTGTGAAGATAATTAACTCTACCGCAGTCAAAATCAGCACAGATGCTTACATGTCTGATGAATTATTATGAAAGTGACACAGAAGAAAAAGATCACAGAACTGACAGAAAGAGAAACAGATGCTAGATTTTACATTCCCATGAAAGAGGGCAACAAAAAAATTAACAACTAAAATATGGGGTGTCAAATTGGATATACTGAACTTTTAAAATCAAAACTTTAAGTCATCACATCTTCTCTTTAATATCTCAGTATTCAAAATAAGAAAATGCCATGACATGTAGAAGTACAGAGATAGGGTCCTCAGAACCAATTATTTGGTGAGCATTAGACGAAAACAAAATTGTGTCTATAAAAAAATAGTGAAGAAGGCTGTTATTTTAGTTGAGTAGATGCTGGTCACAAGAAATGAAGTAACAAATTGGGTGAGAAAATCCTGCTTTTATTTTAGAAAATGCAAATAAGCAACTCCTTCTGTTGAGGGCTTTTTTGATATTACTTTTTAATAATTAAGGCTAGTGGGAAAATGTTAAACAAGTATCTGGCAGGCAAAAGATCTAACTAAATCTGAAATTGAATCAGTGTAGCATCAGGCTAGTCAGATGTTAAATCTAATCATCTGCTACTTAGAAAATTAGTAGAAGTGTATGTGAATACAAAACCACTCAGACAGGACTCTAGCAGATATTAATGAATTCATCAGCATGTGGTCCAACAAGATCAAGCCCCAGCAGTACCTTACTGAGTTTAAGATGTGTTTATTTGCTAAGTATTGACTAGTACTGTCTGCATAAATAACAGATAAAAAGTTACTGGACCTACTGGCAAATAAAATGACTGATAGAAGGATTATAGATAGATTAACGGGAAAAATCCGCTGGTGATGCAGCTTCATTTGTATATGTACTATGGAATTTAAGAATAATATTCTCTGAAGATTATCAACCTGCATATGTGTCATTGAGACCAAAATTTCATAGTGGAAGAAAAAGAAAAGTTACATTAATGTAAAGGTAAAAAATATAATTAGAAATATTTTATCTGTTCTTTGAAAATATCAGATATTTCAGTTTCCCAGAAACAGCTAAATATGGAATAAAATTTCTGTGGTCTTCAGAAAGTTTGACTTTGTTTGTGGGGAAGAGTTTCAATGAAGGCATACAAAAGTTCTTTTCACCTACTTTGATATTTGATATTTTGTTTATTATACATATTGTCTTTCAGAATCCGTCTTCTCCTTTTGTCAATTAGAATAAACAGTTCTTTGGAGATCAAACTGAAAGTGGCAATGGATGGGCTTTGACTGTCTTTAATTTTACAATCAAAGTTACAATACATTGACATGTTAACATGTTTTATGTTTCTGCATCATTTTACATGAATTAGGGACAAACATTTCTTACATCTTTCAGGCTAGACTAAAACTCTTCCTACTGTAAAATTTCTGTGATCTAATCAAAAATTTATTGAGATAAGTGAGACTGCTATTTACTAAAAAATATTTTTTTATTAATTTCTTCAGATACTATCCAATCCAAGTTGAAATATTCTAGAGAAACTGTATTTTCTTTGGAAATCACAAACACACTGTAGAAAAGATAGAATTTTGTGAACCTGAAAGCAAGACAATACAAAGAGCTGTTAAAATACATTTTAAAATATTACATATTTTAAAATGTCATCAATGCTTTGTCAAACAGCAAATAGCTAAAATCCACAAACAAAGAGGAAGTACAGTCATCTTATTTATCACACCACAATCTCAATTAAGCAATTTATGTAGGGCACTTTTGTATGTCTAATCAAGACTGTTTTCCATAATTTTAACTTTGCAATTATGAAAAGATTGGTCTATTTTTATCCTGAAGCTCAGAGCTGATGTTCCTTAAGGGCTGATGAGTTTAAAGTTCAGCATGCAGCTTAAAGTTCACTTGATATATTATTTCAGTTTCATCACAAGGATCACAGTAAAAACAGAAAACAAATGATTGATCAAACTTCAGAAATTTCCAGTCAGAACTCTAAAATCTTGGAAACCACAAATCAAAGATGATTTGTCATTTCAAAATGATGTAATATGTGATTGAAAAAAGACAGTGGGAGAAATTAAAATAGAGATATTATAAATACTCTTGGAGGAGTAGTCTTTTAATATATACTTAAAAAATGAAAACAGACAGATTCAACTGTCTATTGTAGATGTCTTCTTTTTTAGAATCGTGGTGGAATATAGTAACTTACAGGAGGAATAGACACAGTGACACACTCTGTAACTGAGATGTTTGAAAGAAAATAATAATGTCATTTTCAATCACTTACAATGTCCAAAAATTACTACAAATTTTCAGATATATATTAAAACATTATCAATATTGCTCAGAATGTATTTGTTATGTTTAAATTAATGGTGACAGAATATTTAGAAATTCCTTCATACATGAGAGAATATTTTTTTCAGACTCCATTTGACTTTTTCCATTACTGAAAAAATAAATATGGGTGGAGTCAGAAAACACATCAGACAGAGATTCCTTCAAAACTAATCTCTCACCTTGAAGCAGACATCCTTTAGTCACTTTATTTGTACATCAAGAAATTTTCTGCACTTGCATCCTGAGTAATTAGAGAAATCTGAGGACTCAAAGTGTCTTATTTCATCAGGGAGTCTTAACAAATAAAAATGTAACAGTGAATATAACAGTTATTAATACTAATCTGCTTACAATATTACTAACACTCATACACAAGAAACTAATTAAAAAAAAAAAACCAAACAGTTAAAATTGTACAGAATCTTCCCAGAATCTACCTCTCCTTTTTTTTCTGGTGGTGTTCTGTGGTGCTTTTTATGTCCTCCTCAACCACTTTGGTTTTTCTTGGGAGGATAAAGATGGCACCATGGGGTAGTGATGGCAAACAACCAGCAAGATTAATTATTTGTCAAAGAACATGGTGGTGATGGTTTTCTACTCCTCAGTGTTGGGTCTACTTGTACTAATTTAATCGCATATCTCATATGTCCTTTACTCTGGCTCCAAGGCAATGAGTGTTTCTGTTCTCCATTTTTATACAAGATGATTGCAAAACATTGCCAGATTCACGTTACTGAAACTACTTTATAAAGCACTGTAATTTTGCATGCAAATAATATATAAATTCTGAATATATATTGTGTCTCCAAATGATATATCAGCTTTAGTTTCATCATATTTACTACTGGAGTTTTCGAAATTCTATATACAATCAGTTTTTCAGGATGAACATATGGTCTTTTTGCTGTAGAAAAGTTGAATAAATAAAAATATCTCAACCTTTTCCTACACTCCCAGAAATATCTGTAGTCTTGGACTGTATACATAATGTGTCCATTTCCTGTGGGTGTTAGGTGCCTGGCAATCTTGTTAGACACACCGGCAAGAACAAAGCAAACATATTCATTAATATATAATATATTCATTTACAAATTTGTATCACTGTTCTGTGTTTGGTAACACTCTGTAGCCGAACTGCATCATCTAAATCAAATACTCAAGTAGAATGCCACAATCCAAAATTTTGTTTTCTAAGAGTTGAAACACAAGAAATGTATTTTCTTCTCAGACTTCTGTAGACATTGCCTTTTACTTCCCGTGGTTTCTGGCTACCCAAGCCAGTATCAGTTACTTATGGGATCTCTTTATGAGGTCAGAGAAGAATAAATGAGATAATTCCGAAATGAAAACGGGAAAGAAGACAAGGAACAGAAATTNACAGGACAATTTGAGACATTAAGGGGGAAAGCCCACCACAAAAAAAAAAAAAAAAAAAAACCAACCCCCCCCCCCCCAAAAAAAAAAAAAAAAAAAAAAAACCAAAACCCACACACACGAAAAGAAAAAAACCACCACACATCTGTCTTAGTATAATTTTTTTCTGCCAAAGTGGTCGACTATAAAGAAATTATTGAAGAGCCTAGACATGTAGGCATGTCTAGAATCCCTAAGGGATCCTGCCTGGCCTCCATCTCTCCAGAAGCACATGTTGGTCCAATGTCATATCTACTAACTCTGTGCTCATATTTCAAATACCTCACAGTATCTAAAACAGCAGTAGAGAGTCACTTGAATAACTCCATTAGGTATTTAAATTTGTAAAAAGTTGATACAATGGAATGAAATATGTAAATGGAATGTAAGATGGAAAATTGCTGTAGATAAAAAAACCTCAGCTACTAGAGGAAATTTGAATTTTAAATGTATTTAATATGCATATGATATCTTCTTTAGGAGATGACTCCTTGTTTTGCATAATTGTTCTACCTAAAGTTTTACTTTTACCAGAGTACTCAGTTAGACATTTAGTTGTGACTGATCAGAATAAGTGGCAATCAGATCTATGCACATACATTATCTTACAGGTGTTTTGCTGCTTACCTGCCATCTCTCTCCTGCAGTTGTGATGTGCTTGCTGTGCTTCATTTTAAATGGCAATGAAAACGATTCTAGCTAAGACTTAGGACAGTTTGTACAGTTTAACATACAAATGAGACTTAAGCTCTGAGGTCAATGTCCTGTTGTATCTAATGAATAATACTCAAATATTAGGTTATTTCAATAGTTAGAGTGAATTACATTACAATACTTTCTAAAAATCTGTAGTATTTTAATGAGTGATACTTACATGTTGAATTTTTACTTATTAAATTTTTGATTAATTTTGCATTCACTAAAACAAAAATATAATCTCTGCATTTTTTCTTATCAATTTAGGTGTAGCAACCAAATTAAAGAAACAAGCTTATCCTTTTTGACTAAATGCAACATAATCATGGTTATAAAAGGCCCACTGCTGAAAGCTAAATGGTATCCAGCTCTTATAATGATCTGTTTTGCATAAGGAGCTGTAAAGTTTACTATGTTTGTGACATATGTGTTCATTTAAAAAATCCACTACCCATCTAAATTGTGCCTACATACCACTCATAAAATGAAATACTTTGGGATAACAGTGTATTTATTTTCTGCTGGATATGTGTTTATGTCCACAATTCTTTTAAATCATTGAGTAACTAAATAGCTACCAGCTAAACCTACTGTGAGATGCAAGTTAAAACTTTTTTCATATTATTGGTTTGATTTTACATTAGGTCAGCTCATTTTAAAGTGTTGATACTTACCAATGAATTAATATACTTACTGGTTGATGACCAAACTATTGGAAAAATTGCAACAATATTGATTTATTAAAGAATTATGCATGTGCCTGTTTGGGAGATGTAAACATTTTATTACCTTGTTTTATTAATGGAACAAAAATATACCCTCTTAATCAAATAAAAAATGCATGTAGTCAAACTACCACACTAAATAATGACTATTCTGTACTTAATTCTCAGTCTTTTCATATAAGCACAAATTCTTTAATCCAGTCTTGTTTTAGTGACATTGTTCATAAAGATGCCAATGACAAAACAAATAGCATTCTAGATACACCCACTGAGGACTTGTTACATATAAATATATGAATATATACCTCTTTAGGGGCCTTTGTTTCTTTTGTTCATGTTTCAATTTTCTGGTTATACAATGTGAGTACTGTTCTCATTTGGCTTTCATACCTGTCATGACTGTAACCAATGGCATTAATTGGCTATTGGATTGAGGAGGTTTTGTTTTGTTTTCTTTTGTATTGTTTTATTTTCCAAAGATTGCTTAAGAAAAAAACATCTCCAGAATACCCATTAAATAAGAGTATCTGTTGGACACCAAATACATAGTCATCAGAGAAAAATATAAAAGTTTTATGATCCCCACAGCAAATAAGCTTCACAGTAAATTACTGGTACACTACATAGAACTCATCTAAAGGTATCTTAAAACTAAAAATAAGGAAAACATTAAATGAATGCTAATATTGCAATTAAAACATTTTATTAGCAAATCGTTTCCTGACCTTTTGAATTCTGGGCTTCTCATCACTCTATATCTTTCCCTCTGATGAGACTAGACATGCTGATAATGACAGGACATAACTTATTAGTTAACTTGTGATTAACTGTCTGAAGAAGACTGAGACTGAATTTCAGAATAAGCAGCAGTAAATGCAGTAAATATATTAAAACATATGCCGTCGGTGTTTGTTCTTACATCAAGAAAAATTAAAAATATATATCTTCTCTTCCAGTAAAAATATCACAATTTACATATTTCTTAAAATGTGCTCAAGACCAGCCTATGTAGCTATATATATAGCAGCATTTTTAAAAAAACAAAAATACAAACCAAACTAAACCAAACTGAAAAAAAACCCAAGCAAACAAAAAATCACAGTGAATTTGTTCTAGCAATGAATAGGGAAAATGTAGATCTTGAGCAAACTGGACTAACTCTAACTTTAAACACACTTTGAACAGTGGATTGGGCTATGTGACCTCCACAGCTCTCTTTTGACCTAAATTTTTCTGTAGTTCCAAATTCAAAGTAAAATGTAAAATAAGGACTCATCTACAAACACATGGAATTAATTTTAATGTCAGTCATTAATAAAATACATTATCCTAATCTGCTACACAATTCGTCACACATGGCTAACTGGGCTCCAAAGGTATGTTTAGATTTCACTGGTGTGTGTCCACAGCTAAATTCTCCAACTTCTTTTTCACAAATTTTCAACAGTGTTGTGGTTTAACCTGGCCAAAAGCCAGGCCCCACGAAAAGCTGCTCACTCCCCTCTGCAGCTGGACAGAGGAGGGAAAATTTTACTGATGTTTTTTACCAACAAAAAGAGAGAAAGAGATTTTAATTAGGCTACTATCCAGGCAAAGCAGGTTTAAACTTAAAACTGATTAAGCAAATTTATTGCTTACAAAATTAAAGGAGTATACTGAGAAACAAAATAAGCCCTTGAAACACCTTCTTCCTCATCCAGCCCCTCCCTCCTTCTCACTAACAGTGCGAGGAAACAGGGTGAGTGGTTTCTTTAGTCAGTTCATTCCCTGAGATGTTTTCCTTCTTCTGCAACTGCTGGGGGAGGGGGGAGCGGTATCTTGCAGCCTCTGTGATATTAATTCCCTTTTCACATACCTCCTTCCCATCAGATAACACAGTTTATCTGATATACTGGGTCACTGCCAAGGAATATAGTCCTTCCAGAGACGGGTCCAATCCTGAAGGCAAAGCTCATTTATCAATAATGACTCCCACCAGATACAGAGAGCAGTAGCTTTTTTATCTATTGACCCCCACAGAACACCGTCCCCTAGGCATCCACTCCTCCTGCTCCAGGCAGACACGTTCCCCACGGCTGGGGTGGATCTCTGTATCTCCATTGGGGTGTGTGGGGGAACGCTGCACCAACACAGTCCTTACCACAGATCACAGGCTGCGAAGATGTCTTAGCTTCAGTGTTTGAAGCTCCCCCCTCCTTTTTCCGTCTTGGCCTATCTTGATGGTGTCCATATTTGCTGCTTCTCCTACATGTTCTTACTTCTCCTCTTCATCTAACTGCAACTACAACTGTTTGTGCCTACTATGTTTTGATTTCTTAAATATGTTGTCACAGGGGCTTTGCCTCCATCTCTAATTGGTCCAGGTGTGGCTAGTAGCATGTCCATCTTCAGAGCTATCAGAGATTGGCTCTGCTGGACGTCTGTGGAAGCTTCCAGAAGTTTTTCACAGAAGCCATCTTTGTGTCCCCCCCCCACCCCCACTCCCAAAAAAACCAGGCCCTGTCAAAATAGGACAGACAGGTAAATATTATGGGTTTTGTTGTTCTGATATGAACCCTGATGAGGTTACTCTCCTAGAACTGAGGAAGTTATTCTGCTAGAATTGAGGAAGTTAAGTATTATCATATGTACATCAAATGAAAAGAATATGTAGAAGTGAGTACCAACATAGCTTATCAGCAGTGCTGAGTACACAATAATTTTCCTTTCATCTGTGTCTCAAACATAGTGGTTTTAATAGAACAAAACAATAACAAACATACAGACAACAACAAAAACACAAACCCTAACAACCCTATAATTCCTTGCAAGAGAGCTTTCTTTATGGACGTGTGATTTCACAATGATGTTACTCTTTGAGCTGAAATCAGAAATTTCTTCTCTGACGCTGAAGTGTATAGTTTAAGTAATACTAAATCCCTTCATCAAATTGAATCATGGTCCCCTTTCTTGCATCGTGTTACTGTGGGAAAATTCAGTTACCACAAATTTTAACAGAAACCTGTGTAAGATACATGGTACAATACATTTTTGAACATAACCCTAAAGAGTGTAAATTGTCTGGTGGCTTGTGATTTGTTTGGTCATTTTATTTTTTTTCAGTTATTGATAATTTTAACAGTCTAGTATCTATATCTTACTATCATCTATACTAAAATTTTTCAAACTGATGTACAATAGCTGGTTCAGTGTCCATGAAAGACAATAAACTTTTTAATGTATTCCTCAATTACAATATAAAAATATTTCTTTCAAATAATATAAACTACATATTTTTAAGACAGTTGTCCTTTCCATGATTAAATATTATTTGGAACAGCAACCTCTCACAGTTTTATTTTCTAAACAACTAACCATGTGTTGTGTTTTTTTTGTTTCTTAGGCTAACAGGATTTCATCTTCCTCCACCTGTGACAAGTACAAAATCTGTATTTTCACTGCGCTTGACAAGTGATTTTGCAGTTAGTGCTCATGGGTTTAAAGTTTACTATGAAGGTAAGACATTCTTAACAAAATATTCTGGGTTTTTTTCCCCCTCTGGTCTCTCCTCTCACATCCCACAAAAATGTGTAAAAATACATATATATAACCTTATCCAAGTTGCAGTATTTACTCTTTATATGATCATTCACACATGCATAAAGTCATATCTCAAATCAAAACGTTTAAAACTCTACAATCTATAGTCCCATTCAGGCACAAATATTTTATGACCTTTAATAATAGCAAATTCTTTAAATTCTGAAAAACTTAGCAGTAATTGTTCTGGTCCTTCTGACACATGCTTATTCAAATTAATGTGAAGACATTACTAGTCACTCTTAAATTTCACTAGATAGTGGAATCTGCAGGTTTTATAGATGGATTCCTTCTTATATGTTTGCATAGGAGAAATGCTGTCAATTCTCTATGAATTGACACAGAGCTATTTCTCTATTGCAATTTCCATAATTGCTTATAATTTTCACACAGCACTGAAGTAAATGAGCTGGAACATGTATTCCTGAAGTCCAGAAGTTCATAGTATTGTATATGTATATAGTGTGTATACTCCAAGAGGGATTTTTTTTATGATGAAATTCAGTTTAGTTGTGTTTGAAGAGCTGGTTTATACCATGCATTCATTTTTTAAACCTATGTCTTGGTACTGGTTATGAACTCTAAGAAGTACTTATAGGATATAAACGGAAACTGTTGTTTTTCTCTTTTTGTTTGCTATTGTGTTTTGGCTTTTTTTCCATGTTGGGATTTCTGCCCCCTCCCCCCCACACTTTTTTTTTTTAAACACACTTGGTGTAAAGACCTTGATTTTTTTGCTTCCATTAAATGTCTCTGTCAGCAAGACAGGAGCTATAGTAAACTGCCTGGAGAAGTTCTGAGGCCATTCTCTTACCCTGCTCAGTCCCATCTGCAACAGAAACTAAACTCTGAGGAAGTAACTAGCTGAGTAATACTTTGATAGCTAGCAAAATATACAAAAATTTATAATGCAATGCAGGTCTGCCATAGCCCAGAATCACTCAGTAGCAAAATGTCTTCAGCCACTGATACAGTTTACTTTCAGGTATGATGCATTAGAATGCTACTTCATATAGAAATTCCCTTCTGTATATCAAGATAAGAAATGAAAAAGATAAAATAATTTACAGACCCTTCTTGTTCCTTCAGTTACTATAGAAAATAGCTGAAATTATTTCACACTATCTTTTTTTTCTGGCTTGCACATAAACAAGAGGTAATTTAGAAAACAGAAATTCAGTCTATATATAACTGGTTTTGTCTAGATAGTAGCTACTCTGCAGTCTGTTAGTTTTTCAGGCATTTGGAAACTTTGTTCAGCAGCAACATTTTTACAAAAATGTTATATTAAAATGTACTATGTGATTCTTATAGATTTTTAACTATGAAAAATATATGCTTCTTATGCATGTTAAATTCATTATATATTGTATCATCTGTTCTTCTTATAAACAGTTTGTCAAAACATTTTGCACTGCTAATGCTAACAGACAACATACTATGCATCTCAGTTATGATAGAGAATAATTAAACTTAAAATG
Organism: Climacteris rufus; assembly: GCA_013398175.1. NCBI lineage: Eukaryota > Metazoa > Chordata > Aves > Passeriformes > Climacteridae > Climacteris > Climacteris rufus. Next base: position 639,182 of record VZRZ01005953.1, on the reverse strand, counting down.
GAAGATCAACAGTAGACTTCAGCTTGCCCATATTACTGACTCCTCACATAGTTCCTTTCTAGGTGAAAATAACATGCTGATTAATAGAACTCAAGCTTCTAGATTAGTGTAAAGTCTGGGGAAATGTTAACTTCAACCACAGAGATCAGCACTTGAGAACAAAATATAAACCTGTTACCTTGAGCTTGATACTCATCTTTTTTGAAACTGAGATTTTATTTTGTGAAATTAGGAACATTCAAAGAAGTTAGGCTGGATGCCAGAGTTTTAGTTCAATGGAGTCTCCCTTACCACAGCCAGATCTATTGTTCTAAGCCCTGAATCAAGGCAACTTCATTCAGTCAGAGAATTTTTCTTTCAATACATGTTTTTTTCTGACTTCCGGTGAAGCTAGCTGTCTTTATACCCAGATAGCAAAGAAATGAAAACTCATTACGTTACATTGCATTCATTTCATGCATCTTTCCTTGATGTGAGAGAATAGATGCATTTAAATGATAATCCGATCAGGGCAATTTCCATTTCTGTTCTTGTACTCTTTGTGAATGTGTATAACCCTGCAATCAGCATTTTAAGATCTGGTTCTATCTAGTATCCAATTTTGAAAAACTTTGATTGCCCAGTAGCTCCTTCTTAGCTTCTTGATGAAACATCTGCATACTTAGCACCCCTATATATTGGGCCACATAATTTAATGCTTCATTATGAATTTGTAATTTGAACTTTAAGATAGAAATTATTAGCAACCTGTCATTGCAATAAAACAAAATTATAGAGGTGGCATGAGAGGATAGGGTGAGCAGTAGTGACATATATCTGAAGGGGTTAGATCCAGTTGTGATTTGGAAAAGAAGGAACATGCCTTTCATAATCAGAGATAATGTAAAACACTTTATTTTGAAATGCTTCAAAATAGATTACATAGGTAGATTGTTACATGGAATCCATTATTGTTCACTTTAAAAAAAAAAATAGAGCATCCAAACATCTCTCTTTCTGACTTCTCATTGTCTTGAATTGTAGCTGCCCAGGGCCGGGTGCCCAGGACTTTTCTTGAGAAAGCTGTCTTTCTCATGCAAGCTATGAAAAACAATAAGTTAAGCACCTTCTGTTTCCCACAGCTGTTGTGACTCTAGGCATGGTATGTTTTGATTTAGGCAGTGTAGAACCCAGCCAGTCATACCGGGGGGTGGATGAATATTGGCAAATCATCTAATTGGGTTCCTACCATATAAAAAGGGAATAGGAAAATAAACTCTCTCTCCCGCTGCCTTCACTGAGTTGGTCGTGTGCTTATTTCTGCATCTGTAGGGACATCCTAGAGCGACATTGAATTTACAGTTAAGCTGAAAGTTGACAAGAAACTCCAGAGTACCTGACAGAATCTGTGGAAAATATGATCTATGGTGGACTTTCTTATAACATATAGGCTCATGCTCATTTTCTGATCTCCTGAGAATAAAAATGTATATGAAAAGATATGAAATTATATCATTAATAGAAAGACTATGCTGAGCCATACATAATTGCATTCAGTCAAACTGAGTGCACTACAGACCACGAAAATACCCGCTCTGGCCAGCTAAACATCAATATCATAAACCTCAGTCTGCAATCTGTGTCCTTCCATTCTTCTCTCTTGTCCTTCTTTCTTTCCTTACCCCCTTTCTTTCCTTTATATCTAGTGGCATATTTGAGTTACCTTTGGTAGGATTATGAGCATACTTTTTTATGTTCAGCTTCTTTATTATTTAGAAAAATATATAATATACCTCTCTATATGGCACAATACCCCTGAAGAAAGATGATTTAATGAGAGAAAATTGGAACAGGTTACTCAAAAGTAGTAGACTTCTCTTACAGTGACAACAGAAAAGGGTGAGGTGCAGTGAAAATTAAGGAGGGATTTCAAGAAAAAAAATGGAGCTAATTTCATCACTGCGTAGTGACACAGCATTGCTGGTTGAAGTGAGAAATGGGGGAGTTCGAAGTCTGCTGATTCTGTGCCTATATTTTTCTGGAGAGATTTCTGTTTGCTTTTTTTTTTAGTAGCTTTCAGGCTGTACAACTTGTATAGGTATTAATGTCTGGAGGAGGAATGTTATACTTAATCTCCTATTTGATAATTTAGGCTGTCACAGTGTATCTGTGTCCTTTTTATTTTATTTCTGATGAGATTATTTGGTTTTGAAATAGAAGAGTTAGATGCACTTTTCCGTTTCCTGTTGTCCTAAGATACATAAGCATCTTTATTCACTGAGGGTACAGGAGGGGAAATACAGCTGCTGAGAAAGAAAGCAGCGTAGCAGCTTGGCTATACAGCAAAGGGGCTTCAGTGGACCTAGTCCTGCTATGAACAGTGCTTCCTTCTGTTCTCACTGTGTTGTTTTACAGCTATTTAACAGGTAGCTGACATTGCTACAATGATTGGCTTCATTAAGAAATGTACTGCTAGAATTTATAGCAATCTTTATTCAAGGTAAATATGATAGATATTTTTGTGTTATCCTGTTGGTCTTCGCAAAGAATACAACAATTTAATATATAGATTACTCTTGTAGCAAAAACTCTGGATGTCCCGGAGATGAATTGCAATTACGTATAATAGTGGTGTGAAATATAAATTTATCTGGTCTGTAATGCTGCACATAATTTTAAAGCTGAATTATAAAACTGAATTATTAGACACTGTATAGGTAATGAAATGGTCTTCATTTTTGTACTGGAGTGCTGCTATGTAATTCAGCAATGCTGCTGAAATATTTTTGAGATAGGTTTGGGAGCAATGCTAAAAATTTCAAGAATGATCACAGCTTTATAGATAATGGGAGGTGGGGAAGGAAAGAAGGGAGCAGATGGTGTTTATTAACAGAATAGGATTTCTAGCTAGTGACTTCTGTGGACCTATCATGCATTTCTTTGAGCAATATTAAGACAAATTGGTAGCTGATGTACAGGATTATTGAAGCATGTAGATCAGGAATACTAGTAGGACTTAAATATGCCAGGATGTGGATGCTAAAAATAATTTTGGCAGTTGGTATAGAGCTAGAGAATGTGAACAAATAGGATAAACTATTTTTAACTCTTCTGCATATCAGAATTCAGAAATGTGGCTACAAATAATCTAAATCTTGGATTTAGGTAAGGTTCATGAAGTACTAGCTGTAGTAAGCTAATAATATCCCTGCTAGCTTAACATAAATTTTAAAGGAGAACTAACGAATTATTGTGTAATGTTAGAGTGCTCTCTACAAGAAGTCCACTGAAAAAGTGATTGCCAGGTTGGAGTTATAAAAGCCACAGACTTTAAGCTGCAAATTTGTCACGAGGCTTACTACCTGATGGATACTAGAGGCTTTTTTTGTTGTTGATGTTCAGATTTTTCTATAACTGTTGTGGGTATGGCTGCTTTCTGTCATTACATTGCTTCTGAAATCCCTTAATAAAAATGGAATTAAATTGCAAGGGCAAGAGGGCAAGGGCAAGAGGGCAAGGGCAAGGGCAAGGCCAGGCCAAGGCCAGGCCAAGGCCAGGGCTGGCCAAGGGCAGGCCAGGCCAGGGCAGGGCAGGCCAAGGGCAGGCCAACACCAGGCCAAGGCCAGGGCCGGCCAGGACCAGGCTGGCCAGGGCAAGGCAGGGCCAGCAAGGCAAGGCAGGGCTGGGCAGGGAAAGGCAAGGGAAGGCAAGGGAAAGCAAGGCAGGGGGAGGGAAGGCAAGGGGAGGGAAGGCAAGGGAAAGGCAAGGGAAAGGCAAGGCAAGGCAAGGCAAGGCAAGGCAAGGCAAGGCAAGGCAAGGGAAACCAAAATAGGGAATGATTCCATTGCATAGATACATTTAGATGAAATATACTAAATCTAACAAAGCAACATGCTAGAAGTAAGCCAATCTATATTCTCTGGTTTTACTTCCATTTAACCTGTTGGTTAACAAGAAGAAAATCTGGAGTTTCTGTCTTTTGTCTGGATGTATGAATATCTGCCACATTGTCTAGGAAGCCTCATAAGATTGTCTAGCAAATCCTTCTTGTCTTGGAATACTAACTTGGATGGAAAACATCCCACTAATGCCTGTTCATAGACTTGTATCTACTGTCCACAACACACGATGCAGAATCACATGACTATATTCAGGGAAACAGAAAAGATGAAAGGTGCTTGTCAGATTTTGACTTTATTGTACCATTCTTCAAGACAGTAATTAATACAGTAGGTAGTTCTGAACTCCCTTGCTGTAGGGAAGGCAAAGTTAATGTTTTGCAATATGTGAAAATTAAGTTAGTAAATGAAGGGGAGTTAAAAAATCACAAGGAAAGATTAAAGAAATGTTTAAGTGTAAAACATGGTGCTAGGCCATGTTTTGAAGTGATTTTTTTTATAATGATGTGTTTGCAGGGTAACTCAGCTAAGAGGCATAAAGTTGCATAATTTTTATTTTGCGATAAACAATATCAGAATATTGCCCCTATTTTGATCTTGTTTTTGACACTTCAACATTAATCCAGAGAAGAAAAAGCAAAACAAGAAGTCTATTAACTGTTTTGAAATACCTGAGATATTTATGTAGAAAAGCTATGCATCAATATTATTTCCCATGTGTCATACAGAGATGTAGAGCCACATAACATCTTCCTAGCCAATGCTTTCTTAAAATCATAGATAACATTTCCAAAATACACCCTTTTTGTTAATACTTAACATTGCCACTAAAGGAAATAGGTATTGGCTGGGAAAATCTGTTTTTTCTTTCACTTGACCCAGTGTAGCTTGAGTGTCACAACATGTCATTGCCTCAGGACTATCATGCCAATCCTAACTCAATGCTCTTGTAAAGCTGTAGCACTGAAGACAATCACTCCTTGTGAAATCAATACCAGGTTGTCTTGGTGCTTCTACCTATTTTAACTATATGTTGTATTGGTGCCAACATTTCTGTATAGGTCCAGAGGGAGTAGAGAAAAATAGCTATGTGAACTTAATCTGGTTAATTTCATAGTATTTCACACCACTTTTTTGATAGTGCAAACATGTATTTGGCTAAAGAATAACTTCTGGAAATAAATTGAAGGCATCAAGCTTTAAGAAAACTTTCTTTGATCCCACTGATCACTCTGCCCCACTTAGGAGTGAGACTTTAATTCTGATTTTTGAACTTCCATCCACTGGCTTTTGTTCTGCTTTTATCTGCTAAGTTAGAGAGCTCTTATTATTAGCATCTATGAGGTCTTATAGGAGGTTCTTAAGTACTGCAATAAAATCACATGCTTCAGACTACTCTTTCTCTTTGATATGGGCTTTTAATATCTTAATATAAAGTAATTTTCCAAATAATTAATTATTTTGTGTCGTTTTTCTGCATTTTCATCCTTTTGTGAGTGCTGTGTGGAAAAGGGCTCTGATCAGTACACTTGTCTGCCCGAGCCCCACTGAACCTGATCACCACAACCTGTCCTATCTTCTTATGAAATCTTTGTTAACTTTCAAAGCAATTTTGCTCTCTGTCCTGTATGTGTGAGGATTTAAAGGGTTTAGTGCCAGCTAGTGGAGCCAGGCTGGCTGTGTAGGTAGCCCTGGCCTCATATTAGCTACTGTAGAGACTGGGGTCTCAGTGCCAGCTACAGGAGTGAGTGAGGGTCTCAACTGACACTCACTGGGGTGACAATGGTGTCTGTCCCAAAAAACAACTTTCAGCAGGAACCACCACGAGCAAAGCAAGTGAGGGCCTCAACGCTGGTGCTTGGAGCAGGCCGTGTGACAGGTGCTGCGGCAGTGCAGGGACTACTGAATTCAGCTTCTCCATAGTGGGCATGCATGGGTCACTCCCCTGCACACTTCCATCTGGATTAACCAGCAGGCAGGAGGATCTGGATCTAGGGTCAGCCATCAGGTGGGTGGAGAGTTCATGCTGGACAAGTGTGCTAGTACTGCACATCTGCGAGCGAGCAACAAGCTGGAGCAGCCAATGAGCAAGGGACCGACCCCTGGGGCTGGTAAGAGCGCTCAGGATCTGGGCAGGGGTGCCAGGCAGAAAGAAGGATCATGCTGGTTCCTGTGGGAGCTGTGATTGTATTTGTGCTCGTGAACTCAGGTAATCCTGTGTGCACCTGCATGAGTGATGTCCTGTGTCTGCCAGCCAAAGAGAGGCCTTGGCTGATGGTGCTCATGGTCAGGGGGGTTCTGTTGAAGCAGTGTCTTGCCTGTGTCAGTCAGTAGCTCATCCTGTTGGTGTATTATGTGTCTGTGTGTTTCTCTGGGATACTTACTCAGCTGTGCAACTGGTTAAATATACAAATAGGAAATCAGCAAGGAAGTCCATTGGCTTGAGTCATTTACCCTCAGGTCTCAAGCTGCCCCAGGTTTGGGCTCCTGTGACCAGGCAAGGAAATGTCAAGGTTTCAGAGCTGCTGGTGGCAGTGGCCACTTATAACATCCCTTCATATCCTTAAATGTCACTTGGGTTCAACAAGCATAATTTGCCCTTGGTAAATCTGTACTAACTATTCCCAATTATCTTCATCCTTCAGGTGATGGAAATGGATGACAAAAATGTGCTCTTTAGGCTACTTCCAGGAATTGAGGGAAGGGTTACCAGTTTACAGTGCTTGTGGTGATCCCTCTTGCTTTCACTAGGATAAGTGTATCACTAATCTGTCCAGTCATGAAGGACTACCACTGATTGCTATAATTTCCCACGGATTACAGACAACAGCTTTTCAGTCACGGTGGGACTGCTCTTCTGGTACCCTTAGGTGAATCTGTGAATGTGAATATATCCAACTTCTCAATGTAAACACAGAACTTATTACTTCTCTCCTACCCAGCAGGACTGATAGATGAACATATTACTCCTTATGAAGAACAATGCACACAAGGCATGTAGTTCTTTGGACTTTTCCATATTGAATATTATGGTCTTTTCCACCTCCCAGTGAATCTAGTCCTTTTTTTTTGCTACTAGCATACTTGTAGAATCCCTTTGTATAACCTATAACATTCCTCTCTAGTGTTAGTGCCCCTCGGACTTTGACCTTCTTAATTTTGTTCCTAAGTACTGAAGCAAAATTTCTGTATGCCTTTCTTGTTACATGCATCCTTTTTTCCTTTCTTTTTTTTTTTTGTCTGTAATTCTTTGCATTTTAGTTTATTAAGAAGCTCCCTTGTTAGCCTCATGAGTCATTTGCCAAAGTTCACTTCCCCTTAAAATAGTTGGGATGTCATTTAAAAAAATCAGACATCTCTCTGCCTGCACTTTCTCCCCATAATTACTTCCCAGGAGATTTTGTCTAACAATTCCCCAAATAAATCCAAATATGAAGTCTTAAAGTCTAGTGTCCCAATTTTAGGACTTACTTTTCAGCCTTCCTTCTAAACCTGGGCTCAATTTTCTTCTCTCTACTCTGTAGTTAGGTCCCTATCCCCTGATAATACTATTTTTAAAGGCCCTCCTTCTGAGTTATAAAAGTCCACTTACAGTTATATTTTTCTTTGCCTTGATCAGGTAGTTTCATTTCATCACAGCAGTCCTACTTCAGATGAAGTACTACGATTAAGAAGCCCAAACCCTTGGAGACAACTGTGCAACTAGACATTGGTCTGATGGATGCACTTGCAGCCAGGGCTTTTCTCCTAATAGCAGGATTGAAAGGGATACCAACACCATCAGGGATCATGTGCCCCTCATTCTTCCCCTCAGAATCCCATACCACATTTAGGTCTGCTTAAGGTTTCCACTGGTCATGTTATTACCACTCAGATGAGTGAATAGCATGAAGTAGCAGTTGTGAAGCTGAACAAACAGCAGTTACTCTGTGAAATTATGTGCTTGGGCTCCAGGCAAGAAGTATACAGTCCACGACTAGAGGTCTGGCTTGCAGACAGGGGACTGTGCCGTGCCAGACGGAATATCTGACCACTAGAACCTCTCAAAAGCTCATTATGAATGGCTGCACCCCTTTATTATCAGTATGCAAAAGTATAGTAAAAGATTGTTTCTGCTGCCAAATATTTGTCATATTTTTGGGAGAATATGTGATAAATTCATCCAGATAGACTTGTGTTTCTCTTCTTGTTCTTTTATTTGAAAAATAACACATAATTTTTAGGAAAAAAGACCATGTACATGTGCTTGATTATAGACCTAGTGTTTTATTCTACCATAATTAGCAGTTAGACTTTAGTTGTCTGTTGAGTGCTAAATTTTCTTTGATAAATCTTAATAAATAAATAAATAAATAAATACATTGATTGGAGAGCCACAGAGCATGCATAATTTTGTTCCTGACAAAATGAATGAAAATATATTTATTTGCTTTAACATCTGCAAAAAAATAATTCTTTGAAAGTTAAAAACCAATGAATAACCTATCATTTCTTCTGTCTTGAGAAATACTTAATTATTGGGGGAAAAAAAAAGATGTCTTTCCCTTAGTCTGGCAAAAATCCATTTACTATTTCAATGTTCTGTTTAATTTATTTCTTTCAGAATAATGTTGTTAAATAAGCCATATTTGTCAACTTATGGTCCTGCAATTTATCATTTTGATACATGTCTCACATTGAAGTTTAACTAAGACAGTGATAAATTTGAAATCTTAATTATATGTCAACCTTACTTTAGTTTTTGTTCTTATATTTTAAATGTCATTTTTCATTTAAAAAAATAATTGAATATACACTGCAATTCTTGAAAGAAATTTCCCAAGAGATTCTAAGGTTTTCTCAGTGAACTTATACTCATCATCTACTGGACTGTCATATTGTTAAGACAAGTACAATACCCTGACAAAAGCAAATCTTATGGCAATCTAATTTAAGATTCACATTTTGATCCTATGTCTAGACAAGTAGTGATAACTGCAATCCCATATAGCTGAAACAGTGTTCTGCAGGAACTAGTATCAACTGCTCATTAAAACATCAAATTAAATGCAGCTCCATGCTCATAAGCAGTTGCTTCCTTCATGTTTTTTCAAAGTTACAGCTCAATGGAATTTTGAAATAGTAATACACAATAGCAGACTTTAAAATATCCATACAGTTCACAGAAATGGAACTGCTGATAAGTGACACTTGCACCTCTAGAACTATGTGGCTTAATCCTTCAATCTGCATTTGGTATTTGATAGCATTTTGGCTTTGATTTGTATTAGCTTTGATAGAACTTCTGTATTAATAATATCAAAGTATACCCATCTGCAAGCACAGGTTCATTATGTTCACCATGCGATCTTACAAACTCTACAAAGACAGTAGAAACTCTGCAGATGGAGAGATTTATTTCTGAAGAGAACATAATACAGAATAATACAAAACTGTAACCTAAGAAGAGACTCATTTTGTCATATTAACAAATTTTCAAAGTTTGCAAGTTTTTCATGAGTTAAATTTATAGTTAATATTTAGTCATCTAGATCTATAAAAAATAGTCATACCATTGAGCACACAGTACATCCCACTAAGCTCAAAACAAATTATGTGACATGTAAAATGCTTGGCGATAGGTGAACTTTTTTTTATGTCTGCAAATTAAGCATCCAGTTATGTCAGACACTAAGATCATCCTGAACAATACCATTATAATAATTTAGTGGTGATTTTGACAATTTTATTTTAACAGCAAGGGCAATTGCTTATTCAGCATTGGAAAATTCTGCCTATTAAAATAAAATGAAATTTATTAGAAGTGTATTTTGAAAGATATTTACTTTTTTTATCAGCTCTTAGAAGATATTTTCTCATTAGCATATGAGGCCATACAAGCAAAACCCAATTTAAATTTAGACAGCTTTCAGAGTGGATGGATAAGAATACTCTGAACTAGATGGTCATTCAAATGCCTTACAATTTGAAAAAAAAGAAGTTAAAATAATTGAAAGCAATTTATAATTAAAGTTAATTTTTAAAAATATATATAAATATAAAATAACTACATAAAAGTTAACATTAATCTTCTGTCTGGAAGAGCCATTCTCCTTTGAATCCCTGACCACCATAGAGAAAAAGCTATTTCTTTGTCAGGTGATAGGCAGTAGGCCACTAATATCTCATGGACCATCAGTGGCAGGTTATGGCTAACAATTATTTAGCTAAGCTGCTTATCTAAGATACATAATATAGATATAGTTGGAAAAGTCAGAAAATATTGATAAAATTTTATAACCTCTTTTTAATACTTCAAAGCTAACCCTTTTCTTTCAAACAGATATTTATTCTACAAAAAAAAAAGCATACTGAATTCTTGATTTTTTATGAATTCTTGAATTTTTGAAGGATTTTTAATGCAAAATCCTAGATCACATGCTGAAAAAAGATCAGTTCATTATATGTATAATATTTTTTAAGGATTTTCTGAAAATAATAGTTGTGGAATAATTAAAAAAACCAAAATATTAACATATCAGCTCAAGTTTTGGTGCAGAATTCTTATACTTTTGTGTATTTTGTTTTGCATTTTATATTCTGCAGTTTCCTGCTATAGAATAGCAGCTGAAGTGTGTATTGAGAAAATGAAGAAACCTGACATCAGAAAGCAATCCTACTGCTTTCATATTAAAAAAAAAAAGAAAACTAGGAAACATATATTTATTGCATGATTAAAGAAGAAACTAAAACATTAGGATCACAAAAGATTTTTAAAATTGAATTTAGCATTTATGTTGTTCTTCCCTTACTGTTCTGTCAGTGAGCTTCTAAGCAACGTGTTCTTCACTCTTTTAGGACCAGATTCCATTGCCATTTGCAACATTCAATTCCGAATCTCTCTAACTATGTAATCAACACCGATACACTTACTGCCAGTTGTAGAGCAGATTTTGGGATGAAGATAAGCATCCTATGGGAAATGATCTGAAATCACAGGTTAAGAAAATGTTCCTAAATCATGGCTTCTCAACATGGACATTTGAGTTCATTTGATGATGTAGAAATGAAAGTCTGTGCTTACCTTCTCAGCAACCTGTCTCTCTAGATTACTAGTTAATAGTAAGTAGACAGATGACAAGAATAAAATGTTTGTAGGCATGTATTGTTTTTAAATAACAACGTGCTGTGTCATCTTTAATTACAATGTAGCATTAATCAATTCTGTACTTGTCACAAGAGCTCATACTGCAAGTAATAAGAATGTGTTATTCTGGGCATGAAACATCTTCATTTGGAAAAACTTTTTTCTTCCTCTCACAATTCTGATACTGTCACACCTAAAATACATTCCAGCTTTACATACTGTTAAGATGCAATGAATCACAGATTCCTCATCCAGTTCCAACCCCCAGCCATGGGCAGGGACACCTTCCACTAGACCAGGTTGCTCAGAGCTCCATCTAACATGACCTTAAACACTTCGAGGGATGTGGCATCCACAGCTTCTCTGGTCAGCCTGTTCCCGTGACTCACCACCCTCACAGCAAAGAATTTTTCACAGAAACACTGACTATTCTGGGTTGGAAGGAACCCACAAGGATCATAGAGTCCAAATCTTTAGTGAATGGCCCATACCAAGATCAAGCCTGTGACCATGGCATTGTTAGCACTATGTGCTTTTTCATAATATCTAATCTCAAAGCACTTTCTTCAGTTTAAGTAACTTCTTCTTTATAATTTAAATACATTTATTTATTTACTATTCATAGGTTTCCTCTTAAGTACAATATAAAATAAAAGAAAGGAAAAGTTGTTCAAAACCAAGGAGTTAATTGGACAAAAGATATCAAAAGAAGAAATTATTGAAAGATTAAAATGGAAAATGAGGCAGAACCTAAGCATTGATGAAACAGATTTGGTTGTAACTGCAAAGTGATAGAAAGACTCTTATAACATGAGTTCCTTGCAATAATGTTGGTGGACAACACATTTCAATTTTCACCAATGGGCCAAGACAAATAAGCACAATACTAGAGAAGTTTTTAAGGGATTTACCATCAACTGGGTGAGATTAAGGCAGAACTAGAAAGCAGGAAAGGAATTTAAAAATGAATAAAGAGAATGTTACTTTACTTTGACTATTTAATTTCACAATTACTTTTGAGGTCCTACAGACTTCATCTGGTTCCTGTTGTCATGTTCCTTTCTCCCTCTCTGCTCAGCACTCACTGGGCTATGTAGGGAGCAATCTCAGGGAACTAATATGGATGAAAACAAATTTTGTTGCATCTGTATTTTTCCCCTCATTCTTTTCTCTGGTCCAGCCTGCTCTACAGCTCAAAAATGTCAATAGCAACCCAAGAAACCAAAGTCATGAATGAGTTACATAAAATTGGTGGGGTGAGAAAACATTGCTCCGTTGACAACAGCCCATTTACCTTAATTTAAAACATTTATCAGACAGCATCTTGATGCAATGTGTAATGCAGAATGACAATAAGAGATTATAACAATTTTAGAGTTGTAAATTGACTCACTGCTTATCTGCATTTCAATGCTTAAAACCTGCTGACAGATTTACTGGATACACAAAACTGACTCTTGCTGCTTAGAAGAAAATGAATCACAGTATCTTGGATTACCAAGATTGTTTTGGGTTGCAAAGGCTCCAGGAAGCAAGTTTGTCATGTTTGGATTTGGGTCTTTCATAACAGAAAATGTCTGTTGTATTCATTCGAATCCAGTTTGATCACCATACAGACTTGAAATGATAGATTAAAAATGAAAAAAATCCCAAAGATTAAATTTTTATTAGAGATTGCAAATAGTTATGAAAGAGAAACTTAATTTAAGAACTTGAAATCTTAATACTGATTTTCCTCCTGAACTATTTCAATGTCTCCTGAGATTTATGTCTCCTGAGATTTATGTCTCCTTTTTCCAACCTCTCACCTGGAACCCCTTTCATTTTAAGCTTGGCTTTTCCATGTTAAATATTTCAAACTATACTTTCACTGCTCCCTTCAAAGCAATGGAGTTCTTTTCTCTTCTTCTGTCTCCGTATTGTAGAACTTCAATCAAGTTCATTTATTTGATAGACAGAATGTTCTGAATTGTCCATGAAGATCATGATATGCATCAGTCTTCACTGCCAGGGCTATTTGTGGCAAAAATGCAAAGGAAGGAAAAAGGATACTGCCCTGTTTTCTGGGGTTGATTTTCTTTCTTGGGAGTTATTTTTTTTTAACTTTCATTTTAATTGAATTGTTTTCATGTCTCTTTCCTTTAATGCCACTACACTATCTTGTAAATGGCATGTTTAAAACTGCTACATCAGTTTAAAGCTCCTTTTATGTGTGAGGAATTAGGTGGTAGGGATTCACTACACAAGACTTCCAATACACATTATAGTGCTGATGTCAATATCCTGCATTGTCATTGCAAACATCCTGTATAGTAGAGGGCAGAAGTAGACAACTCCATGTGATTTTTTGTCCTCACTACTGGTTACAAAATAAGCATAAATGACTGATAGATGTATAGGTAAGGTACACGTGGCCACACTGCAACACACAGGTGGTTTTTTTCTTCTCTTTGGCAGAATACGTGACATGATTGCCCATATTTGAGTATTGACATTTTCCACCCCATACCCCAGAAATCTTAATCAGTCTTAAACTATTGTAATATAATTGTGTGTGACAGGGTGAAAAACATAAGTACTTGTGGCATTATTGTTTTTCCTGCCTTTGGATCACAGATGAACATTGCATTGACTCCTAGGGCACCTGGGACTTTCAACTGGTGGGAGTGCCGGAAGGCCAGAGCAGTATTTCAATTAAATTCATGCTCTTCTTGTCAAAGCACTAGGATGAGTCAAAAACTCTTCCACACTGCTACCCACAACCAGTTTGTCTGATCATTTTACCTGTTATTTGCTGGTGGATTTTTCTTGTGGGTTTTGCCTGTTTGCAGCAAAGGCAGGAGTAGCTTTCAGCCTATTCCTGTATTTGTGCACTTCTTTGAAAGTCTGAAGCTAGGAAACTTACACAATTTGCTTGGGTTTGCTATAAATTTAATGATATGGTCTGCAAATCCGGCCTAAACATGTGTGTCTCCATTCCTGACCAGAATTAGAATTTCATTACTGTTCATTTGATCCATTGAGTATTTTTTTGTCTTTGAGTATAACTAAAAAAATTAATAATTATCGAAATTAATTTTGTTCATAGATGTTTCATGAGCAGGAAAAATTGAAAAATTCAATACATTGGTGATTAAATTTTCTCTATACTATTTAGGAGGTACAAAGCCCAAGTGACTCCAGTTTACTTCTCTTTTTTTGTAATGAATATTTCTAACTGTGCTCACACCATTTCAAGAATAAAATAAGATTAACATGCATGTCTGTATAACCGTAGCATAGGAAAACATAAACATTGCATTTATCACAGAAATTGCACAGCATCACAGTTATCAACTGATTTTTCTTCTCTTTCAACACATAAGATTTAGGAACAATCTAAAGGAACTAATTAGTTGCAACAGACAGGACATCATTTCAAAGTCACTTGCTTCTTATTTTACAGCAACAATTCAGTCTGTTTGTTTGGTATAAAACCCAAACTTATATACCCCTCTATATCCACATGTTAAAGCAGTAGATTTGTTAAAGGGCAATACTATTACAGTTTTGAAGCAAATCAAAGGGTTTATTTCAAGGCTTGAGCTACAGACCCTTGTCTTTTCACTAAATATTGTAACATACATCCAAGTGTGATTTTCACATTATGGAAAAGGTCACCTTTAGGGAAAAATAAACCAATAGTTTTTCTGTGATTCCAGTCAGAGTCCTCTGAATATTTTCCTTTCTTTAGATTCTCATAGACATGCTATACTCTCTTTCAAAAGAAAATAAATGGAACTCCTGTTCACATCATTCATTTGGACCTAAAATAATCTTTTCTGTTACTGGGTTGTTTTGGGAAAACATTAATACAATGTTCTGTTCGTGTAACAGGATAAAGATTCAACTAATTGTTATATGAGACAGCAGAATGGTAGCTAATAGCATATTGGGATGCATCAATGCAAGTATAGTCAGTAAACTGGGGGAAGCAAATGTTTCCCTTTCCACAGCTCTTAAATCTGGAATATGGCATTCATTGTTGGATCCTCAGTGCAAGAAAGGTGCTGATAAACTGCTGCAAGTTCTGGAAAGAATCACCATGGAGCACTTACCCTCCAAGGAGAGGTGAAGGGAAATGTGCTTCTTCAGCATGGAGAAAAGTTGGCTGGGGACAGGGAGATGCCAGAGCATTCTGTAAATACTTGTACGGAGCCTAGGGAGAAGGGTCTTCATTGAAGTAAATAGAAATACAGGCATACTAACCAAAATTCCAGAGTGGTCGTGCAATCTCCCCTTTGAGATTTATCTTCTTGGTGACCTTTGAGTAGGAGGCTAGACTAGACCTCTCCTGAAGTTCCTCCAACCTGAATTATTTTATGACTTTATACTAAGCAGCCCATAGAAAGTAACCAAGGGTAATAATTTAATTACCTAGTTTAATATGAAAATCGAATGTGCATTCCCAAATGATTTATTTCCCTTTAAATACAGACAAATTTTGAAGTTCCCTTAAGTATATCCAGTTAAATGTAATTTTACTGTCAGAGAAAAGCAAAGGCCAGAAGACGAGGAACATGAAACTAAGGGTCACTTTCACACAGGCTGTGCCCTCTTCGATGGGACACAGTCCCACAGGGGCTCAATATGGGCAGCTGAGCCAAGGGATGATAACAGGGTGAGGGGCAATGGCCAGGCTGGAGGTAGAGAATCAAAATAGGGCTGAAAGCCCTCACAGAGCTATGCCCACTACATCACAGGGCCAAGCATCTGTGTACTAGACATCTGAAGACTGGCTGGAGGGCACTAATGGTTCTGGACTGGGATGAGATGGGACTCTTGAGACAATGGGCAGAAATACAGGTCCTGGTTGAGGCTGATCAAGTTCTGTTGATGCCTTCAGTGCCTTGACATTTAATCTGTTTCAGGTCATTGAAGATATTTTTACTTTGTGTATATATGTTAAGTCCTTTTTTTTTTTTGAACTGTGATAGCTGCAAGTGTGCAGATTCTGCAGTTTCACTAAGTAACTTGAAATCTGTAAACAAGTCTTCACGCTCTGTTAATCTTCATTACATCATTCATTCTTTTTCTGAATTGATAGGTCAGAAATATCATGTCAAGTTCCATGGAAATATAATTTTAACATTTGTAGCCAGGTGACTTCTACCTTCAAAATACCTTATAAAGCATGATAGAATAGTGTTTGCAACACTAGATTTAGTTTATCTCTGAGCACTTTATTAGGACACTAAATCGTTCTCTGAAAAGGAACTATTTTTTTCCATTGATTTTCTGGAAAATATTGTCTCTTAGTTTTGAGAACCAAAATAGGAACCTGACACCATGAGGATAGTAGGATAGTAGGAAGGCTCCACAGAGGGATCTGGGCAGTCTGGATTGATGGGCTGACACCAGTTGTATGAGGTTTCACACTGGGGTCCTGCACTTGGCTCACAACAACACCTGCAGCACTACAGGTTTGGGGCAGAATGTCCAGAAAGCTGACAGATGGAAAAGGACCTGGGGGTGCTGGTCAACAGCAGTCTGAACATGGGCCAGTGTGTGCCCAGGTGGCCAAGAAGGTCAATGACATCCTGGCCTCTATTAGGAGTAGTGTGGACAGCAGGACCAGGGCAGTGAATGTCTGATACTGAGCACAAACAAAATTCATCATTGATATTGACAGTGACTTTCCATTCTTTTCAAAATGCAATTTTACCACTTTGTTATCTGGTGAAATGAGATTAAGTGAATTATAGGTTTGGATATTTTAAAATTGTCATCAATTTACATGTCATATTTGAAAGTCGTAAAAACCACATTTCCTACCTGTGAAGAGTTTGCAAGCTGAATATGTTCAGACCACACACAAGAGAAAGAGCTAAGAGAGTGTATTTCTACTTTAAGTTTATAAACCCAGATTAAATGTCTAAATTGCATTGTCAATAAAGAATACCTTTCGAATGTTCATTCCTCCTGGACCAGCATTAGGAAGTAAATTAATTAAATTCCATTAATTAAATCTGCATAAACTCAATGCAGCAAACTAGTTGCATTTTTTTTTTTTTGACTAATTTTTCTGGCTGACTACAAGCTCTGAAAAAAATTAAATGTGGTTCAGTGGTTATTACTATCAATGAAGACTTGTGCCTTGTCCTGTTTAAATGCTGTTATCTCTACCCTGTGGCAAATTAGCTCTTTAAATAGATGATTCATTCTTTTAGCTTTTCTGGAAGTGTTCATCTACTTTAACAAGCCATTGAGAGTTTGTTAGCTGAACTTATTTTTCTGTGATTCGTTTTGTGAACAGAAATGATTTAAAAGCTAAAAGAAAAAAAGGCAATTGTAATGTATACTACAAAATAGTCTTAAAATTAAACATGTTTTAATATTAAATATTTTTTCTCCTCTTTATTTTTTTCTTTTGTTTGTTTGTTTCATTTTCTTTTCTTTTGTTTGTTTGTTTGTTTGTTTCAAGCATTCTGTCATTTACCAGGAGTTCTGTAGTCACTGACATATTTCAAAGGAAAACATCTCTAACTCATAGTACTATCATTAGAAATTATACTGTAATATTAGGCAAACCTAATTTGTAAGAGCATGGCTTCAGAACCTGAACCAGAAAAGTAAAGAGATTGTCAGAAAGAATGAAATATGAAAAAAAGGAAACACTATCTGACCTTATCAAAGAGCCTCAGCTAGCAAGAGAAGGAATTGTCATTGAACTGAGACTTCATGGAAAAACTGAGTAGTTAAATATACTTGGGTTATCATGAATGTTAAAGTCTGTTTAAAAGATAGTACGAATAGAAGAAGTCTACAAATTGTAGGAAAAAGAACCAAAAAACCTCTTCAGTTGATTTTTTGAAATTTTAAAATTGAAAAGGGGAATTTAAATCTTTGATGAGAAACTAATCTTCCTAATGAGGCTCAATCTTAAGTAAGATATGGAAATGTCAAAATAATTTCTCGTATAGAAGAACCAGATGCAGTAGATGAATAGCTTTGCAATCTGCAAAAGATACCTGTCAGCAGGTTGGGAATTCCTTGTATTGATTAGAAACCTCCTTCTTAAAGAAAAGACCTAAATTTAAATTGCCACCCTGCTTGCAAATTTAGCTAAATTCAAAATGAGCACTTATTCAAGGAAGGTCTAGACTATGTGAACCTGTTAATTAACAGATAATCTGTAGTGGGTGTTTCTCTGTTGCAGCTGTTCCACTTGTATGGACAATCAGGTACTTGTTTCATCAGGGATTTCAATCTCTTTCATTCCAGGTGATTATTCAAAGAAGCTCATTTTCTCACCAGATTTGTATAACCCAGTTAGATACTAGTTTTCATATGTTGTCTTTCAGCATTACTTTAAAATGAGGACTCTTTTTGCTAATTTGAAAATTTGGTAATAATTTAATAATATTGATTTTTTTATTGATTTAATAATATTGATTTTTCATAAAAATGATTTTTGAGTCTGTTCTTCTGAGTTTGTTGTGATGAACTCTAAGCATTTTAAAAATATGTAGTTAAAAGTCTGTGACAGAAAAGCATTAATTCATATGATCTGAATAGCAGTAAAACAGAATTAAATATTTTGTATATTTCAAACATTTCAATAATCTTAGTAAGAAAATACTTTGTTACACGAAAACCTTCTTCACAGTGCAGTAAGACAAATAATTGCATCGTAAAAAACTCTTCTTGCCCAACTTAAATATAATTTCTTAAAACAGCAATATTTAAAAATGTGGTCCTATTGGGGATCAGATTAACAAAGGAAAACGAATGAGTATGTACAACATGATAAATCTTAGTAAGAAAGAGATGAAGCTAAAGTAATATAATTAAATATTTGCATTTACAACTTAATTCTGTTGCATAACATTATGATCTATTGATCATGGTTCTTTCCTGTATGGTTCACAATACTGAAATACAAATTTTATACTGTTATAGATTTATATTAAAGTATTTTTCCTTCCTTCAAAGAAGCCAAGTACAACTTTAAATACCCTGGTTTCTCATGGTAACAGCAAGGCAAGATTCAGACTTTGTGTTGAGTCCCAGGTCTTGTCAAAAAAAAAAAATATCTGGGTAGTTAACTGGTTGTTATTTCCCATACAGCCTTACTGGTATGATTTTTGAGAAGGGGGAGACCTGATGGTGATTTCCAGTAAAGCTCCTGGTCTATCAAGGAGCAGCAAAACTGTAAGGGACCTGCAGGTTTTTTCTCAACTCTAGAACTCTATCAGCACCTTGCTGAAGAACTCTTAGGCAATGAAAACAGCTCCTGATGTTCTTTTCTTCTTTACATAAAGAAGCTTTATATCATTTTATTGAAAAGTAAAAGGAATAAAGAAAAGGTACAGTCTAATTAGCCAGCATAAGATATTTTCAATTTGGAAGTACCATTAAACTAAACCAACCTGAGTGTCTTCTTTTGCAGACCAGTCCAGGGGCTCATAGATTTGTATGTTAGTGGAAACTGTGTTTCGATAGCAGTGTGTCGTGGATCTAATCAGTACTCATCACTGTTCAGGATTTAACTTTATCCTGAGACTGCTAAAATACTGTAGGAAAGGTAAAAGCAGCCAGCACTCTTACCCAATGCACTGTAATTTCCTTCCCTGCTTTTGTTACAAACATAACGTTGGTGTGATGCCTTGAGCCAGCAAACTGGGGAAAAGATTCCTAAATGCTGCTATATCATATGAAGTTATTTAAAGAACATAAACATTATTGCATTTTAATTCTTCTGTAAGTGCAGTACTTCGATATTTGTAATGAACAGCTTAGCATTCAAATTAATTAATTAATAGACCCATATTTATACATGTTTTATTTTAACTAACATAATAATAAATAACATAATTTTTATATAGAGAATCACTGGGCTGATAGAACTTGCTGTTTCAGTCTTTGTAAGTATTGAATTATTTAATTAAGGCTTGAATGTTGAAGCTATTTTTTATCAGTTAATGAAAGTAAACTTTAATAAAGCACATTTTTTCAGATGAAATGTTTACTGCATTCTACATTTGCTACATTAAATTGTTGCAGAATTCAATTAACCCTTCATACATTCTCTTTAATTATTTATTTTAATTGAATTTGCCTCTCTTGGAATTTAGTGCATAAATAGGAAAAGCAGAAGTGAACAAGTAGCAATTGTCTACACTGACAAATGGAAAGTTAAAAATGAGAAGAATAAATCGTCACTAAAACTTGTATGAGAAACTCATTATTGAGGCTAAAATTGGCAAGATTAGAAAAAAAAAAAAGAGACTCAGTGTCTATACAGTCACCCCAACCCCCATCCCAAGTCTGTAAAAGATCAGGAGAGATCCAGGACACTGTAGTATTTCATTTCAGAAACAGTGATATTTTTTAAATAATCTCTACAGGGTCTGTAAGTGCAGCATGTCTGTCACAGAAAATCTAGAGGATTCCAGGTCACTGCTGTGAACTGTTGAACAAAAGCTTTGAATTAAAAATGCTTCTTGACAACATTTCTACTGCCTGCAACATGATAAGAGCAGTAAAACTTATAACATAATTTTTAAATTGTGAAGGGAAAGCATTCAGGCTCTTTCAGTTTTCAAGGGCTAAGAGTCACAGGCTTTCAACTCCAGGGCAGACTAGAACTTTGTGTTTTTAATTTCTATAATCTAGTTGTGTGGATGGCAGAAAATCTATGATATCTGGGAGCATTTGCTCAAGATGACAAACACCAAAATAAGTGGTCTTACAAAAGAAACAGGAGAATGAGCTGGGAGTAGTCTTTAAAATCTTCATTTTAATAACTTTTTAAATTTTATCTGTGGCTTGTAGTTGACATATGTACAAAAATGAAAAACAAATACTGATATGTAAATTAATGACAACACTCACACCTCTTAATAGTTTGTTCTTGTCCAACTTCTATTTCTGTGACAAGCAGGCTTTCAGCTGGCATCTGTCCTTCCTATCATTACCACGGGCAGAGTCTGCTTTAGATTGCATGGATGACTCAGAGTAGTAATTGAGATGCATCACCTAAAACTTTCTATTACAGTGGTAAGGCTGAAATATGAATGTAGTGTGTGTGTACAAAGCAATCTCCTTTACAGGGTAAGTGGTTTATTTTGGATATGTGTAGCTGGGATAGTCTCTTTAGGAAGGTGACTAGGAAGGAATTCTGCTTACAGTAGTCAATGACATAAATGGACACTGATAGTACTGTATTAGCACAATGAACCTTAAGCAAGCTGGGGAAGTGGTATTTGATATTTCAGTAGAAAAATATGTCAGATAAAGATGAAACAAAAGTAGACAAAAGGAAGAGTAAATAAACTGACATGCTGTTTATAGTCTGTTTTCTGGTTGACCTGCTTCTGGATTACAAGGCTTTTCTTTTTTTGTTATGTCTCAGCACCAATAAAATTCTGACTTCAGGTTCTGGCATAGTTTCCTACAAAGTGCACCTGAAGGCAAGGATAAAATCTAGGATTTAGTTTGGAAGGACTGACCACAAGTTAGGATGACCAAATTATACTTTTTTTTTGGATATGAAAATATGTCAGAATATTCAGCAGTCAGTATCATGGAAACAAAACTTTGCTTCTATATCTCAAATTTTCAGTTCTTTCACAGAATACCAAAACAAGAAAAATATCTCCTAATGCAAACCTGCAGTTTCACAGTGCTTCAAAGGGCCGCGGGACTTCTCACCCTTGCTTCATTTGTACAGCTCCCTGTTGCATTAATGTGAATTGTACGGGTGAATTAAAGGTATGACTATAGCCTAATTATCCTGACACTTGCACTGTGTATAACTTCTGCTGCACAGAAACCACACCAAGAGTAACTTAAATGTATGTTAAAATGCATACATAAAGTAGAAAAAGGTTTTTTGAATGTATTTCAGCTCTTTACAGGAAAGGGGACTAAAACCAATCTACATCACATTTCTTGTTTATTCCTGACTTCAGCTTTTTTCAGTCTTTTGTTCTTTAAATATAACAGAAAATGAGAGTACTGTGATGCAATTATTGCACTTTGCATGTTTCCACAAATGTGCTCATTATTTGTTTTATTATTTTTTCATTATTTTGTTATTTTATATTTTTTCACAGTGAATCAATAATTTCTTATTTTTGTATATGTTAAAAATTCAGTGCTTGTGCACTGAAATCAAAAGTGTTTTTTTCCAGTTTTATTAAAAGGCAGTATGTCAAAGAACTGTATTTATTTTCACCTTTGAAGGCCCTATTCATGTCATGTTTCTGCCTGTCTTGTGGTGTTTATGAATCCATTAAGTATATTATTCTTTCTAGATATCCAACCCTGACCTCTCTGTCAAAAAATATAGAGGTCAAAGTGAATTTTTATACATGGCAAAGTCATAAAATCAACTTCCAACAGGTGTGTGTGATGAAGACAAAGACTGTATAACTAGTTATGCAGGACACAGTACAGCCACTTTTAATTTATTGCAGATTAAATAGAAAATCCTGTCTGCAATATCTGTAGTAGTTACTCTCATAGATGGAATCATTGTGAGTGGATGATATCTAATCTGTGTGCGTAGCTAGAAGAGTTTCTTTGACTTCACCTTTGAGCAAATTAAAATCTGCATTATATACAGAAAAACTTAATTTTACTTGTGGAAACAAAGGACAAAATAACATGGACAAGACTTGCTTTTTATATTCTAGTTTAGGTAAATGATGTTAAGGATTGTTATTACAGAATTGCTTATAGGTTGGGTTAATCTTATTTAATCACAGTTGTTCACAATATTGATGTCTGAAGGTGAGATAATTACTGTTCTTTTTCTGTAAGTGAAGGGAAATAAAGCACGAGCCACACAACCTGGTATAACACTGATGTCGTTCATTAAGCTGATTAACTATTCCTTAAAGATGCTGCTTACAACTAATTATAAATGGAATGCAGATGAATGGTTCGTAAATGACTACACTATAGATGTCTGCATTTATTATAACCATCTGTTGTCCTGGAAAGTCTGGTTTTTGCATGCTGCTGCTGTATTTTGTTTGCTTTACTTTATTTTCCTTTCACACAAAGGCAATATTTAAGCAATTCCTATCACAAAAGAAGGATGACTGATGCATAGGACTACGGAGTAGGAGTAGTTTTTTCATCTGTTGTGCTGTGTCTGTCTGTTGAACAGCACTACTATCAGCTTTATTAGTCATGGCCTGGGAACAAACTTTAATTAAAAAGAACTATTGTTGCATGGTCACCTTTGACTATGACTAAAAGGATTATATTTGCCAACCTTTCAAAGGGGTTCTTTTGGGTTAGTCATGTTCCTCAAATGGCTTGTTTGTCATCTCTGTAACTCAGGTCATGCTGCAAAGTCGAAGTCCAGAAGTATAACTGAACCAAAATTTTCACAGTGAAAGAAATAAAACTTCTCAGCGGGGATTTCACCTAAAAGTTCTTGAACATTTAAACTAGGGAAGATCAATTTGGGTTACCACCACGGTTGATAATAATTATGAATGGTTTAAGCTTCTTCTGCAAATCATACGTGATGTGTTAGCACCCACTGCATCATGTTTTTTTTTCCAAACCCAATGCATTCTTTAGTGTTTCTCCTCTCTCTGATACTTTGTAAGACTTGAAAGGATGTGTAGGATGGTACTTGGAGGAAATAAAGAATAATTTTGATTTTTTTATACTAGTTGTTGTTTTGTCATGGGAAAAATTATTGTTTTACAGCCAGGTTGTTCTTATTTCTTGGTCCAATAAAACGGATTCTGGAAGCCTTCTGGATAGTCCTAGGATTTTAAAGTTCTGAATTTATATGAAGGGGTATAAGATTTTAAAAAAAAATTGTTATTATAGTTTTGATTGGTACAGCTCTTTTTTGGTAATGTCATTTTGTAAATTTTATTAAATGGAGGACCTCGATATAAATGTTGATGAAATTTAGAAAATTAAAATCCAGTAAAGCATCTGGAATTTGGTTATGTCTTGAATAAATTGTTGGAAAAGAGTAATATTTTAATTCAAATTTTAAAAGGCCAAATACCAAGTCAGAAAATGTTGTGTTTACTTACTCTGAGAAAGAAAATGTCCATATTTTTTCTATTTTAGTTGTCTATAAAGTTGTGTAGAAGCTCAAATGGTGTTAATAGATTCTAATGAAACAGATAAATCCTGTGTCATCTAACATTAGGCATCCATGGTGTATATATTACCTAGACACTGTAAGGTTCCTTTGAGTTGGAGGAAAAAGAGGTGTACTTCAAGAATACAATTTATCTGATCTTTGTACTCATTTACATTAGGAGGGCAAGGTCTACCCCAGTATCTTTCATCAGCCCTAGCAGCAGTCTTGCTGCCACCCAGATTTTATTTCCCATCCAAATAGTGTCAATACAAATAAGCACAAATATGTCTTCCCTCCACATGGAATTCTTCTGAAAAAAACCCAAAAGTTTCCATTATTCTGGAAATTTAATTTCAAGTTTTTACTATAGGGGCCTGCCTTCTGCTTAATACTACTATTAACTGTGGTTCCCAGAGCTTCCTTCATAGAGCCCTTGCACAGAGAATGTATTTCCTCCATCCACATCACATCTACCATTTGCAACTTCATCAAAGTTAAACATAAAACAGTGATCCCAGCTTTAGCTTTGTAAGAATAGTTCCACGGTTTTAATTAACAAGGAACATGATTAGAGCAGATGGAAAGCCATTTATGCAGCACTGACTGAATCACTGCAGTCGTATATATACCAGTAAACCAAATGACTATAGCATGGGTCTAGAGCAACCCTGGTAGGTGATCATCTCTGACATTTAACTGTAAAAATATTTATTCCCTAGCATTTTTCCCATTTGTATTAATTACCATCCTGATACAATTCACAGGAATGACGTAGAGGATTCCATGTATGGATAAGGTTGTCATGGTTTGGGAAAAATATTAGGACATAAGGTTTTTTGCCCTGGCTTTCCACTGACTCTCAGGGGCAGAGAACGGTTGTTGGCCTATTTCTTTACCAGGCTCAATCTCCCAGATGACAAACGTATAAAAAGAACACACTGTGCATAATTTTACCAGCTACCAAGTTCTGAATATTCCCATGGTGAATATCAATCTGTAGGAACTATCTTTCCTTGGTACTTCACTTTTTCATTGTATAAGACATGGAACTAAGACATGGAATTCAGCTTTTTAGATTTTTACCTTGAAATATTTGTGTTTAAAATCTAGATAAGGCAACACAGTATTTGTCAACTTTTTGACTTTTAGATCATGATTGGATTTATTCTCAAAACTATTTCATAGAAAATCAGTTAACATTTTCAAAACTATGGCAAGGAAAAGGGATAGTCACTTTTATCACGGTTTGGTAGCATTGGAAAAAAATAATTTCAAGGCATCCATTCTTGAGATGAGATAAACTGCATTTATCTTAAGACGAAGGGCTTTTATGAATTACTTTCATAATTTGGGAACAGTTGTAAAGCAACTAAGTTCATCTTCATCCTGGAAAAAGGGAGCAGGTACCTGCCCAGCTTTGGAAAAAAAAAGATTGTTAGGGGTATGGTAGTTTGTCTTTCTGATTCATAGTTTAAGTTAATTAATATGTTTCTAGGTCATTAGAAAACTTTGCTTTGTCTGTAAAGTTTCACATGATATACATTAAACAGGAAAGAACAAAGCTGGTGTAGTGTCACAAATCAATTGAATACTGCTCAATAATCCTCATTTCATGAAAATTGCTACTACTAATAAAAGAATACTGTGTTAAGATAATATTTTTTTTAATGATTAAACACTTTCATTTCAAAATTTGTGTTGTTATGTATAAAGCTACCAGATGGCAGCTTAAAATACATCTAACTCTGTTGATCTGATGTTTAAAAATCCAAGTTTTAGGATTCTTGTGACATGTCACTTCTAACCTTAGGCTCTGATTTCTCAAGTCATTCAAGACATGACTGTTCTGGCAGACATATAAAAAGAAACAAACTTAAAAAAAAGAAAGAGGGGAATGAATGGTGTGAGGCAAAATTATATACTAACTGTAGAGAAATAAATGAATATTGTATTAAGCTACTGGCTTCTTTTAGTCTATAAAATATATCAGGCTAAATCTGGTTTAATTTGAAATTTATATAAATGCAAAATACTTTACAAGTTAGTGATGCTGTTGATATTAATTTAGCCTATGCCTTGGGGCAATTGCCCCAGTTTGAAATCAATACATCTACATAATTTCAAATTTACCACAGCATTGATGAGATCTTTGCTTTGCTATTCAACATTATGAATAATATGAATATTATGAAGCAAATTACAATCAGTGTCCTGAAATATATAAAGATCTGCATGATCACTAATATTGCAAATCTCTGGCATTGCAGAAAAAGAAAGTTTGCACATTAGGACACCATGACTCCCTTATTTCTCCATCAATGAAAACATCACAAAATGCCAACAAATAAACCAATTTATCTTTCATCTGTTTATTGCAGTAAAGAGGACATCATCACTCCTTTCACTCCTATGTTTAGAGAAACTAGACGCTGACTGCCACTTTCCTGTTCATGAGAGTACTTTAGCAACTTTCTGTGTAGTAGACCTAACTGCTAATTAAGACCAAGGACTAATGCTACTTAACATCAAAGAAAAAATACTGGAAGACAGACATACAGATTTATAGTAATATAGTACAGAAATTTTCAGTTCTGTTGCTCCTGAAACAGACCCTCTTCTGTTGTGGTTCTATTTTACCTCCTGTTTAACAGGCTTAGAGCATGGAAGTATGTGCATTTGATAGTTGAATAGTCCCTACATTAAAAAAAAATCTATTTTGTGCCCTCAAAATCTCTTGCTGTTGCCTGTAGAAGCCTTCATGTCTGTGGTAGCAGGATGGGGAGCAAGTTGCAATGAATAGTATGGCCTGATGATACTGAGAAAACTACAGCAAGCCTTTGTACATCTCAATTTATATGGAAAATCTCTATATTCTCCCAGATTGCTGCTCCAAGGCCCATTTGCAATAGTTCTTCTTAGCTGTAATTTTTCCTTAGAGATAGCACTAAATTATGGCATTGCTAAATTATTGTTATAGTCAGAAAAGTAGAAGTAGAACACAGATTCCAAGGAAACCTTTAAAAATGTCATGATACCTTCATGCCAATATCAATATTAAATCCAATGTCCTGGCCAATTACGGTATGAGTAATTCGTTCTGCCAAGCTGTTTTGAAATGAAAGAAATTAATTTCCTAGCCCAAGATACAATACCCTGATAATGTTCTTCGATTAAAATACTGTTTTTTCAATGATTTCAAAATATTACCTTGAGTTAAAACATTTTGGAAACAGATAAGTGAGAAAAAAACCAGAATGTATCAACTTCCTGAAAAAATAATTTAGGTAATTACTTAATCTAAAACAGTATATAAGTAGGTCACCATATGATATAAAGTGTTTTCAAAAGAGCAATTAAATGATATTTCCAGAATGACAATGCAATAGGTTTTGACCAGGAAAGGTTTCTGATAGGAAGGCTATTGAAAGCCAAAATGCAGAGGTAGACCAAACCCCAAGTAAACTCTGAAGTGAGTAAAAAGTAACTCGGAATTCCAGGAAGATATAATATTAATACAAATACCAAAGCACCATTAACAAACTAAAAGCTAATTATTTTCACCAGGTAAATATTCTTCAAAATAAAAACATCTCAGAATAGTTTGACTTTAATCAAAAAAGTAATCTCTGTAAGAATTTGGCAAAGACAGATAAGAAATATTTTATGTAATGGAAAGGTAATATGCATGAAATATATTGATAAATTTAATTAATAATACAGACTCTACATAAATAAATTTCATTCATATGATATACTTAAATGATTAAGTGAATCTACTTGCCATGGTGTGCCATGTTTATACATAACAACAAATAACTTCAGGGAATGCTTCTTCAGAACTGACTTTTCAGGTGAGTCTTTTAAAAATTTTGTTCAGGTTATTTATGGTAGTTATATTTAATATTTAGCTTGAGAAATAGCTTTCCTTTGAAATATTTCAGAGCAGATTATTTATTATTATTTAGATGTGAAAGGTGTCATATTTTCTGTTGTTTATAACATTAAACTTTATGTTTAAAGTGAATTTTTCCCATTTTCCAAATTTTAGTTTTTGGAAGGAATACTTTTCTTCCTGTCTAAAAACCTTGAAATGTTTTATAAGTTTTATACATGCAAGATGCTCTTGAAAATTTGACACGGTAAATTTTGTGCATTTTTTTACCTTGTTTAATTATGGCCATCACAGAGAAAAACTGTAGAGAAGCCAAATTTACTGAGACTGTCTAGGCAGCCTCTCAGAGGTGGTGGTTATGAAAAGGCCAGTTACCGAAAACAACTGTATCCTTTCAAACCTCAGTTACCAGAAAGAATGGTGTCTTTTAGAACCTTTGGAATGAAACTTCTATGCTTTAACGAGAAAGGCTTCTCACTGCTTCCTCAAGCTGAGTTAGACCAAACATTGAGAATGAGATGAGGGGCCTTTCTCTTCTCAAATCCTAAGGATGCTGCTGCTGACACCAAGGACACATGATACAGTGCAAGGCCTATGCCTGTCCTAAATGTTAGGAGGTACATCTGGATTAAAGGAGGATGCAGCTGTCCTTGTTCTCTCTTACAGAAACAGGAAGGTGATTAGCAAAATGAGAAGGAATGGAATAAGAAGCTTCTGTTGACAGTTTTTTAAAATTATATATTTATCCAGCCAATCATAAGCTCTTCATGCTTCACATAACTTAAAAATAATTTCTCCTTTCATAATTTCTTTTTATTTTCTTGAAAATTATGAAATTCATGTCTAATGTGTAAAATTTATAAATGAATAAAAGTTTCACTTTTCTTCCAGCAATTTTGGTTTCCAGCTATAAAATCATTAGATTTTACAGCACAGTTTCAAAGGCACGTGGGTAATGCTTGTCATCTACTTGTAGTATGATTAGCACTACAGATGTTAACCAGTCATTAAATAAACTGCATCATTCTTGAGAAATTAAAATATGAAAGGTCTTTTAGAAAAAATCCACTATGCGAGCCCTCTATACATTCCAGTAATTTTGCCACCATCTTCTGCTGTGTATCTTGGAAACTGTTGACTCAAATAATTCAAAATCCTCTAAAATGACCTGAGGCTAAGTGTGGTTTTTACACAGAAAACAGATAACCAGAAAGAATATCAGACGGTGCTGACAGGAACATACGGATATATGGATTTACTTCATGACTTAGGGAGGGAGGTTTATTGTTCTTTTTACTGATGATATCTTGTCAGAAAAAAATGGTACCTGGCTTATGTTCAAAAGGAAAGCTTGTGTTGTGAAGCATGTCTTATATATTCCACATAGTGTGCACGTACACAAGGTAGGCTAGGCTAAGCTAGGCTAGGCTAGGCTAGGGTAATGCCGCGGGTGAAAAGCGTGAGTAACTCGAAGCCTTCAGCAGCGGTCACATTACCTGAGAAAAGCAATCCCAACCTTTCCCAGTCTCTATTGANGATGGCAAAAGATGAAGCAGAGACAATGTAAAAAGGAGGGATCTCCTACAGAAGGGGATTTGGTCTGATGAGGAATGGACACAGTCAGTAACTGCTTCTACTCCTAGAAGGGTTGAACTGCAGGAGTTGGTGAGGTAAAGAAGCTTTGAGTCACCCCCACCCTAAGTATGGACCAGCCTAATTTGGGAGGAAACAGCGGCGGCAGTTTCGGGCGGGCTGCGTGCCAACTTCTGCAAACCGTGCTATGGTGCCAGAGGAGGAGAGAGAGAGAGACCCCTCCAGGTATAATTGCTAAGAAGAGGAAACACCTGAGCATCTGAGGACTAAACTCATTAGAGATAAAACCCCCTCCCTGGGTTCCCCTTATGATCTGGGAGGAGAGAGAGGGCTGTGAAGCTTTTGGGGAAAGGGGGCTAAACCACTACAGTAATGCCTGTCATCTACTTGTAGTATGATTAGCACTACAGATGTTAACCAGTCATTAAATAAACTGCATCATTCTTGAGAAATTAAAATATGAAAGGTCTTTTAGAAAAAATCCACTATGCGAGCCCTCTATACATTCCAGTAATTTTGCCACCATCTTCTGCTGTGTATCTTGGAAACTGTTGACTCAAATAATTCAAAATCCTCTAAAATGACCTGAGGCTAAGTGTGGTTTTTACACAGAAAACAGATAACCAGAAAGAATATCAGACGGTGCTGACAGGAACATACGGATATATGGATTTACTTCATGACTTAGGGAGGGAGGTTTATTGTTCTTTTTACTGATGATATCTTGTCAGAAAAAAATGGTACCTGGCTTATGTTCAAAAGGAAAGCTTGTGTTGTGAAGCATGTCTTATATATTCCACACAGTGTGCACGTACAAAAGGTAGGCTAGGCTAGGCTAGGCTAGGGTAATGCCGCGGGTGAAAAGCGTGATTAACTCGAAGTCTTCAGCAGCGGTCACATTACCTGAGAAAAGCAATCCCAACCTTTCCCAGTCTCTATTGAGTTGTGCCTGCGTCAGAGCTTCCACGGGATGTTTCCTCAGTTCACGCACGCTATTTAATTAAGAAGCGAAAGTAAAGAGACGAGGAAGAGTTCTTTTCCGCTTATTACCAGCAGGTTTTAATACTGGAGCCAAGGAGGGTGCGGACAAAAAANAGAGTTCTTTTCCGCTTATTACCAGCAGGTTTTAATACTGGAACCAAGGAGGGTGTGGACAAAAACCAAAAAGGGCTGTTGGGGGTGTCTATTATAGCACGGAAGCGAGGGGCGGGCAGTCGGGAGAGAGCCAATGGCTGCAGAGGACCAGAACAACAGACAGGATCACTGACCAGCCACTCGGCTGTCCGCACACAGCAAAGCAATCAATGAGCTGCCCTTTCGGGCGGGGACCCCCACTCCTGCCGTGGCCAGGGAGCCCCCGCGGCGGCCCAGGGCTTGCCACCCCCCGCTGCATCGGCATGGGAGGAGGAGGGCCCAGCACGGCGGGGCTGGGCCAGGCAGTCAGCCACCCCCAGAGGCACTGCAACAGGGTAGGGTAGGCTAGGGTAGGCTAGGGTAGGCTAGAGTAGGCTAGGGTATGGCGATATTTAAATTAAAACATTATTTCTTAAACTGGAAGCAATCAGGATCCCCTGAAATAAAGAATTCTAATGTGTAGAAATTTGAAAAAGATATTAATTACACTGTCAAGTGAAGATTATGTAATTATCAATAGGTCATTCAAACAGATCCAGGATTAGTCAGGACTAAAATAAATAGAATGGATATGTTATCCATTGGAAATTAATGGCATTTAGGAAAGGATTTCACCAGGAGTTGAGGTGACATAGTTTGATTTCTTGAATTCAGTGTGTGGATTGATATGTATTTGAGACTGTCTTGACATCTCTTTCTAATGTCTTGCAAAAAAATTACCTTTTTTTCCAATGCTGTGGTGAAAAAGGCCACTTCAGTGTTGTGTGATACTCTGTACACACAGAGTACAATATGTACAAATTGAAAATAGTTGTAGTTATAAACAACAACTGGCCTTTCTGAACACTGCTGAGACTTGGAGTTTGAGTTTTGGCTATGAGCTAGAGGACAGCAATGCTGAAAACAGCACTGATTTTGAAGAGCAAGCAGAATAGTTGATGATGCAGTCAAACTCTTGAGGTGTCTGGGGATTGTTTTGCTTTTATACCATCATGACCAGATTGATCTCAGTAAAGACTGAAGTAGAAAAGCAGTGAAGACAAATTAATATACTTTTCCAAGAAAAAGTAATATACTAGTTTGATTTTGCATAACTAGAAGAACACTTGACCCATCTATTTTCTGGATCAAACTATGTCTGAGACACTTTCATTTATCTTGAAGATTTAAATAAGTTTCTAAATACAGACCCTGTAAACATATACATAGAAATATAGAAAATAACAGTAATAAAGAGTTCTTTTTCTTTATTCAGTCATAATAATATTCAGCACTAAGAAAAGTAAGTCCTTATTCATCTGGAGCTTGATACCTAATCACAGAATCAAGCTTTTGTTCAAACACAGCTAAATAACTTAAAAGTTTTAATATCTAAGTAGTCCCAAAAATTTTTGTTTTGGTGAAAAACTACTTATATCAGCAATGTAACAATGCAATGACCTAGCTGTTAAGGAAAGTTTGTAACTCCTAATTTTAGTAAATCACTTGGTTTCCAAATATCTTTTATTTCACAAAAGCAAATAAGATAAAATAATAATAAGTTTTATTCCCTACCCTCAATCTAATTTTTGATGTTACAGAACTAATATACAAGAGTTAGCACTGAAGCTTTCTGAACTTTATTAAAAAGTGCTCTTTAAAACTGTGAATGAGGGAGGATCACACTATAAATTCGGCATGCTAATCTAGAATTTATCTCCAGTTTGTGTATCTGATTAATTTATGTATTACATTATTATAACAGTACTATTGACTACAACAGTAGTCAATTCTATTACGACTGTAGACTTTATACTTAAATCTTCTTGTAAATATAACATAGGAAAGCAGAAATACACATACTCATTGCAGTTAAGAGATGATACATTTTTGCTGATGTCCCAGCATATTCCCAGTATCTTTTTGCAAAAGTTGCTGATGTAAGAGAAGGCATAGCATTACATTACTTACAGGAGTGAGATGTTTTAAATGGAATAAACTACTGGAAAAAAAAAGAGACACAAAAGTATAATCAAAAGTTTCAACTCACATAAACACATATCTATTATAATAAGAATTAGTAACATAATTTTCTTAATATAACCTTTATGCAGGGGAAAGAAAATATGTCATAATGAAGACTTGTTTGATTTTGCTTGAAATAAGGTAGACACTTTGGAAATTACACCAACACTATAGTCCTGTCTACACAGTGTCATATGTCTCTTAGTAAATATTTGATTAATTGATAAAGAATAAAAGCTTTTCAGGATTTCCAAATGCTATCCCCAGCCATCAGTAGCATCCAGAAGGTTCATTGCCAAATTTATCACAGCAGAAAGTTGGGCTGAGCATTCAGGATGCTGAGACACAAATAAAGTCTGGACATCTGTAAATTTCCTTGTTCCTTACTCAATTGATTTGCTGGGGTTTTTTTGTTTTTCTGTTTTTTTTCTTGTTTGTTTGGTTGGTTTTGGTTTTTTGTTTGTTTTTTGTTTTTTTTTTTTAATTTTCCTAATAGTTTTCTGTTTACATTTGGCGAAACATTAATTCAGCTAACATCCGATAACCAAGTCAATGTTAATTACCAAAGTGCTTCAATTGTTACAAATGTGTCTGATGAAAATAGACCTTTTCTGTGAACGAAAACCCATCTTTCTAATCTTGTTGAGAAAAAATTAAAGAATGGATTTTTCCTCCTCATTTTTCTTGTTCACCTTTATTTTGCAGGGGAAAAAGGAGGATAAAGATGAAATGTTCATCAGTTTGGTAGTGTCTGTCCAACAAAAATGGAAAATTAACCTGAAAATAGGCGGTATTTATCCGCCAATTGACACTTGCAAATTTTTTCTCCTTATACTTTAATGTAGAAGTTTATATCACGATTGAACATGTCAGATATAGACCAGAGGATAGATTTCTGCGTATTCCCTACCATTTCACACTGTGTTAACAGCCGACTTGTATAACATACATTTCTTTGACGCTGTTTAGCTCTTCTAACACACCAATCTGTCACTCTTTAAAGAAGTTTTGCAAAGATCTCTGTGAGATATATGATCTTTCAGTGAGTTAGCACCACAATGAACACTTCATAAGCTCTGTCAAACAGTGATTTGTGCAGTACTGCAGCAGGCTTTTCCTAGAACATTTTTCTTTTTCTCAATAAAAGCAGAGAGTATTGAAAGTATTTAAAAGTAGAAGCTGACAGGGCGTTGTTCAAGTCATTTTTCAATAAAGAAATACTAGTAAATTCAGAGAGATGACTGTCACAGCTGTTTCAGTTTTAAGCTGTCATGTAGAGATAGCCAGAGAAATGGTGGCCTACACAGATGTTTAATGTGAAGTTAATTCAGATCTTCAGTTATTTTAATGATAAACCTTTCTCTCCTCTCAAATTATGACCACTTCTACTCATTCCAATACCAAATTAATCAAGAGAAGAATGACCCACAGCAGGTAATGTGAAGGGATAGGAATAAAAGCAGTTATTATTCTGGCTGCCAATATGAAGGCTGACTATTTAATTCAAGCTTATATTAATTTAAAAAGGAGACTTTGAAGAAAGAAAGTTAATATGTTTACATCACAGGAATTACTCAGCAGTTGCTTTCCATCATTACATCTATAAAAAAAGATTAAATGCCTTTTACTACTTATGTCTCAAACTAGTTGTTTTAAAGCAGGAATAGCAAAGCAGATTGTTTGGTCTCCGATCCTACAAGACTCACACTAGAAACTGCAAATAGTGCTTTCTGATATTAAAATGTCTGGGAAAAAGGAAACGTACCCATAATAGTCTCTAGCCCAGAGTCAACAGTGTACTGAATCATTCACATTGATATGTTATTTACTTTTTCACTATTGCAAAGAGAAAAAGGAAAGGTAACTAACTAATTTTCCCCAAGCTCCACCAAGGATAACTTATACAAAGCAGTGCCCCCTATGCCAAGTGATACTTGCTTATAGAAGAATGTTGGTACATTAATCAGCTGGAAAATTCTTTCTTTCTTCAGACATTTTAAATCATGTCTGCATATCGTGCTTCATCAAACAATACACTACTTTCATTCTTCCATGCTTCAGAATTCTGAAAATGTTTTTCTAAATGTGCCAGAGAACTCGGGAACTTGTCTCCAGCATAAGGCAAAGCACAGAAATTTTGAGACTCGAGAGATGTTCTCTAAGAACTGCACAACCCCATGCAATGAAGGTGGTAATAGAATGCTGAACATCAACATGAGGAAGAAATAGTTTTCTGTGAGGGTGGTGAGGCACTGGAACAGGTTGCCCAGAGAAGTTACGAATGACCCAAGCCAGGCAGAGTTCAGGGCCGGGTTGGATGGGGTTTTGAGCAACTTGATCTAATGGAAAGTGTTCCTCCCCATGTCAGGGGTGTTGGAATTTGATGGTGTTTAAGGTCCAAACAAACCATTCCATGATTCTGTGATTCTAATATTAATTCTTGCAGTAAGAAAATGATAGCACAATGCCGAAATAAAATAACAATTACAGTTAATTGTTTCTCAAGTGAAGGACATCTGGAAATTCTTAATAAAAGTGAAAAGGAAATTTGGAATAGGTGGGAAAAGCAGATTTAAATTTTTCATGTTTGGAATAGGGTGTACCTTTTCAATCCTAGGGAAAGATGACTGCTTTGGAACACAGTATTTTGGGTGCACTACTCAGCATTGATTCATAAAATAAGATTTTTATGGAATAGGAGTTATTCAAAGGTTTTGTGCTTGGTCTTGATGAGTGGCCTGTGGCAGATGTTTCACATTGCTATTAATTTGATCACACTGTCTTTCCTGGCTAATGAATCATCATGTAAGTAATTTGGACTAGATCAGTAATGTTCAATTATTTCATGTTATGAAATGGAGTCAATAGGCCATAATGCATTTCAGCGCTGTGAATTATCAGCGTAAGTACCACTAAAAGCAGAATCATGCGTATATCCTTGATCTAGTATTTTTAAATGTTCTCACATCTGGACATTTTTATAAAAAAATTCATATTATACCTGAGTTAAACATTAACCAGAGAGACCTTTTCTAGTAAAAAGGATTTCATGAGGTAGCCATCTGCTTAAGACCTTGAATGTATGATTGTTTTTAGAAAAATGACTCTGAGAACAGTAGTTTATTATGCAAGGTCTGCCTTTTGATGTATTTCTGAGTTGTATCATAAACACTGAGAAAAATGAGCAGAATAAAGGGATGTGTTGGTTTTGCATGGCCTGGTTTTTGGTAGCATGGGGGCTTCAGAGGTTGCTTCTGTGAGAAGCTGCTAGAAGATTCCACCATGTCGGGCAGAGCCAATCCCTGATGGCTCCAAAGATGGATGTGCCACTGACCAAGGCTGGGCCAATTAGAAATGATATGTGATACCATATTTAAGAAGAAGTCAAAACAAAGGTTGGCACACAGTTGTAATTTTGCAGCCAGAGTAGGAGTGGGAATATGTGAGAACAACATGCAGACACCAAGGTCAGGGAAGAAGGAGGGGGAGGAGGTGATCCAGGCACTGGAACCGAGATTCCCCTGCAGCCCCTGTTGCAGACCATGGAGAGGCAGCTGTGCCCCTGCAGTCCATGGAGGTCCACAGGGGATGCGGAGATTCACCTGCAGTCTGTAGAGGAGCCCACGCCGGAGAGGAGGCTGTGACCCTGTGAGAGACTTGTGGAGATAGGGATCCTGTTCCGTTGCTGGAGCAGCCTGTCTCTGAAGGACTGCAGTCCCTGGAAGAGTAACCCACATTGTATAAGTTTTGGCAGGCTTGTTGCCATTGGGATGGCCTCAAGTTGCAGCAGTTTGCAAAGAGCTATTGCTCTTGAGATGGACTCACATCGGAGAAGTTTGCAGAGAATGGTCTCCCGTGCGAGGGATCCCATGGTGCAACAGGGGAATGAATCCTCTGGTGATGAACTGACCATAACCTCCATTCTCTGCCTCCCTGCAGTGCTGGGGAAGGAGGTAGAGCGGGGAAGGAGGGACGAGATAGGAGAACGTATTTTTAAGGGCTTATTTTACTTCTCATTATTCTGCTCTGGTTTTGTTAGCAATAAATGTATTTATATTTGATAGTTGAACCTGTTTTGCCCTTGATGGTATTTAACGAGTGATCTCTCTCCCAGTCTTTATCTCAAGTCATGAACCCTTCATTAAATTTTCTTTCTTCTAGCCAGCCAGCTGCAGCAGAGGAGTGAGCAAGAGGCTTTCCTGGGTTCCTGCTGTCTGGCCAGCATCAAACCATGATAGGGAGCTTTACTACTATTGTACACTTTTAACCATACATTTTCTCTTGCTTAATGTATCAACAGTGTTTTTGTCTGCATTCTGAATGCACGATCTATGAGTACAGTATGATGTAAACAAAAGAGATTACACTTCCATCTTAATCTAGAGTGGAAATTTTATTTCAGTATTTTGACAAAAATATTTTGATTCACAGTAAGATATGTTGTATTTTAGAATTAAATATTTTTAGTTCACAATTTTTCTACATTGCCATAAATTTATACTCTTGAGAGTATGAATAAATATTAACAACAGATATACAATATTATAAACATGGCTAACTGAATAAACTGTATGACAGCTATACATTTATGATAGCTGAGCATTTAAAAAATACTTTAAATGGAAGCTTGGAATAAGTTTTAAATTTCAGTTAATGTTCTGAGACCTTGAGACATATAAAAGGATAAAGAGTTTGTGTTTTCTAAAGGAGATGATTTGTTGTAAAAATAAGAATATTTAGAAAATTAATCTAGCATTGACTCAACAAAGGCACTGCTCAACAACCATGTATCCTACTTATGGAGCAGTATTTTCAACACACCAATTGAGATGCACTATGGAATATTAACATAGACTTCTGAAGATTTGGATAATGTCCTCATGACATCCCAGAAAGCTGGTTATGACCCTTTGCCTTCAAATACAATAAGGACATTAATTATATCATGAAATTTTGTGCTGAAAAAACAACTATGATACAGATGAGAGAACAATGATCAATCTCCTAAAGGAAAATTCTAAACCATACAACTTTCTAAATGAAAACTAAATTACAGAACTAAAGCCATTTTTCCTTTCTCAAAATGGCTAAACCAGAAGCATTTGGAACATAGGCACAATAATAAGGATCTAAGTTTTTAACGTCTCCTGTAAAAAATGTAGTTGCATCTAGTTCATACCAGCAGTAATGGTGGAAGCCAGATGGAAATCTCACTGTAAGAGACAGTACGTCCTTTCAGTAAAAGAAATAGGCAGTCAATGAAGTGATCCCATTGCATCAAACATTTGGACTTCTAATAGGGCACTACAATGTCTCCTAAAGTAATTCTATACAAAAACATATATACATTAACGCATATACACCAAGCATATGTAATATATATGAAAAGTTGAAATTTTCTTACCTCTGAGATGAGGACATGTTTGCTACTCTGCCAGGTCATAAAATAGCTGTGAATATTTCAGGTGTCACTCAGTGCCAAGTTCTCATGTGTCAAAGCCTCCTTCAGGTTTTCTTTGTGCCTTTTTATGCCACTGTTTAACAATATGTCCATGACATCCCATATGCACATCTTATGCTTTAAATTCCAATTTTAAATCCTGAGTGATTCACAGTGGCAGAAATAACTTTCTCCCTTTTATTTTTTCTTTTTTAAGCAAGTTAAAAGTCCAACATACCACAAGTTCTCTGCCTTCAATGTTAAGACACAACCTGTGAAGAAGACCTGTAGCAGGGAAACCTTGGCTAATAAGACAGATATGAAGCATGATTGATTAGCCATGTATATGTATCCTCAGACTACACACTGGTCAGTTCATATGACCTTTAACAACAGGAAGCCGGAAGAGATCTTATGTTCTTTTTAAGACTGGCCAGTTTATAGTTTATAATAATTTAAATTATAAATCTTTCAGATTAGCTTTTATAAGAGTTGAAGAGTCAGTTCTTTAAATAGCGATGTCTATCCATGCTCTCTGAAATTTCTATTATATTTCTTCTTTTTTCCTTTAGAAGTACCACTACTTTTACATTGTGTGTTTAACTTCATTCTGTTCTCTAATTGCAGTATTTCTATCATCTTGAATATAAAAACTATGCATCTTCTCAGTATTGTTACACCTTGCAAAATGAATCCCTAATTTCAGTAGAAAAATAAATATGATAGTGTAGCAGCACGCTTGGCAGAAGCTGCTGCTTTTGAGCTTCAGGTTTTGGTGGGAAGAAAGCCCAGGCAAAGCCCTCGGCCTTCTTCTTCCAAAATCAGAACTCTCTGCTTGAGTTGTGGTAAAATCCCATATTGCCTTTGTGTTACCTGTACCCATATCTCAGATGCCATATATGGCTATGTCCTGGAAAGCTCTTCTCCACTGGTCACTTTGAGCTATGCTGTTCTCCATTGGGTGTTTCCTGGTCCCATCTCCCTTTAAAAGAGCCCTGCAGGGCTTCTTCCTGGCTCTTTCTACTGGGTTACTCAGCCATCTGGATAACTCTGGACCCTCACGAAGCAACGCTGGATTCGCAATAAACAGCTGTTATCCCGAAGAAGGGCCCTCTGTCTAGTCTTTTATTCTCGCCAGCGCTAGTACACCATGCCTGGGGAAACTCTCGTCCCAGAGGAGCCAGCAGAAACAGGTTATCTGCGGTAGCTAGAACTCTGTCTCTTGGGAGAGTTATACAACTCACCATGGCAGGGATCATGCAGGCATAAAAGCGCTGTCGCTACCTCGAGAGCATTCCGGCCATTAGCGCATTATGATAGGACATCAAATATCTAAAATTAATTATCTTAATTTGACATAGGTATCTATTATTTTCTGAGAAATTTGTGTGGAAATGCTGTCTGTATGATACCACACAACTTGCTTGTGCCATGACATCCTCCTTCAGTGACTAAACTGACTTTTTCTGAATTCAGTTAGCATTTTACTTATTTGGTTACTGTAAATTCTCCAGGTAAAGACAGCCAGTGAGTAACAATGCAACATTTACAAACTACCTAGCATAAGATCAAAATAATTGAGGATGAAGTGGAATAAAAAGAAATAATACTATGTGTTAATCTTTGCCATAAGAATTCAGAAATTGAAAATGAAATTCTTTTATATAATTCTAAAAGACATAGTAAGAAATACATATTGCAGAAAGAATATCAATACAGTATAAATTTTAGGATTATTTTTTATTTTAGATTGTCCTGGGCTCTGAAATAATCTTTGCTTGGTAATTAAAATAGCCTCTTCCCAGCTCTTCTCCAGAATATAGACTTACTTAAAAAGCACTCAGAATCACTGCAGTCTAAATGGAACAATCCCATTGTAATACATAGGCATGTCTACACAGCCTTTGCAGGCAGGCAGAGTGCATATCTCTGGACTTCATCCATCTGACAAGCTAAACAACTATCATATGTAGCAGACACAATATCTCAGGCTTCGAATTATACTGACTTGGTTGAGTAGTTTCAGAATAGTGTGGATGCTGCAATCTGTAACACTTGCAACTTTACATCCAGGCCAAAACTTCATGTAGTCTCCAATGATCTTTTTTAGTCCATGTGCATTTACCTTCCAGCCATGTTTGGGATTTAGTTGGTGCCCTCAGCAGCTCTGCAGATAAAATTCTAACCAAATTCAAGAGGAATTTGATAAAGGCAAATAAGCATGGCTGGTGCTAAACTATATAGCTTTGCTAACTATCTGGTATTTACCTGCTTGTCATTCCCTTCAGTAACACTTCAGAAGTGTGTCTGATGGGGAAATGTCAGATTTAACCATATCTACTGAATCATGTAGTCATCCTTCTGTTGGATTTCACTTGGTTCCATGTTATGCTGCACTATGGTAAAATTAGTGACTACCATTGTCCTTTTGCATGGTCCTTCAGCTCTCTAGTGCAGTTCTGCATCTGCAGCTGATTTTAACAAATCTTCTGAACAGTGTATTGCATGTGAAATGAATACATTGCAAACCCTGGACCATTTATTGTGTTACACTTGTCATGCTCACTGTATTAATGTTACTACAGTATTGCAATTACCCCTTGTTTCCTTCACATATCCTGGAGGTTTTTTTGCTGTACTTCTTCTTGCTGTTCCATTGTTTGTAGCAGAATTATGTTAGTGCTGTTCTAATTCACTTCATGCTGAAACAAGCTTGTTCATATTAAAATAGCATATGACTTTAATTCTATAAATAGAAACATTCTTGTCTTACTGGCAAGGAAGAAAAATCCAGTGATTATTTCAATGTACTTAGAAACAAAATCAAATTCAGTATAAAAATCTACATTTAAAGTTCCCTCAGGACAGAGT
The DNA here is from genome assembly GCA_013398175.1 of Climacteris rufus. NCBI lineage: Eukaryota > Metazoa > Chordata > Aves > Passeriformes > Climacteridae > Climacteris > Climacteris rufus. The sequence goes on along the minus strand of VZRZ01005953.1, from coordinate 598,136 downwards.
CGTCTGTCATTTTTTGGCATGGAAATAATTTCAAAAGGAAGAAAAAAGCAGAGTTATGTCATTCATTAAAAAATAGGTAAAAAAATTACAATGTAATTAGCTGTATTATCTTCAGTGAACAGTAGAGACCCTCAGAGAGGTTACTATTGCCAATATATTTATCAAGAAAGAGCAATTAAGAACAGGAAAACAAAAAACATGCTTTACATCTTCCTTTGGGGGAAAAAAGTCCTCAAAACTTCTCATACTTCCTCTTGCTTGCCTATTTATAGTTAGACACCAGAATATGACACTCTTTTGATTGATCCACAAAAAATGCAGGAATTAAAAGGAAATCTTCAGAGAAGTTTAGATTGTTAGACACTTTCTGACACTGCTGTAAACAAATGTGAATTTCAGAATAGTGACTCCTCATTCTGCACTTGTATCATGGGGTGAGAGATTTGTTGGAATCAAGGAGTAACCATTTTTATTGCTGAACTTCTTCAAAGGAGAAACCTGGATTTTGGGGGAGGGAATTTCTTTAATTCAATATATTTTTTAATATATGTTAATATATGTGCTGGTTATGGTAGCTTTTTCAAAGCCTTCATTTATAATGTGTCTTTACTCTCTGAATTCTATATATTTGTGCGCTTAAATTCACACTTAGATACAAAGATTTTCATTTTTTCCTTCACTGCACTTATATTGCTTACTCCAAATTTTTCTTGTACTTTGCTTCACTTTGCAATCTCAAGTGGAACATGTATATGTATATTTCAGTATACGTGTAGGAAGACAACAGTACCCTTATACTCATCAGTTAATTCTTCAAGTCCCTATTAGATTTAAAACTAGACCATGCTTACTCATATATTCAGAGCAATGTGAATGAGGACAAAATATAAAGTAAGCAAAATACAAGTTTTGAGGAAAAAAAAAGGCAAAAAATTATGAGTTAGAAGCTAAGTATTTAAGTTATTTTTTTAGTTTATAAATATTTGGAAAACCGTGGACAACTAAAATAAACTATTATAAGATTCAATACAGATGAATCTTGGACAACAGAATTTCAGGCTACTTCTTATTGTTACAAAGACATCATCTATCCTAATATTTGGGACCTTGGGAATATATAGCTCTCCCTAGAGCCAAACACATACTACATGCAGCACTTCTGAAATCAGACTTGAGTCTTCAATACCAAACTGTTCATCCTTGTCAGCAAGATAAAGTACATATGTGTCAATTTTCCAAGGTATATCCATGTACAGACGTGTTCTAGTATGTCCAGTACACCGAGTTCTGTCCCAAATGACAGGTGGAGTGGTCCCTATAGTGGCTTATTCCCTGGACCATATCCATGTTTGTATGGTAGAGCAATTACTGTTTGGAACAGTAGACACAAGAGAACAAGCAGACTAGGACTGGTGCCATGCAGTAATAGGAGAAGATATCCAAACTGGGAGTGTACAAACACCAGGAATATTTAATTTCAAAAGTACTATATGAAACAAGTATCAGCCTCTATTGGAATACTACGTAAATCCTTCAATAAGTGAGTACTCATGAGGATGTATGTATTGACAGTATTTCTCACTTTATGTTGGGATATGGGATCATAATGATTTGCAATAGCTGCAAACAAAAACTGTGAAAATATATGGATTAACCCTTTATAAAAGAAAAATTAATGTTTCTAAATTTCTAATGAAATAATGTGTGAAGGACATCAGTATGCAGAACTAAGTGGAATGGAATGCAACTCTATGACAAATGCCTTTATTACTGGAAGAAGTGAACATACTTGTTTTATATATGTGCACTTCAAATTACAAATCTCATATTTAAACATTTTAGGAAGGACAGTGCTGCTCTTGATTTCATAAATATCATAAAGAAAAAAAAATTCTGACTTAAAATATGAGTAAAAAACAAGTCAATTTGAAGTTTCCATATCTGGTTCTGATTTGTTTCTCCTTGAGTGAATGCTGACAAAGAGAGTCTAAACTTCTGTCAGATTTGTTTTCTGAAAGAATTGTCAATGTATATTTTATTTAATTTAAATAAATTTATTTATTTAATTTGAATAACTTATTAGTTAGTATCTATAAGGGGCTGATTTCTGCTAATTGAAGTCTTTAAAGGTGTGTGTCCATTCCTACTAATCAGAACTCTCCCAGATATATTTTACCCACAGCTTTTTAACAGAATTTCCATTGACATTAATGAGAATTAATTCAATAGAAACTTATTGATCAGCATTGAAGGATATTTTAAGCTTGATGTTTTAACACTCTGTAAAAAAAAACAAAAAAGAGGACGAATACGTTCATACATACCTTGTTTACAAAATTAAATCTAGGACAAAGAAAACTCCTGCTTGGAGAAGGATTGAAACAATTGGGACAGCTTGCTTTAAAAAGGAGATGGGAAATAATACACAAAAGTGCGAAGGAGTGAGAAGAGGTAAAAAAATCAATTGTGCTAGTTTTCAGAATACATGAACAAGGAGAAGTTCAACCAAATTACAATAAGGCAGATTTAAAAGGAAATACTTTTTCACCCTTCATATCATTAGTGATCATCAGAATGTCACTGAAGGCAAGTATCTGTGCAGAGCTGAATAAGCATTACAATCTACTTTGGCAATTCCTGTGTTCTCTGACAGATGACAATCTTAGGGTAACAATCCCTAGCTTAAATATCAGGGAGTTGGTAGTACAGTGTCACAATTCAGTTTGAAAATAGATACTACCTATCAAAGAAAACAAATGCAGTTGCTTGGTGAATTATCTCCCTCTCTTCTTCCCAATAAGACACTTGTGTATGTTCAAAATCAAAATAGTAATAGAATAAACTAATATACTTAATGTGTACAATTTATTTTTCCTACTTTATTATCTAGAATTAGGAACAAAATGGCTTGAAGGGTTAGAAGTAACATTTCAGGCCACTTTCATAATGTTAAAAAGTTAATGAAAAATGCCAAGTATTCCTTTTAGATGAGTCATATAGTATGGCAACTGGAAAATTAGTTTTATTTTAGAAGAAGGGTGATTTTAATTAGTGTTTTAAAATATAATATGGTTTCACAAGAATAAATTGCCTTCTGTGGGTAATTCTTGGTGAGACAGCAGTAAGAGTAAAGGAAGCAATTTTAGGCAGTGACAGTAAAAGACATTGCTAATCTTTATAATTTTTATTTCAAAAGACGGGGAACCTTTCTGTGACCTTTTTGCAAAGTCCTAAGAGATACAGGCTTCTGAAAGACTTCATCTTCTTGGAGAAGTCAAAAATAAAAACACTGAGTACAGGCAGAGTTTTCATATTAATTTAATATGATTCATATGATAACTGAAATCCACAGGATGATATTCTTACCTCCATTTTGACATGTTATGATGACAAATAATAAATTGAATAGCCTTGAACACTGTTAGAGGATTTAAAGAAATCCCTTTGCACAAAAGTGCAGGAGTAGCTGCAACATTGCCTTCTTTGTAGAGCTTGCCAGCAGATGTTGGGGCAGATTTTAGAGCAATTTCAGCACAGAACTCTTCAATAAATCTGTGGTAAAAATATCAGTTCTTTAGGTGAGCTTTGAAGTGACCAAGATGAGATAGGCCACCTTCTTACTTCTTTGTTATGTCCCTGTGCAAGGCAATGAAAGTCAAATCCCAAACCATGGTTTATTATGTAAGAGAAAGCAGGAAATAGCACCAATGACATCAGCAACTAATATGCATATTTAATATATTCACATCACAAAATGATTGGTACATCAAGTCTTGCAGATGAACTCGTTAGCATATATTTTATGTATAGTATATATATGTATGGACATATAGAGAATATATTTATGATTATAGTGATTCTGCCTTGTAATAAGTGTTAAATAGTTTTATTTCATGGCTCATATCAGAAATCTAGACATGTACTCTTGTTCTAGGTAGTTCTTGACACTGAAGTTTGAGAATGTAATGAATATCATCATCCATATTGATTGTTTTGATAAGCATTTATACTTTTTTTCTTTGATTGAAGCCTACTATAACAGCTTAGATATTTAAATATGTTGCACACACACTCATGAGCACATCAGGAATACTGAAGAATATTTTAGTCACATGGAACTCAGAAAAGAAATTTAAACAATACATGCATTCCCTTATCTATCATTTTGCTTACTTTGTGGATTAGTGAAATTTGGTGTGAATCCAAGCACAGGCTTACCTGATTTGCCTCTTCCCCAATAGCATTAGGCTAGTAAGTATACTTGGTATAAACTTTGTAGAGCTCAGAAGGAAATTATGAAACATCTTTTGCTCACACTTGTACAAAATCCATCTTTTAATGTCCACTGACTAAATGACTTCAGAAGCATATGATTTAAAATGTTGTAATCAAACTATTTATGATGCTGAAACATCAGTCAAAAGGGTACACAGTTGAAGTGTGAGTACCAGCTAGTAAAACTGAACTCTAATTAATGCCACCAGACATTAGACTAACAGCAACCGTGAATCATTTTGGATTCTCAATGGTTTAAAGTAGAGTAGACATCACATAATCTGTGGTATTTCCCATAATTAAATTAACTAATGCTTAGCTCAAAAATCACTTACAGTATTTCATCAGTTTTGACTCATTACCTAAAATCTATTAAATCATTAAACAGCTTCCTAATGATGCTCAGGCTTATGTTTAAAATTTTCTCTTGTCTTGGTTACTTTTAATTTTTCTTCCAAATTTTGTTTGATTTGAATCTGATGTTCTTTCATGTCTGTATTACAATTATGTTGGATGTCACAGAATCACAGAATCACTAGGTTGGAAGAGACCTTCAAGGTCATAGAGTCCAACCCATGCCCTAACAGCTCCATTAAACCATGGCACTGAGTGTCACATCCAGTTTTTTTCAAACTCATCAAATAGACTAAGTCAGCAATGGATTTTTAGTGTTAAGAGTTGTATAATATCTATGAAAACACACTACCTGTTCAAATCTGTCTTAATTTATGTCTACTATATTCTTAAGCAAAATCCAATATTTATTTATAATAATACTTTAAGTCATAAATATGTATCTTTTCCAGAATTACAGAGTAGTTCCTGTGGCAATCCAGGAGTTCCACCAAAGGGTATTTTGTACGGTACAAGATTTGATGTTGGTGACAAAATCCGATACAGCTGTGTAACAGGATATATTTTGGATGGACACCCCCAGCTTACTTGCATCGCTAACTCTGTCAATACAGCATCATGGGACTTCCCTGTTCCTATCTGTAGAGGTAAGAGAAATCCTACAGTAATGTTCTTGAACATATATATTATTATTACAATTTTTAGTCTCTATTAATGATTAACTTTTAAGCTATAATTAAACAACCTTTTGAATATTTTGATGTCTTACTCACATGTATGATGTATCTCAGGATACATATATCTACTAATTTTTAGGTCAATATTCTATTAAAGTTATAGTTATCATTAATTTAAAAATATACATTATGTAATAAGAACTAGATATATAGTAATAAGTAGAATATAAATGTCTGTGTGCAACATACTTGCCACTGTGGGAATGTAGATTCTGGATCTATTAGTACTTCCTAAGAACTGACCTTTTGTCCAGTAGTAACTTGGCTATTGAGCAAACAGAAATTTGAAACTGCCAAAACAACTGAGCCACACTCTCTTACCTCATTGTCAGTCAGGTTTTATCATCTTGAGACTTCTGTGTAAGATATCCCTTATGTTTGAACAAATATTGTAGGTCAAATCCTTTTCCCTTGCTCGTATTAGAAATATAGCAGTAGTAGGGAACACAGTTTTATGGGTAAATCTTATTTTCTAAGAGAAATACTGTTAAAGATAAATAATGTTTGCAGAGAGACAAAAGAAGGTATCCTGATAAAATGGAGACATTATCATTACTATGCACAACCAAATACAATAAAAATAGTATTTTTATGAAATATTTATGTCAGGCAACACAAAGATCAGTTTCTAGATTCAAAGATTAATTTTACAAGATGCAACATTTATATTTGTCTACAAACATTGATGCAGTCTTGCAGAAGGTACAAAAATATTACAACTGAAATTATCGTTCTAATAAATTCAGTTTGGTTAAAAGATGACTAACCAGCACCACAAAAGATTAGATTTGTATGAGAAATGTGTATCATTGGAAATACCCTACTATAATTTCATATTCTTGGCTTAGAACTATTTAATATGTTTATCCATGGTCTTGAAGAAATTACAAACTTATTTTTAATAATATTATTTTCCAGTTATAACTTCTGAATCTTCCATTCCTACTTCCCAGAAAAATGCTAGTTAGTATTGAAGGAGATAGAAATCAAGGCATAAATCCAGATATTTTTTCTCTGGAGATGAAAATACTAAAGATTTGATGAGAATATGCTAATTTGCAAAAGACTTCTACTTGTAACAAAGTAGAACTCTAATTGACTACACTGCAGACCATTGTTCAAATTCTCAGTCTGCTCATTTTGAAATGAATTGGCATAAAAATTATATTCTTAAATGAGGTGTATGATAGACTTGAATCTGATGCATCACAAGTCAGTCATCACAGTCACAGGGTTACCCTTCCTTTTGATATAACATTTTTTCAGTAGATCTATAGATATATTTTGGTTTTGTTCCACGGGGTCATGCAATATACAGTGTAATTTTGAACTAGTACGATAAACTCACAAAGTAGAGCCCTGTGGTTAACATGACTAGTGTGTAAGCAGAAGATTATTGCATGAGAATATGAAAAACATTTTTTTTTTACTTATAATTAGAGAGGTTATTATCTGAACAGTGTCAGTCCTTCAGGCAAAATAAAATTAACAAATTGGAATGGATTCAGAAAAAGAGGAAAAAAGCTCCGTTAGGTTTCAAAACTGTCATTTTGTCTAGAGACTGAAGGAACTCAAACTATTCAGTGTATGTGAAGGGATGAAGAGAATAGCTTGATTTACTGCAGAAATTCACGCAGAAGGAAAACAGTTTTTTTTAGAAGACAGTTCTCTAATCAATAGCAGTGAAGAATTTAAAAGGTAAAAGCTTCTTAAATAAAAATTTAAAAAACCCCAAGGTACATATTTTAATAGTGGTGGTTACAAATTACTGAAACATAACCTGAGAATGCGACAGATTCTTGATTTAAGTCTTAACATAATGGCTTAAAGGCTTAATGCACAAATTGCTGTTAAGATTTTTTTGGCTATGTTCAATAAAAGAAAAATAACTAATTATTTTCAAGAGTTCCTTCTGTGAGTCTATGTTTGATATCAAAAACATCTAACTTTATGTATAATACAGACCCTTGTGATTCCATTCTAATGAATCTCTCCTAATTTTGCCTAATGCAATTATCCAACACAGAATTCTGCAGAAGGTTGTTAAAGGTGATTACAGACTAATGTGCTTCTTATCTCTTTCTCACTGTTTGCCATGGAGACTCTCTTTGATTAAACACTCATCCTTAAAGATTTCCTCTGATAAATGTCTTATTGTTTCCTATCAATGGTCATTACATCTAACACAGAGAATCATGACACAAACAAGAAAAATCCCGAGAACAGAACAAAAGTATATGTCAGGGTTAAGGGTTTGTTTGGGTGTTTACATTTCAGAAAAAAAATTGAACAAAGTTCTCAATTTGAGGCACTCTCAGAAGTCATCTGACTTAAGATCATTGATGTCTGTAGGTCATGTGTGTAAATATCATCGTCTGCCTCTTGTAATTCAGAATAGAAGTAAATTTGGGGAGGATTTTTTTCTTCTTATTTTAGATCATTCTTTTTACATTGCTTTCTCTTTGATTGAAGAGATCAGGAGGACATCCTGTTTATGCTTTAGCAATGTGATTATTATGGATTGATGTCTCAAAATGGGGAATTTCATTAGAAACAACAGTGTTTTGTAATGTCACAATGTCACCTGTATATACAGGACACCCTGCTAAATGCTTTCATTTTTACTTTGTTAAATTATACTGATATTTGCATTTTTTAAAGTTAGACATTTTTGGGCCAAATTTTATTCATGAACTAAAGTTATTCCTCTGATAGGTTCTTATTTCTTTACTTGTCTCCATAGGATTTTATTGGAAAATCAGTGGACATATTTAATGTTTGCTTTATTTCATATCCTGTTCTGAGTGAACATTGAATGCACAAAGTTCATCACCTGCATGTTTTGGCATTGATTAAAATACATAATTTTATTTTATTAGGTTTACTAGAAGTGGGAAAAAAACCCACTCAATTAAAATAAAGCTAAATTTTATTTATTTTTTGTCATCAGCTAAGTGATGGTGTTACCCTCTATATGAGACAACACTTGAAATGTACCAACCACTGCCTTGGGGTGGATGATAAGAGAGTTGAGAGTTTATGGGCTCAGATCAAAGAGCAGACTAGTATGGGGGACATTGGTGTGGGTGCTTACTACAGGCTGCCTGATCAGGAGGAGGAAGTGGATGAGGCCTTCTCCAAGCATCTTGAAGAAATCTCAAAGTCATAGGCACTGCTTCTTGTGGGGGACATTATCTACCTGGACATCTGCTGCAGAAGCAACACAACAAAACACAAACAGTCCAGGGGGTTCCTGGAAAGCACTGATGACAACTTCTTGTCACAGGCAGTGGAGGATCCCACAAGGACTGGTGAGCTGCTTGACCTCATATTAACAACATCTCTCTTTTGGAGATATGAAGTTTGGGGGCAGCCTTGGCTGTAGTGACCATGAAAATGTGGAATTCAGTATCAGGCAAGGAGGAAGCAAGGCAGCAAGTAACATTGCAACCATGGACTTCAGGAGAGCTGACTTTAGTCTCTTCAGGGATGTTCTTGGAAGTATCCCATGGGAAAAGGTCCCACAAGGAAATGGGGTCCAAGAGAGTTGGTGGATATCCAAGGATCACTTACTCCAGACTCAATAATGATGCATCCCAGTGAGCAAGAAATCAGGCAAAGGGGGAGAGAGACCTGCATGGATGAATAAAGAACTCCTGTCATTACTCAAGCATACATAGGAAATACACAGGATATAGAAGCGACATCAGGCCACCTGGAATGAATATAGAGAGATTGATAGAGTAAGTAGAAATGAGAGGATATCAAGGACAACAAGAAAGCCTTTTTCAAATACATCAATAACAGAAGAAAAACAAAAGGATAATGTGGGCCCATTACTAAATGGAGGGGGTACCCTGGTAGCAGAGGATGCAGGGAAGGCAGAATTATCAAATGCCTTCTTTGCATTGATCTTCACTGACAAGAGGAATCCTCAGGGACCTCTGACCCACAAGACCAGGGTAAAAGTGTCTTGGAAGGAATACTTTTTTGCTTGGTGAAGGAGGATTGGGTTAGACAACACCTAAGCAAACTTGGCATCTAGAAGTCCGTGAGCTCTGACAGGATGCGTCCGGAGAGCAGAGAGAGTTGTTGGACACCATAGCAAGGTCACTCACAGTCACCTTTGCAAGGTCGTGGCAATCAGAAGAGATGCCTGGGGACTGGAAGAAAGTTAATTTAACCCTGCTTTTCAAAAAGGGAAAGGAGGACACAGGGAGCTATCAGCTAGTCAACCTCACCTCAGTCCCTGGAAAGGTGATGTAGCACCTCAATGTGGAGGCCATTTCTATCCATATGGATGACAAGAGGGTGATCAGAAGTATTCAACATGGATTCACCAAAGGTAAATCAGGCTTGACCAACCTGATTGCTTTCTATAATGAAACAACTACCTGGATCAATGAGGAGAGATCAGTGGATATTGTCTACCTTGAATTTGTAGCCTAGCCAGGCTTTGGTACTGTCTCTCACAAAATCCTCATAGACAAAATCAGAAAGTATGGACTGGATCAGTGCACAGAGGCCAATTGAGACCTGGCTGAATAGCATATCCTGAGGGTTGTAGTCAGTGACACAGGGTCTAGTTGGAGGCTTTTCACTAGTCATATCCCCCAAGGTTTCATACTGGCCCCAGTATTTTTTAACTTATTCACCCATGATTTGTATGAAGGAGCAGATGCCTCCTCAGCAAGTTCACTGACAACACAAAGCTGGGAGTGGCTGATATCCCAGAGGGTTATGCAGGCCTTCAGAAAGACCTTGACAGGCTGGAGACATGGACAGAGAACAGTCTGAAATTCAACAAAGGCAAAAATAACCCCATGCACCTGTATAAACTGGCAGCTGTGCCGAGAAGCAGCTCTGTGGAGAAAGACCTGAGGGTCCTGGTGGATGTGCCATGTGCTCTAGATGACCGTGCTTGAGCAGGGAGGTTGGACCACATCACCCACTGTGTTCCTTTCCACCTTTATCCGTTATGTCATTTTATGAATTATACCGTGCACAGTCCATGACTCGTTTTTAAATAAAGCCTTCTCCCCTGACAAATTGATTTTGATAAGGTTGTTTTCAATCGTGAAATGTGACAGAAGCTTAATTATATCACCGATTTCTGAGCTAATGTTCCAGCTTGCAGTTTCTCCATAATGCAGCAAGCTAGAAACAATTTACTGAGGGTAATAAATAATGTTACCTTTATATATAATATTTTCATTCTATAAAGGTTATAACAATTAGACACTTTCATAATCCAGGAAGAATTTTTACTTTTATATTTTTAAATAATTTCCTATTTCATGCTAAAATGGGTGTTGCAAGAATCTCCATTCTAAAATTTATTTTTTTTTTAGAATTCAGAAATTCTAAGAGCAGAATACTGTTGTATTTGTATTCCTGGATGTTCTAGTAAAATATTTTCACTATTGCCTGTACATATAGCTACAAAACATTCATCAATATAAAACTTCTGTTTGTATTTTTAACTGGAGACTTTGTTTTTCTACTTGTCTAAAGTGACATGTATTTTGATCAGAGAAGTGCACAACCCACTGACCCTAGCTTCTTTTTGGTTTATTGGTTTGTTTTTTTTTTCATGAACAAAATGCATTTCTGCTTTTTTGACTATTTATCTGGAAGACATTGTGTTATTTTTTCCATATTTTGTTATGACAGGTAAAAGGCTGAAGAAGTTCATACTAAATTGCAAGTCATGGAATTCTGTAATTCACCTGATATATATAAAGATATATATATAAAGATATGTTTCTTTTTACACATCTGCATAGATATATACTTAATTTCTTCTTCAATTTATTTATTCCAAATGAACTGAATTGAGATAGTTAAAGGCTCATATTTTAAAGAGTGATCTGACAGGTGTCGAATTTGAATAAGAATATTCAGCTCACTATTTAAATATTTTGCCATTTCCTCTATGTAGAACCCAGTGGAGTGAAAAATTTGTTAATTGCAAGTCACTGGTATAATTATGTAACTACATAGATAGATAACTATACATATTTCAACTCCATGAGGTAAGTTCCAGGTCAGATAAAACAGAGAATAACTTCAAGTAAAATTAAAGTTTCTTGTGGATGTTCCAACACACTTTTCTGGAATGGTTGTCATTGTTTATATATGGCCTAGAATAGTACGGAATTTTGAAAAGAAAACAACTAAAATTAAACTTCAGGTAACTACCAAGAAATAATCATATAGCAATGCAAGCATTTCACAGACAGATACATTTGGTTGCAGATGGATTTATGATTTTATGACATAATGTCAAATAGAACCTAGTAATAAGCTGTACAAAAGCTGTCTGCCTTTGCATCTTTGTTGTAAGCTGGTCTTTTGGACTTTGGATATAAACTCAAAGTACTGCACTTGATGTCATATAGTGCATTAACTACTGGAGCTGACAATATACACAGTGGAAAATAGAGTGCACTAACTTAAAAGCAGAATAAATTACCTCTCACAGGGAACGAGTAGGTTTTTTTGCCTGAAGCGAGTTCTTATCTACAAACAGTTGTTACTGCTTATTCTTGGGAAAAGCCCCAGTATAGCTGCATGAGTCTAGATAAGAAACATGTTGGATTATTTAAAAAAATGGAAAAGAAAACAAAAAATATTTTCTAGAATTATGTATTTATATATATAAGCAATTATATTTATGAAAAAATTTTCATAGATTGTTCCACAGATCCTTTTTGGGACATAATTAATCAGTGGCTTAAAATGTCCAATACTCTTATAGCTGGTACTTTAAAAAACATAAATGGTCTAAAAATGGAAATGATGCTCCCTAAAATTAGAGACATTAATTAAGATTGTTTGGGGGAGGAAATGATGAAAAGATCTACCATTTTATTAGAATAATAGTATAATAATTGCGTGTTTTCCATAAAGAGCACTTTCAAGCAGGGCCCAGAAGATCTGCAAAATAATATCCAGCATGACTTTGAATAAAGAAAGCTACATTACCTTTTGTTGCTTGAATTTTGCAATAAACAAACTTTGTGAGTTCTTTATTTTAGCCAGCTTTAAGATGTGTAATTTTTTGTACCAATAGAATCAAACTTTGGCCTTTATGAAAAGCATTGAAATTGTTTACTACTGTATCCTACTATACATGTCTTTCCTCATATTAGTATTATTCTCAGGATAGTACCTGGTACTCATTACCAGGTACATTTAGCATAAATGAGCAGTCTGCTTATGTGAAAAAGTATACCTGAGCCTGAAGAATAGCAGATCCCCACAGGAATTTTAATGTGTGATCAGAACCATTGTTTTCTTATTGTTATAAGCAGTGGTGAAACTTTACTGAATTATGTGAAGTTACTCTAAGTCATTATTGATGTGTTGTAAATCAGGAAATTGGCAGAAAAATTGTAATGTTCATCATATTAGAATTTTCATCTATTCCTAACACTAATGTTAAAGTAGCTTTGCTTCAATAATAATAACAATATTAGCATTACTGATATATATAGTGTCTATTAAATGGAACTCACTGAAAATATACCAGTAGTAACAATAATCTAACATTGTACGTGCTCCTTATGCAAGCAATATTATTCCCAAGAGTTCCAACTGGTTTTATTACAATAGATTCATGTCTGAAACCTGTGCTTCTTCATTCATAATAGTGTCCAAATAACTACGTTCTTAGGATGGGTGGACAGCTGCTCACATGCAAAGATTTATAGCATGCAATGATGTGCTACTGCAGTAGTGATGATACTTAAAAAAGAAATTACTAATTTTCAGAAAGCAAGCTTACTATGGAAATTTTTTAACAAAAAAAATTCAATTTCACTAGCTTCATTTTTTTAATCAACATTTACATTTTCAAAGCATTTAATATTTTAAAGTGTTTCCCTTGCTTGCCCTTTCTTTTAAAATGTATGTGTCCACAGCAGAATATTCATCAGAACATCAGAATCATGCTTCCATTGGGTTTAAAATGATGCCTTAGGATTTTTGCTTTTATATTTATTATATATTTGTAGTCCCGTAGCCTTTTATTGTATAACTATATAGACTCTTAGCTAGTATTTTTCCTACCCCGTTAGCTAGATAGACAAAACACATTCCTAAGACCCTACCATAATCTCGCTCCTTCCTAGAACCAAGAACCCCAGGTGTCATAAGAGATACATTCCTAACACCCTATAATTCCTGCTTCTCTGGGAAGCAAGGACATTTCACTGTCCCATGTCTTATAAAGTATAAACAAAAGTATAGCTGGAAGTCGGGGAGTGGGGGGGTGTCTCAGTAGGGGCCCCAACCCAGGTGCTAGATGACCTAATGGACTTTTTTAATTGGACAATATTCGATTGATATGTTTATTTGTTAAATTTAGAAAAACTGTAGAAACCCAATTCCAACCATGCATATAGCCATATTATGCACCTTGAAAGCTTTCAATAAATGACATGCTTTTTATGTCACTATTCTAATACTGTTGCAAAGTTTTCTTTAATTTTGTTTTAGGCAGCAAAATGGTCTGTCTTTGTGCATCTTTTTGTGATTTCAGTAATTCCTATCACTAGTGAAGGGACCTCTCCTAAGATCCATTAGAAACTTACATTAGCAGTGGACTAAACCTCAGCTGGTGTGATACTATCCAGAATGAAAAGGTATATGGATCAAAGTAATTAACACTCATCAGTGGAGTAACCATGTTATTTTGGAAAACAGGCCTCTTAAATTACACTTCCAAAGAGTATATACAGAACTGGGGAAAGGCACAGAAATGAACTGTTTCTAAATAAATTAAATTCTGCTTAGCAGGACAAAGAAAGTATGTTAAATTATTTCAGGAAGAGAATGTTTGGAAAAAGTTGTAGTTCACACCAAAGTAAGGAAAAGACAGACTATTTCTAGCACTCATGTCACTATTCTAAATTTAATTGGTAATTATTTAATTGGTAATTTAATTTAATTACAAAATATTGTTATAACAATTGACTAAGGCAATGAAGAGGAAAAAGAAAGACCTGATTTTAAATTCAAGAAATCTAACCCGATACTGAACAAAATAAAACTTGAATGCCAAAATCTTCAATCCCACCATTGTGTCCAAGATGGGAATTAGGACTTCATATGCAAGTGGGTGGCAGTTAGTTGGGTGGTTAGTGAAAAGCATGAAACACTGCTTTTATCTCCTATGTTCTTAAAAGGTTTCTTGACAAAAGACAAAGGACATAGAAGTTAATTATGCTAATTGCTAATGTCAACATATGCTATTGAAATTATGTTGCAAAATTTTCACTGAGGACAGCATAACAGTGAGAATTATACCTGAAATTGAAAGGTGTGAAGAGTACTCTGAAGGATCAAAATAAGTGAATGGGAAGGAGGAACTTGGAAAAGCAAAATACTGGTTTGGGATGATGTTTATCATAAAAGCACAAGACTAGAGTGGTTAATTACAACAAAGACTCAGTCTTTCAAACACTATTTAAAACAAATTTCTTTGTTTGTTAGAAACACCTAAAGATTATTTTAAGAGAATGGGTGTTAAGTGTATAACTAGTTTAATTCCAGTTTGGGCTAGTAAATGCTGCTTTTGCCAGCTAATTTTTTCCCTTTAACATCTTATGTTCTGCTAAGGTTCATTTTCTATATGGCATTCCTTGATACATCCTTCATAGTTTTCAATTAGCAGAAATAATATTTGTAAAATAATTTGACATACTTTGAAAGTAATTACTGGTAAATCCCAGGTTCATTAACTCAATTTACTAAGCTGCTTAATCTAAAAAGCTTTTGCTGCCATGGACTTTTGAATAGACTACTATATTTTCCTCACATTATTGAAATTATGGCTTGATAAACCTTTCAACATCTTTCAATTTCTGCCTGAAATGAGAATTTACCTGGGTGTAAATGGAAATTGCAAAAATATTGCTCAGTATTTAGGTATCACTTTGCAAACTCTGATTTATAACTCAGTTGTAATTACATCTGGAAGGCAGAAGTCATAACAAATTAGTTTTCTAAGGAGTCTTTAAAGTTTTTCAAATATTTATTCAAGAGAATAACTGATTGCCACTAGTCTTTTTTGCAGGTGAAAGATTTAATTGTTAAAATAGTAGCATAATATTTTGTTAAAATACTAGCATAGTATTTGTTCAAGACTACTGTCCTGGGTTGTAACCAAAGGAATGTATTCTATTACCATCTCCATCGCTGTTGTTGCTAACAATGGGTTGTTCATACAGCTGACTACACCCTCCAAAATTGCAAACTGGGCATTAGATAAGAGGCAGGTGAAGGATTTAGCCCTGATAACATCTACTAAGGAAAAGACTGAACAACCTCCACCAATGAGTTTTCATCCCATTGTGATACACTCCACCCCAAAAAGAAGGATCTGAACATCCTACCCAAATAAAAAGGGTAGGGTTAAACCACACAGGACACCGATCTCCAGATCTCCGGAGCTCCACAGATCTCCACTGATCCCCACCCATCTCCACTGGTCTCCAAAGGAGAGGAGCTCCACAACCACATCTCTCACTCCAGCAGAACTGCAGCCACTATGTGATTAGGACTGCTATTACTACCCTGACCAAACAGGGTAGCAGGTTGTATTGTTGCCTTGTCAGTTCAGTCTGGTGTTTCTCTGTACTACTGCTTTTAATTTTCTCTTATTAAATTGTAGTTCTGACCTGGAATCTCTCAATATTTTTCTGTGGGGTTAATTCCTCCACTGGTTTGTTTCCAAACCAGTGCACTACATTTGTTTAAGACTGCATCTTCTTAGCCTAAAGATTGGTTCACCTATGGAACATAAATTTTCATCTTCAGCATTAATTAGTCTTCTTGTTCTCATCATTAGCAGAAGTGTTTCTGGTTTATTTAAATACTAAGACATCACTGTTGGCATCTTGTTAGATGGTTTTCAGAATTGTAGCCTGTTTTCAAAGTTACAGTATTTACAATTGTATACTGATGAAGGAGTCTGAAGATGATTCAGTTGTGTTACAGAAATAAATCTGGAATTTCACAAAGTTTATTTACCTTTTCATTCAGCTCTGCAAATTCAAACGCTAAAACCAATGTGCCTTAAATTGTGTTGACTCTGGAAGGGCATTTAAATGTAAAGAATGTCGTACTGGAACATAATATATTTCACAGAATCACAGAATCATCAAGGTTGGAAGAGTCCTTTAAGATTATCTAATCCAGCAATCAACCAAGCACCACCATAATTACCCCTAACACTTAGAGCAAATGGTTGGCAAGTCACTTTGCTGACTTAGCTGTATTTTAAATGCAGTTTTGCAACTAAACAAGGAAGATTACAACACCTTGGAGTTATTAATCTCCAGGTGCCACATCCAGAAGCCTCTTGGGTACTTTTAGAGATGGTGACTCCATCACCTCCCTGGGCAATTTATTCAAATATGAATTTATTTATTATTTATTCTCTTTCAGTGAATTTTTTTTCAAATATCTAACCTAAACCTCCTTAGCACCACTTAAGGTCATTTCCTCTTGAGACACGACAGAAGAGAGAGGCCCGCATATTTAATATTTTTTTTCCTGTATAATTGTAATTATGTACATTTAAAATTTTTGTAAACATCTTAGAACTTTTAAAAACTCTGTAACTGATAATGACAAAAAATTAGTCTTTGTTTTTGAATCCTGTTAGCTCCCAGTTTTCTCTTCTTTAGTGAACCATGAGGAAAATAGAAACCTTATTTAGTATCAATACTTACATAATCAAATTGAAAAGAAAATAACTTTAAACTAGGATCCATGGGAAACAGCTACTTTGACCCACATTTAAGTCAGGTAGCAGCGAACGAGGGTGCAGAATGATGGGCACATGGGTGACATCAGAAGTGATAAAGCAAAGCGAAAGCACACCTGCCTCAAGTCAGCCTGGGACACAAGCAGGAGTCACAGAGCAGTGACATTGTTGGAGTAACTGAGACATGGTAGGACAGCTCACATGGCTGGAGTGGAATAAAGGATGTACGCAAACTTCTCAGAAGAGAAAGATACAGAAAATGGTATGGTGGCTTCTGTGAAAAAGTACCCTGGATATATGGATCTGCTGTTGGGGATGCAGAATGGGCCGGTTGAGAGTTTGTGGATCAGGATCAGAGAACACTAGAACAATCAGAGCACTCCATATCATGGGTCTTTTGCACACTAGTGGAAATGTGACGAAGCATGTGAAGTGTTCTTTAAAGAGCTCAAGGAAGTCTCTAATTCACACACTTTAATTCTCATGGATTTCAACCTTCCTGGTATTTATTGAAAAGGCAATAGGGCAGGATGAAAACTGTAAAGATTTCAGAAGATATTAAAGACTCCACACCTGTGTTTCACAGCAAGATTTATTCCCATTAGGTAATTGTCCAGATAATTTTTTAAAGCCTTCCTGTTTTCCAGAGGCAGTGGTTTTCTGACTTTTGTATTTAATAGTATTAGAAAGGACTTTTGTAATTTACTCCACGTGTATTTTTCTTGATAAAATTTAAACATGCTATATTTCTTCTGCACTGTGTCAAATTTTGCACCTATACACATTAGAAAACAATTATTTTCTTACTCTTTGCAACTTCCTTTCAGATACTTGGTTTTGGTTTTCTTTAACTAGAATAATACTAATGCAATCTTACTTTATAACTTGTGAGACAACTAGTTATTTTTCCTAATTTCCTCTTGGTTGTTTTTAATTTATCCATGTTTTCTTTTGAAGTATTGGGCCCCTATTAGCAAAGACTGACTAAGAATTTTTTTGCTTCATTGATCGCAGCTCATGGTTACAGCATGATCTTTCTGGTCCCTAGGTGAGTCCAGTTATTCACCTAGTTATCTATGAGGGTTGTTTTGATTGTTCCACTTCTAAAATAATGTTCTGGATTTTAAATAACATTTTTAATGAAAAATATTTTGATTTTGGTTTTCTTGTTGATTTGGTTTGTTTGAGTTTTTTTTTCAAAACATTAATTGTTGAATTCCAGGTAGATTGGTAGGCTTTGATCTTTTAAATTGTCCATGGAATTAAGCACTTGTGGTAAGGCACAAATAAAAGGGCTTCATTAGCTGTAGACAAATTTGGCCAAAGTCCCAGAAAAACATGGTGTTTATTTACTGCAATCTATAAATTTCCAGGCTGGCCAAAAATGTTGTGTCAGATTCCAGTTTTCTAACTATCTGAAGTAAGAAGCAAAGCGCATGCATCTATAGGAGTAATGCTGTGGTTTACTCTTCATTTACTCTTATTTCATTTATTACAAATACTGAAAAAGCAATATTTGGCTATTCGGTCCTCCCACATTTTTGGGTATCAAGTGAAAATGTTGATGTACAGGTTACTCCATGTCAAACTGAAAGAATGATGAAAATTATTTTCTATACATTTGTTTATCTTCATATGATTAGAAAAAGCAGAGTTTTATTAACAACAGTAGTGATTGTAACTTCATGAACAAACATTTGGGAATTTTACTTTAATTGCAGATGAAAGCTCAAAGGGTTTCTGTCATTTATGCAAGCCATGTGAACATTATCCATACACGAAGAACTTAATAAAGTGTTCAGTTTCTTTTGCCATTAGGAACACCAATGACTGACCAAACACTAGTACTGACCAAAGTAAATCAAATTAAAATGACTGATACTCACTGAGCTGGGGTTTATTACCTATAAATAGTACATAAAATGGATTAACAGCACTTCTTCACTAGAGGGAGAAAGCAGAAGAATGAACAGGACAATAACCAATAGATGGCTCTCTGGATTTTCAAAGTACAAAGTACAAGCTTTTTCTAATTCCCTGACAGGGTAGTCTGTTCTTTTCATACAATATGCAGTTATACACTACTCATAGTACAAGATTAATAACTCCAAGGTGCTGTAATCTTCCTTGTTTAGTTGCAAAACTGCATTTAAAATACAGCTAAGTCAGCAAAGTGACTTGCCAACCATTTGCTCTAAGTGTTCCAGGCAGCCACAGCAGGTCTAGTTGCATGCACCGTCTCTAGGTGCATGATGACTCCATTATCGTTCGATGGTCACTGCTGCCATTCAAATAAACTTGAATTGTGTAAGAAAAACATATACTTAACAGCTGCTCTATGTGTATCTGTAGAAAAATTCCTACTATTTAAAGAGACCTCTTGAAAGGGACTTTAATCTCCCACTTCTCAAATTTCTGACTTGCTTTCTGAATTCGTAAACTCTTGCCTTAAAGTAAAGGCAGCCTCATATGCCTCACACTCAGGCACAGTTTGATGGCACTTTTGGGTATTATTTTTCATGTTTTTACAGGTATAACATTTTATCACAACCTTGGATAGTTTTCTCTTTTGCTTTCTTCCTTCCTTCCTTCCTTCCTTCCTTCCTTCCTTCCTTCCTTCCTTCCTTCCNAATGTCTTCCTCCCTCCCTTCCTTCCTCCCTCCCTCCCTTCCTTCCTTCCATCCTTCCTTCCTTCCTTCCTTCCTTCCTTCCTTCCTTCCTTCCTTTCTTCCTTCCTTCCTTTCTTCCTTTCTTTCTCTTTCTTTCTTTTTCTCTTTCTCTTTTCAAATATTTCAGAATGACAGTTTAACTAATTCATTTTATGTAAGGATAAATAAACTGCACCTAAGACAATTTTCTACACTTTGAAGAGTTTATGATAGTTTTCAACAGCTTTTCTGTGGTGAACCTATCCATTCAAAATTTTATAAAAGTACAGGTGCTTAAGACTTTTGTAAGCAAGTTATTTCTATTCTTCAGTAAGAATTTTCCCCTACACCCTAATCACTTGTATTTTGAAATGAAACCACCATATTACATTTAAGCAATGTAGTGTGTAAGTGTATGAATTTAGATTCCTACAAAGTTTAACTATGTAAGTAGATTCCTTGGACAAACATTGATTTTACTATCTGTTCTGGTAGCATTAAAACATTAAAAAGAAACCAAGAAAATAGGTTTCATGTATCTCAGAGTCTAAGAACCATAGAAGGAAAGTATTTCTTAACCAAACGCCTTCCTGCCTTTTTTTTTTTTTTTTTTCTTTTAAGGAAGCGGATATTAAAATCTTGAACACTGAATGAAATTTTTTCTCATTTCTAAAACAAGAAAAAAATCATTTAAACTCATTAGATTAGTAAAAATATATTATTGGATTTCTAGATTATAATTTACATATTTGGATCATTTGCTTAAGCACATAACATTTTTTCTGGGGGTTTGGAGTTTTCCATATTAGTCAGGCTATCCAATGAACATGTTGTTTAGGAAGTTATGTTTACCTGGTTCTTTCAGTGTTCTGTTACTGTTAAAAACAGCATTGGCATGTTCCTAACACGATATCTGATTTTTCCTCTGAATTGTGACTCTCCTTACAGCATTCATGTAACAATGTCAGGGAATATTCATGTTCTTGCCATGCCAAGCTTCCTGCTGATTGCCTTTAGTTTTGACTGTTAATGTATCTGTTCTGTTTTAATGTATCTGACTGTTTTGACTTCTTTCTGTATCATTATTTATTGAACATATTTTAAATAGCACATAAGCTACCAGGACATTGCCTAAATGTAAAAACATTCAGCTACATATCAGTTAAAAACAGCATAAGGGGAAATGTCCATATAACATAAATGTGTGGAGTCAGTAAGGTGAGATTACTCAGAGTATCTTTTTTCTTTGCCGCAGTGCATTGACACAGTATTTGGAGCAGAGATTTATCCTTCTGGTTTATCCTGAAATAAACTTCTTCTATTAGTACATATTGTAAAGCCTTGCTGTCTGTGCCCCTCTACTACCTCCCTGGCCTGGGGTGCTTATTCCAAAGCTTTACAACCCCTCCCATGCAGAAATGTTTCCTAATAGCTAACCTAAACCTCCTCTGGTGCACCTTGAGATCATTTCCTCTTGTCCTATCTCTTATTACCTGGGAGAAGAGACCGACTCCCATGTCTCGACTTCCGTTCAGGCAGTTGTAGAGATTATAAGGTCTCCTCTGAGACTCCTTCAGGCTAAACACCCTCAGCTTCCTCAGCAGCTCCTCATAAGTCTTGTGCTCCAGACCCTTCTCCAGCTCTGTTGCCCTTCTCTGGACATGCTCCAGCCTCTCAATGTCTTTATTGTGGTGAGGGGCCCAGAACTGAACACAGGATTTGAGGTGTGGTCTCACCGTGCTGAGTACAGAGGTACAATCACTGCCCTGGTCCTGCTGGCCACACTGTTTCTGACACAGACCAGGATGTCATTAACTTTCTTGGCCACCTGGGCTCTCTGCTGGATCATGTTCAGCCACTGTCCAACCAATGCCTCCAGATCCTTTTCCACCAGGCACCTTTCCCAGCGCTCTTCCTCAAGTTCCAGTGAACTGAATGATGATGGTAACAGGCAGAAAAAAAGCAACAGAGGAAGTGGACAAGACTAAGGTTTCAAATAATTATGCTACAATAGAGATACTGTGCTACTGGGAAGGGGAATATGTCACACTTGGACACAAAAGAAAGACGCAGACATGCGTTGGAGAGAGAGCCAAAAACTGGGGTCACAGACCCCGGACTTTATTTTATATATCCTCTTAGAAACCACAGTGGATTGGAGGGAGAACTTGCCACCCCTCAATCACACTGGTCAAAGGAAATATCCATCAAATATCTCTGCCCAGGAGAAAGGAATGCAATCAATAGAACACAGTTAGAAAAACATGGCTATGTTTACAGAAAGTACATGAGAAACTGTTACAGAAAAATGAAAACATCGAAGAACTGCAAAACTCAGGGCAACAGCAATATACATGGTATTTTGGAAAGCGAAGGCTTTATCTAGGAAGCCCACTACTCGACTTTCCTTCTAGTACAAATTAATGTTAATTTTGTATCTTAGATCCATGCTGGAACCATCGTCCTTTTTTTCCATCCTACCTTTTACATCCTAAGATTATTCTGGAAAAGCATATGTAAATCCAGGATTATATGCATCTGCACAAAAATCTGTCTTTCAGAACTGTAGTTTTCAGGCATTCATTATATCAAATTTCTGCCTCTCAGCTGTGGAGGTAACCACAAGAAATTGCTTTAATTATTGTAAGCTAATGTTGCTTTACAAACAGTATTTCTTCAACAGTGGTAATCTAATTCTTAAAATGGCAGGTATAATTTCTAAGTTTGGTCACTGATGGAAATTATTTTACAGTTTTCCCAAGCTCTGCTTACTGGAAAAGCTACTGGATAATCTGTTTTTGCAGCATCTCCTTCAGTCTCTGACAACATGTTGTTTACATGTCTTGCTTCTACATTATGGATACTGCCTCTGCTCACCATCTAGAACCTTAGATAAATTGCTTGACCAACAGTTCATTTGGGCATAGAAGAGCCAGACAAATGTGTCAAGTACCATGAAGTGCTAAGCCCGACACAGCATGTTAATTATGTTTGGTTTGTGCTATTGCATATAGCCTTACAACCATTCTAATTTCAATTATCTTTGGATTATATTTTCTTGTGTCTCATGTCTACCCTGCTGTTTGCAAGGCTACCTGCCATTTTGAACAAGGATGCTATAATGATCTTGCTATTAGCCAAATAATTTTCCCTCAGACATAAATTCCAATGTTGCATATTATCCACTTTGTGCCAGCACTATGGAAATGGTTTGCAGACAATAGTTATTTTGTAGCTCTCTAGTCCAAGAATAAATTAATGTATAATCTGCACAGTGTCAGCACAGGAGTTGGCAGGTTTAGTAGACTCTGTTGCACTTCAGCCATTTCCCTGCTAGGTTACTACATAGAAGGTCCAATTAAGAGATTTTTTTTAATATGCACAAATAATTACACTAACAACTCCCTTTTCCATCATCCCCAGTATTTCACTCTTCCAATCTTTCTAAAGATCAGACTTTTTTCTTAATTTTTGTACAATCATTTGTATAACAGTCTGAAAGATCTATGGTCCAAATCCAGAAGCTGCTAGCAAAGAGCTTTGCCATCAATATTTAGATACAGTTGAACAATAGCTTGAAACTGCTCAGCAACTCCTAGAATGCTAAGAGAATAGATTTATTTCTGGATACTGTTCAGATATCTCTTTTAGGTAAGACCTTTCAGATAGTGGAAAAATATACACATTTATAGAAAAATATGTAAAAATTGAAGATATAAATATAAGCATTAAGATCCTACAAACAAACTTAATGAAATTAAAGATGTCTGTCATATAATTTTTATATTTAGGAAAGACTATGGAATTCTGGGATAAAAATGTATTTGTTTTTTTTCCCTATCATATATTTATTTAGGGAGTTCTGAAGTTAAACTGTTCATCTCTAATTATAACATTTGTCATAGCTGCCTCAAAAGATCTTATGTTGTTAAACTACCATTTAATCTTTGCATCAAAATCTAAAGCAAACTGAAATAGCAAATGAAGATAAATGAACTGATTAAGTCATAGATACTTCTAGCAAGTAAAGTAAACAGTCAACACGTAATTTTCAAGATCTTGTAACAGCCCCTGCCCAAGCGGCTGCAAACCTTGGTGAAATTTATTTTGTAATTATAGATTAAAACAGTAAACAATTGACAGTATTTAATGTGAACAAATATTTGACAAGCAAAGTAGGCCTGTTCAAACTGAGGCCTAAAGCAGAATCTGAAAACGAGGAGCACATAAAAACTGTTTGGCAGAGCTGGCTGATGAGGACAAGTATGAAAGTCCATCTAAGAATAAGACTGATGCACAGGCTACCCCAAGGAAAGAAAGGAACTCAGGACAGTCCTGTCTTAAGGCATAGGCATCAGACATCTATTTGTAAGTGCCTGAAGAGTTGGTATGTGCTGTGTTTCAGGACTCAAATCCACTAACAATGATTCTAGGCTCTGTGTGTATGATGGGGTGTTTTTCATACAGGAAGCACATCCAATATTTTATACATGCATATGTCTATATGCAGATTATTTCTTCTATTAAATATTCAGATAGATGAATAAAAACGAGAGTATTATCACTGAGTTCTATAAAAAAAAGAAATGCTGCATTGTTTGCATAGATTGTCTTGATACCAAATGTGTCAGATGGCTGGGTGCAATTCAACTTGAGATTCAGTAGGTTTTTTACAGGATTACTTGGAACATTTTATATTCTATTGCTTATTAAAGATTTGATTGCTTTCTATCTATGTTATTTAATTCGTTATTTCTGATATATTTAAATGTATTTTCATATATGTAAAATGTGGAACAGTAGTATTGGTGTAAGTCAATCAAAAACACTATCTTGTCCTTCTCTGTAGGGTAGTTTCATGTTATATTGTTCTCCTTCTTTTCATGAAATGTATCCTTTGTCCTTCTTTGGCAAGTGTGGTATTAAGTGAAGATCTGTAGTTGAAAAATAAAACAAGTTGTTGCTAAACAATTAGGAAGCATTATGTGATCACCAGTTCCCTAGAGAATTCTATCCAGCACATTTGCAGTGTTTCCATGGAAACAAAAACCCTATTAAAGCCTCCAAAAAGTCCTGTCTTTCTCCAGTTTGCCCCCTTTCCTTTTTTTTAGGCAGTTTGTGTTGTGCATAAGCATTTTGTTTCAAATGGTGCAATAAATGAATGGATTTAATCCCCTCATTAAATGGAATATATTGCTTTCTATAATAAGCTCTGAAATTCTGTGGACCTTGTACTGCTGTCCTAATTTTAGGCAGATTTACATTAAGGGGATATGGCTATTCATTTATTTGAGAGCGAAAGAAGCATATGACCTAGACTGCTATTTTTCTGTCATGCTTGCCTTTCTAGTGGTTTTAAGAAAAACGAAAAAAAAAAAAAGCAAGAAGTGTGGCATGAGCATGTGACTTACATCAGCTTACTAGCTTGCTTATTCCATATCTGAATTTTCATAGTTCTTACAAAATGCTAACACTCAGACTGTATTTTTTCTTTCTTGGACTGAAATGTTTGCATTTAAACATTTCTACTGGGCTCTGAACTGTGTGAATGCAACTGAGATGTTGACAACTGCGGAGAAATCATACTTGCAAAAAAACAACATTTAGCTGAGAAAATATTTTAATGAAAGATTCATACAACAGGACAGCAGTAAATACATGGTTAAATCTATCTTTGTAATGGAAATGAAACTGTACTATCCTACTAATAGAAGCATCATGTTCTGTTCTGGGATTTCTGAAAAATAAAGAGTTTAAGTAAGACTGGTTTGGGGTTTTTTTTCCATTTCTCAAATGTCCCCTTCTTCTCATAATAATTAATTTTCACATTATATAACTAATTCACATTAAGACCACATAACATTTTTGCTTCATTTTATGGCACTTCTCAAAATTTTTAGAATTTAGAAATGCTGTTAGATGACCAAAGAGTTAAAAAGCTTCCTGTATGATCAACTTAAAGGGAGTTACAAAGCAGCTGGATGTGGAATCAACAGGATTAGAGGGGTTCCTCCAACCATCTTCAATATGGAAGTCT
This sequence comes from Climacteris rufus, assembly GCA_013398175.1. Lineage (NCBI taxonomy): Eukaryota > Metazoa > Chordata > Aves > Passeriformes > Climacteridae > Climacteris > Climacteris rufus. The sequence continues at coordinate 572,309 of VZRZ01005953.1, read as the reverse complement.
ACAAATTCACTACTATTCTATATTTTTAAGGCCACAAAGGAGAACAAAACACTTATGTTCCATCTAATGTTAGCTGCTAAAAGAAATCATATATTGGTGACATCTTGTAGGTTGGAAGGGGCTTCAGGAGGCCTGCTGCTCACAGAAAGGTCAACTACAAGAAGTTTCTTGGGCCCATGTCTAGTTCGGGTTTCAGTATCTGCAAGGATGGAGATAGTCTCTAGACACTGTCTCTGAGCCCCTGTTCCCATGTCTGACCTCAATCGTGGAAAATTTCTTTTTCCTTATATTGAATCTCAATTTCCCAGGTTCCAATTTGTGTTCATTCTCTCTCATCCTTTCACTATTTATCTTTCATAAGAAACTGGCTGGATGTTCTCTGTACTTTCCCATTAAGTAGTTGAAGACAACAGTAAGGTCCCCCACAAATCTTTTCTCCAACCTGAACATACCCAGTTCTTACAGCTACTCCTCTTGTCATACGCTCTGGCTCCCAAATCACTGTGGCAAGCCTCTACTTGAGTCAGTCCAGTATGCCTTTGTCTTTCCTGTTGTGAAGGGCTGACCCTGGCTGGAAGCCAGGCTCTCACCAAGCTGCTCTATCACTTGCCCTTCTCAGCTGGGCAGGTGAAAGAAAATTTAACAAAAAGCTCCAGATGAGAACAGGGAGAGATCACTCAGGATTACTGTCACTGGCAAAACAGACTTGACCTGGGGAAATTAGTTTATTACCAATCAAATCTGCGTAGGATAATGAAAAATAAAATCAGATATTAAAACACTTCATCCCTTCCTTCTTCCCAGGCCTAACTTTATTCATAATTTTCTCTACCTCCTCAACTGAAACAGTCCAGGGGTGATGCAGAATGCAGGTTGACACCAGTTCATTACATGGTGTCTCTGCCATTCCATCCTCCTCATGGGGAGGACTCCTCAGACTCTTCCTCTGCTCCATGGTGAGTTCCCTCCCATAGGAGAGAGTCCTCAACAAACTTCTCCAAACTGAGTCATTCACACAGGCTGTAGTTCTTCATTCACCACTCCATAGGTCTCTTCCATGGGGTGCAGTCCTTCAGGAACAGACTGCTCCAGTGTGGGATAGCTCATGAGGTCACAAGTCCTAACAGCAAACCTGCTCCAGAGTGGGTTTCTCTGTCTATGGGGCCACAGGTTCTGCCAGGAGCCTACTTCAGTACAGGGTTCCCACAGGGTCATAGTCTCCTTCAGGTGCATTCACCTGCCCCAGCATGAGGTTCTCCAGAGGCTGCAGGTTGATATCTGCTCCATTGTGAACCACCACAGATTGCAGGGGAGCTCTGCTGTCGTGTCTGAAGTCCCTTCTCCCTCTCCTTTTTCTCCCGGACCTTGGTGTGTGCAGGGCTGTTTCCTTCATAGTCTCATACCTCTCCAGCTAAAATTGCAGTTTTTATCCCTTTCTTAAATACATTATTCCAGAGGTGCTGTCACTTTCACTGATGGGCTCATCCTTGTCCAGCAGTGGGTCTGTCTTAGAGCCAGCAGGCATTAGCTCTGTCAGACATGCGGGAAGAAGCTTACAGCAACTTCTCTCAGAAGCCACTCCTGCAGCCCACTTGGTTCCAAAACTTTGTCATTCAAACCCCTTACACTCATACTGGAATTTTAACGTGGTGTACTGTAAAAGTGTCTCTTTCTCATAAATTATGAAAGAGCCTAAGGTGACTAGCTTAAATACAGAAGTCTAGTGTGTATGTGTAAGAAAAGTTAGGTGAGATTTCCAGTTCCATATGTTAAGTGGATCCTGCAAATGCAAAGTGAAGGAAATTGCTGGAAAAACCTATCTCTAAGTACCTGACTGTGAATAAGAAGCATGAGAGAAGACAAGATAAAGCAGGCAAGAAGATTCTGAGAAATAGAACAAACAATTTTGCAATTGTTAATGGCAAAAAAATCCCCACAATTCAAAGATGGGACAGAAGATAAAATAATGAGTAAGAAAAATACAGTGATTATAGGGTATTGGTAAAGGACCAAATGAGAAGGTCAAAGCTGAGGGAATGAAGAAAGTGCAGAAAGGGATACAAATACATAAAACTGGAGACAATTTTTTCTAGAGCATCAGCAAGTTGTATGTTTCCTTGAATGCATATGAATCTGTTTCGAGAAAAAAACAACCAAAATTTTTAATATGAACAGTATATAGTCTATATTTTATTTTCTATTTTTTCTTTCCTTGTCAATGATCATATTTAGAGGCTGCTGCTCTACATTTATCTATAACCATTGTAAAGTGTTGTACCAAAAATGGTACATTTCCATTTGCTAAATTCAGATAAAGATTTTCACTGTGTCATGAAGACAAACATGAAAATTATCTTGTCTGCAAATTAACAGACTGAATGGCAAGTAATCTAATTGTATCAAAGGGGCAAGGCAAAGATTTGTTCATTATAGGATAGTTTTTTCTCAGAAAGAATGTAAAAAACTATCCAAGGCAATAAACTTCACAATTGTTCTGCATTTTTAATGAATATTATATATTTGCTAAACAAGTCTAACAATAGTCTTACACATTTTTCATCTGTGTACTTCAAATAATATTAATGAAGATACGAGTACTGAGTATTTTATACATATAAAACATACGTAGTTATTAATAAAGTGCATATATATATAAAAACTATATAATTAAGTGACTTTCTATATGTATCTATGGTCTTGTGATATTTTTCAGGTAAATTACTTTAGTCATAACTTTGAAACTGTATATCACAGGCTGAGTACTGCACTGTTGATTTTTCACAAGTTTTACTATTTCAAAAGCATAACTTTTTGATCTTAATTTTTAATAATTTCTGCAGAAGTATAGAAAGAAAATAAAATATGATTTCAAAAATAGTAGTAATTTTTGTAGGCCCTCAGTACGTAAAGGGAGGCTACAAGAAAACTAGAGAGAGACTTTCCACAAGGGAGTGTAGTGGTAGGACAAGAGGGGATGGCATTAAGATGAAGGAGGATAGGTTTAGATTAGGTATTATGAAGAAATTCTTTACTCTGAGGGTGGTGAGGACCTGGAAGAAGTTGCCCAGAGAAGCTGTGGATGACCCATCCCTGGAAGTGTTGAAGGCCAGGCTACATGGGGGTCTGAGCAACCTGATCTAGTGCTAAGTGTCCCTGCCCTTGGCAGGGGGATTGGAACTAGATTAAGATCTCTTCAAACCCAAACCATTCTGTGATTCTCTGATTTTCTGATTCTATGATTATTCCTCATGTAGCTGAGGTTATTGTAGATGGGGAGAAATATAATCACTTATAGAAAAAATTCCAGTGTAGAATATATGAAAAAAGTAATTAATAGCGTCATAAATATCAAGGGTTTTTTCCAACTTTTAAAATCTAAAGTAAGAAAATTAGTTATATTCAGCCTCTTACCTAGTCCTTCAAAAACAAGCAAATTAAAAAACAGGGTGATAATCTTTATTTTCTGTGATGGTGGTTGGCTGTAACAAAAATATTGGCTTTCTGGTGCTTTCCCTTCTGTGAATTTTCATTGTCTAATAGTAGGATTGCATTTGTTCTCCAGTGTTTGAATTTTGCAATGGGGTTAGTAATTTACCTCGATACACCTGCCTATTTTCATGAAAATTTTAGTAGTGTTTTTCAAAATGTGCCACTACTGCTAAATTTGCTAAAAGCTCAGCTATAGATTCAAGAGGTGCTGGAGAGGGAAGAAGTCAAACAAATTCTTAGTGACTGTATCACTGTATCCAGCATCAAGTTTCAATAGTGTAGTTCGGGGCCTCTCTTGCATTTTGCTATACAAGTTAGCATATGTGCTGTGTTCTCCTAAGCATAATGTTTAATTTATATTACAATAATTTATGCCATTGTTGAATTATTTAACTTTCAGGTAGTCTATGCTGTAATGTAAGGAATGTGTTTTTCTTTGATTCTAACTGCTACAGTCATCATAATGAAAATAGCATGTTATGCATTTTATTACTGTATTATTACATTTTCTGCTTTGAGAATTGTCACTTGATGCAAATACTTTGGCAGCCAATTAATTGTATGACATTCTTCAGCCAATTTGTATTTTCTTGTTGATTTTCTTTGCTGTTTGTTCACTGAAGGTGCCCAGACACATAAGTGGTATTTGCATGGTGTCAGCATGACATTAAAACTCAACTCATTTTAGAATTAATATTTTAAAATTCTTTTGATAGAAATTTAGTCTGCTGAACTCAAGTTTTTTTCTCATGAATCTCTAAACACCTTTACTGAGTAAAAATTTTGCTTTAGTAAATCCTGTGTAATGCCATTGATCCAGATAGAATTGTAAATCTATGCATCAGTACACATACCATTCCACCATCTTCATAAACAATGCGATCTACTAAGTATTGGATAAGAAATGTTGCAACTAAATATAGAAATATGTCCACATGTATATCTCAGGGTGTTGTTTCTTGAAAACATATCCTTGACAGTCATATTCATATAATGGTCAAGACAGTAGTTAGTGGTTATTTGTACTTATCTTATCTAGCAAGTTTTTTACATGGATGCCTCCTATGTGCAGCTACAACCATCCTTGTCCCTTTGGTCAACCAGTCACATACTTCTGAAAAAATTTTGCGTATTTTGTTTCTGGGGCATCACAACAACACAAATGCTTATGTACTACTGCTTATGCTGTTACATCAATTACACTGTCTCAGAGCACTTATTTTGAGGTTCATGGTAAGCAAATATTAATTATATCCTGATTAATGCACTTTAATTTATGCATATAATAGATCTCTGCTCAAGCTAGAGGTGTCAGAGTATGATGTTGATTATATTGAGCTAAGATGTCCATATTGATTCCCTTTTGATATTTATTTTATCTAGGCACTTCAATAGCATGATTCCATTGTAATATGATATTTCATTTTCAACATACTACCAGTAAATATTTATCACATATGATAGCAGGATACTGATTTTAATTGCCTTTATCAGGACAGCAATTTGACAGCAACAATGTGCATTCTGCTTTTTAATATAATAAAAAGGTTTAAAATTTAATAAGATAGAGTGTACTTCACAAGGATTTATAAAACAAAATAGTTCAGTATATTGTATTTGGAAGGTGTCCCTGACAGTGGCAGAGGGAGTGCAACTAGATTATGTTTAAGGCCCCTTCCAATCCAAACCATTCTTTGATTCTATATCCTGCTAGAGGATAAATAGGAAAATAAAGGATGAATACAGAAATAAAGAGAAGCTTTCCCAGAATTCAGAATTCTGATTTCAGCAAGGTAGTCTATTACAAGGTCTGTCATCAGGGACTCCGAGTTTTAATTGTGAGACTGCTGCCTCTCTAAGTATCTGCTCTTCAACTCCGCTCTGTTTCCGTCTGGGAAGTGCCTGTAACCACTGTAGTCATACAGAGTGCTGTGACTCGTAATATCAATAAGAGTCACAACCTTATTTGAAAACAACACTAGAAAATAGATGTTATTCTTTATTTATGATTAACTTAGTTCTGCTGTCATTGCTTTTTTCACAAGGTCATTATTACATGTTTTGCAATATGTTTAAATACTGGAAATTGAATCTTTGAAATTTTCAGTAGCTGATAGCAAGCTAATGAAAATAAAAGATGGACATTTGGACCATGATTCAATCACTTTCTAAGTCTGAAGTAGTAAAATGGATGCCAACCTGAGATTTTAGGTTGACTATTACACATGCATCATAATTTTCCAGGAAAAAATCTATAATGACAGTTACCACATATCTTTAAAGCTTTGGATTTCTATCATAGACCAAAATGACTCTGAAGATACCATCACTGCCTATTGAGTCAATGATGTGTGAAATAAGAAGGATGTATATTGTAGGACTTAATGGCTCTGAAGGCAAGGCTTTTAAAAAGAATTGTTATATGTAACCTTTTTGATTATGTGGAAGGGACAAAATGTACAGATATAAAAAACGTGTGTGTGCATGCTTGTTTTCACTGTGCAATTTGTCATGGGGAGAAAGGAATACAGAAAAATGTTCTTGCCAGAGCTCAAACTTTTAAGTAGAAGATCAGAGGAATAGATGTGTCAAGGTAAAGATTTTACTTTACTCACACTGATGCACACTGTGATCACCACTCCAGAGTGGATGTCAGTTACATCCAGGGAAGTCAGCCCTTATTCCAACCACTCTCAATGTTGGTGTTCATGCACTGGCTGGGCTTCAACACACAGGAGTTCCACTGTGGGCATTTTGCTCCTAGGGGATTTTGTATGGCTCTATTAAAACATGTCCAGCAGATCTCTACAAAGGTCTATGCAGGAAATCAGATCAGTCCACAATGATTGACATTATTCACCTTTCCAATATTTTCTGGTATTGTTCTGACAGCTGTTGATCTGTGGCCAGTGTCAAGGCTTATAACACTCAATTTCTGTTTACAGTATCCTGGTTTCCATGGCTTTCCACAGCCTGCACTGTCTTCAGTTCTTGACCTAGGAGAGGGCATAATATTCCCATGTCACACAATCACAGAAACACACAATATATGAGGCTGGAAGGCACCTCTGAATATAAGCTGGTTCAAGTCCCCCTGCTCAAAGAAAGGCCACCTGGAGTGGAGTGTTCAGGGCCATGTCCAGTTGATTTTTGAGTATCTGCAAGGACAGAGACCCCACAGCCTCCCTGGAAAACCTGTTTGAATGTTCAATCAACTACAGTGGGAAAAAACTACATTTAATCTGTATTTCTTCTGTTTCAGTTTGTGCCATATTTTCTTGTTATTTCACTTGGTACCACTGAGAAGAGCTTGTATCCATCTTTTTTACTTCCCTGTCTGTTGTGGTGCCTCTGGGCGCTGCTTGCGACCAGGCCTGGCCCGTTGATAAGATTCCCCTTGAGCCTTCTCTACCCCAGGCTGAACATGCACTCTTTCAGATTCCCTGGTATGCATGGAGCTCCAGTCCCTCAATAATTTGTGACTCTTTGTGGGACTCTCTCTCTCCCTATCTTTTATCCTGAGGAACCAGCACTGGACACAGTACTCCAGGTGTGAGGGAACTGGCCTCTATCTGGACTTTATGCTGCTTCATGCATTTCACCACCCTTTGAGTCCAGCTCTTCAGTCACTTTCCAGCACACATCACAGACTTGTCATCTACCCCATACTTTATCAGTTTGTCTAGGAGAGTGTTACTGGCTAAAGTGAAGGAAATATATTCAACTTCTACTTGAATAACTTTGTTCATCACTCAAGTAGAGCATTGAAACTCCTATTTCTAAATGCTTCTGTGGTGTAAAAATCTTTTCCTTCCAGTTCTGATTTTAGTTTTCCAAATTTGAACATCTTTGTGAACTTTTTAAATGCAGGCAGACTTAAGTTTGATAAATTTTGGCAAATAAGGTAACAGAGCTGCCAAAGCAGTCATGAATTGGCTGAGAAAATCTCTTCAGAAGAGGTTAAGTCCTGCTTCTCTCTTCTGGTGAAGCAGTAGTCACAGTTCACATTCAGGAGTGCTGAATGTTAAGGTCTCTGCATAATTAAGCAACTACAGAAATCCTGACTCTGAAATCTTGAAAACATTTTGCCATCATTTAGGCATTTTTTGCTGCAAAAAAAAAGACAAATTCTTTTAGAAATGTAACATTACAGGAGTAAAGAGATCATAAGAATGCCACAGAAATTGTGCTTCTTGTTTTGCAAAATGCTTAGCAAGAATATGCCCTATTGTTAAGTGGTTTTATAAACATGAGCATATGAAATTGCACATTTTAGAAAGAAATTTTGATGAACAATTGCATTTTTCTTCAGTTCATAAAAGTAAATTATTTTAAGATGCATGCTACTTTTAATCCAGTTGTCATTAGGCCAGAAGGTTCAAAGGACTAGACAATGAAAGTTATGACAGCCTCTTATGCCTCTAAAGTCCTATACTGAATGTAATACAGAAAATAGAAAATGTAATGTAATATAGAAAATAAAGTTGCTTGCTTGATGGTTTACACATCAAAGTTGTCTCATTGCACCATTTTTAAAGATAGGATAAAAAACGACTGAAGATGTGTGCATTGCAATCCTTTCTCCATTGAATGGTGTAAACCCTAAAATCAGTGCACATGTACTGAGGAAAAAAAATACAACTTTGAATCAGGTCAAGAGAGTTGAATATAAAATACAGGAAGTATCTTTTTCTCCCCTGATCTTCTCTAGGTGTTCTACTAGATTATGTGCAGGGAAATTTTAAAAATAGTAAGTGAATTCAGACACGTTCTTCACTTTTTTTGTTTTTCAATTTGTTTGGCTGTTATTTTTCTTTCCTATATCTAAGCTATCATAGAAATGACAGGAGAACTTATTTTGGGACCATAGGAGGTTATCAAATCCAACACACCTCTTAAGTCTGACTTTAAAGGCAGACTTTATATTTTCTTTGGGTTTTGTGCAGGTCTTTTGAAAAGCTCCAAGGCTGTAAGTTCCACAGCCTCTCTAGACAAACATGAGCGCTGCATCACCATAGTCTTCCTCACCAGCTACAGGGGAACTTCTGCTCCTGTAGCCTATAGTACCTTCTCCCTCTCCATCACTGATCTTGATGTGTTCAGGCTTGCATCTCATTTTCCTTACTCCTCCATCTCTCTCTCTGTCTCTCTCTGGTGCAGCTGCTGCACAGCATTTCCCCCTCTTCTTACCACAGAAGCACCACCAGTGTTGCTGATTGCCTCAGTTTTGGTCAGTGGTGGAGCTCCATCTTGGATCAGCCTGGAACTGGCTCCATGGGGACAGCCCTTGACCTCACCTGGCAGAGGCCACCCCTGCAGTCCCTGATATCAAAACCGTGTCACACTAATCCAGTACAATCTTCATTTGTACGAGCTTTTTTCTTAGTGACTTTAACATCCTGCCTGCTACACTCTTTGCCTGAGGAGGTACTTTAAAGTAAGAGCCATAAACTGATCCCAAGGGATATGCCAACTCTTCCTCCCTGCAGGCACTACGATGGGTGCTCTGGTTAGGACTCATCCTCTTCCTGACTGCCCCACCCCATGGCTTTCACAGAACCGAAACAGAGTACTTTTGCACAGTAAAATATCAAGAGAGAAATAAAACAAGTGCCACTTTGAATACTTACTTACTTGTTTGGAATCAGTGGCTGCGTGGTGCTTAGTTGCCAGCTGTGTTAAAACACAACATTGTAATTCTTATTTTATACAGTGGCATAAATCTTTTTTTTTAATAGAACAGTGTCTCAATTACAATAATTTAATCACAATTTCTTTGTGGTTCAGAGGCAAAACTGCAAAACCAGGTGTAAGAATCATCCATTGCCAAGCTCATACTTTGATGTAGTTTCTCTTCCGAGAAATTAAAAAATAAAAAAAAAAATCCACGAGATCCCTACTAATCTCTAAAATCTTAAGTATTACATTGTTTATCATGTCTCACATTTGGCAGGTTTGGTTTAAAAACAAGACAAATTGTAAGACGAAATTACAGTTAAAAACTGCAGTAGAAACCTTTCTTCCTTGTAGGTATTAAAAATAATTATAAAGAAAAAATTGTTGAATTTCAAGTTGATGAATTGAAATATTTAATTCTAGGTATTTTTTTTCCTTTTCTTTGTTGAAGCAAATAACTAATTTCTGCTTTCCTCTATATTCCATTTTTAATTAATTTACTCTTATGCCTTCTGTCCCTCAGCAAATCAGACAGTAAATATCAGGCTTGAAAAGTATGACATCTGAATGAATATCTTAACACTGGATAGCTTCTAAGCGTTATTGTTTCACAAAGCAACAGAAAACAGTTTGTTCATCAAGAAACCTTTATAATTTCTTCTGTTGTGCTCATATTCCTACAAGGCCAGTCCAAATATTTTAATGTAAGTTATCTTGGTTTGTAAGCAATAAAAGCACCAATCCTTCCACAAAGTTCATTTTTATGTAAGAAAAAGATGTAAAGTATTCTCTTGCTGGAAGACAGCAATAAAGGCACCATCGACTAATATATAGACTAGTTATTTTTGTTAAAATATCATGAGTTAATCCATCAATTTCAAGTCCTGGTCTACTAAAACAGAAAATAATAATTTAAAAAATCATCTATGTACATTTTTAACCACACATATAAGTAAAAGTTCAGCAGGCTGCATAGTTTTTTTGTTCTGTTTTTTTGTTTTTTTTTGAAAAATCAAAACTGTTGGCATTATGTGCCAAGATTTTACCAAGATTTAAATGTTTCCTTCCTTCTTTATAGAAAGAACAATAAATGAGACCTCTGTGCACCTTTTACTAGGAAACAGTTACTTTTCCTCTGAGTAATCCTTTAGGAGCGGCCAACTCACCCAAATCACACCCACAACATAACGTTTCCTTGGGGGAAAAAATAGGGTAACTCTGAGAATATCAATTAACTTTAAATTATTGCCAGGTGACACAAACATTTACTAACTGATTCGGGGTTTGCGAAACAAAAGAAGACAAAAGCTTAAACCGCTCAGAGAACAGAGCTTTCCTCTGCCTTCATCTGGCTCGAGCTCTGCCTTCCTCTGGCTTCTGCCGCACCTCATCTTCAGCCGGCCAGGTAGGCACACGCTGTGTGGGTCCTGTAATGTTTTCCCCCAGCAGAGGTAATATTTGTTGTTCTATCTCAAAGTTGATAGGTGGGAAAGCAATTTAATCCACTTAACTTTTGCTCAAGCACCGTTTAAACTCCTCACTTCTTTAGCTACAGATGTATTATTTGATTTTTTTTTTTTTATTTTTCTCTGGCTGTCAAATCTGTATAAATTGTACAGGTATACTGAGCACACAAGTGCAAAGAGAGATTTGAGGATGTGAATCACATCAATTTATAGTCATCACTTGGGTTTATTTGGAATTTTAAATCTGTGGGTTTTACAAATCGATATAGAAAGTAAAACTTCTATTTGTCCTCAAGAAATACTTTATGTCCCTCTCCTCAAAAGCTGGATGAACTTTATGTAAGTCATAGATGAAAAATCTTCTGCAAAGCTATCCTTAAAGATTTTCAGTTGATAGATGTTTTGCAATCTTCATATTTCAATTTCTAAAATCTGTAAGGTTATTCTTTTGAATAAATGATGAGGAAAGGCTGAAATTCTTTTATTAATACAGATTTGTAGAAAAAGTCAACATATAAATGTTTCTTAGATATTATATTTCTATCTATCATGTCATATTTGGACTACTTAGAATATATCTGAATATTACATAAAAATAATATGCATTATACTACAGACATTGTTCTCTATACTGTACAGACCCATTCTTTTATTCTCCGACCCTGAATATTACATTATTGAGACTAAATTGAAGAGCAAATGTTTATTTAGCAGGGCAAGATCTTGCTTATCTAATAAGAACGTCTTTAAACTGGGTTTTTGTGGTTCGTGACCAAAACTTTAGGGTTTATTGAAGGAGAGAGGATCAGGCAGAGCATGCACAGAATGACGAAGGATTTTCTTGCACTCTTTTTGAAGAAGTGGGATGACCAGAAACATCTCTCAAGTGTCTGTGCACAAACAAATGTGGCATGGGAAGCCAAATTGTAGCTTCATTCGCAATCACAGATCAATAACATAAAAATCATAGAGCCAGAGCAAAACCGTTGTCACTGCTGGAGTCCTGCAATAGACATATACAGACTGTACAAGAAAAGTGAGCAGGAAACAAAAGGAGAGAGGGTTGTTTATGCAAAGGAAGAAGCAGAGGGAAGTGGCATTGTCTATAGAGCTTCCCAAAGATGTTTTCATGCCTATGTAATCTATTACCATACTCATTTGTGAGTTTCATAGTCAGACTATAGTATTACAGACTTTAAAACTGAGTTTAACTTTACACAGGGCTTTCCACTTCAGCCTGTATAGTTTCCATTCTGCTGTCTGTCTGTAGCACAGCCAATGAAGAAACGTAATAAGAAACTAAATCAAAGCTGTTTTTTTTAATGAAAGCAGTATAGGATGTGCAGAAAATTTAACTGTTTAGTTCACTATAAATATCTAGATAGATAAGATGATGTGATACACTGTGTGCCAGATTAATTGTCCCATTGATCTACCATGCAATCTTATTGAATTCTCAATGAAATCCATGAATTTGCATGTCCTATAAATCACTGATAACATTGCCTGTCATTGATCATCCATCTTCTTGCAATTTAAAGTTCAGTATTTATGTAACATTATTGTGAATATCACTGAAACCTACAAGAATAAGCAGAAAATTAAATAAGACGTAACTAGAGAAATATATTTTTAAAATTTATTATGAAAAATGAACAGTGAACAGCAAACCAGGAAGAAAATAAAAGATAAAAATTTATTAAATCAGATTTCACCAGACATTATTTGAATATGTACATATTTCACATAATATTTTTAATGGGCATTTAGTCATACAATTGTAAAAAGAAAAGAAAAAGAGAGAGAAAAGCTTCAGGTATCTACGAACATAAAGAGAAACAATCTATGCCCTCAAAAAGAAAAAAAAAACCCCAACCCCCAAAACATTACTTTCATAATCATCACTCATCATAATATCAGTGATACTCCCTCTGCATAAGAGCCCTTATGCATATTCAAACAGAGATCTTAATTTGAATTCATAATACCTTGAAAAGCTTTTTTATGCCAAGTCCCCACTTGCATATCACTTTGAAAAATCTTCCCCTTTCAGCATATGGTTAAGATCAGAGAAATATGTTAGGAAAAATGACATCTTGGCAGTATGTGTATTTTTTTGCATTTATGCCTTCATATCACATTTGTGAGATTGTTATTGGATAAAGTTTCCCAGTACATGACCAAATCATTTTGATTTGAAAGTAGAGAGTATGAATTATAAAAATAGATTTTTAAAAAAACATCAGTATTAACTTGTATTTGTAATTGAACAATGCCTGATTCTATCAAGTCTTAACTGAAGGTTGTCTTCTTATAATTCCTGTGAATGTTTTTCTTCATATTTGATAACTGGAAATTAAAAGGACGGGGGTGCACACAATTCTTTCAAGGCATTTAGGTGCTTAACTGCTGTTTAGCTACTACATTTTGATCTCAGGGATTGTAGTGTGTATTGGGTCTGACAACATACAGCAGATACATATACAGCCTAAACTACATCCTTAAACCCTCTTTATGACCAACAAACAGATTAATACATTCTCATTAACTACTATCCCCCATCCTTTCACAGACAGATATTATTTTCCCATTTTATGAACTTCCTCCACCCCTCCAGATGTTCAAAAACAGGCCATTCCTTGGGCTCCATTCCATCGGGATGGGTGCATAGGACAGTGTAGTATTGGGGAGCAAAGACACACGGACCCCCTTATGCCTCAGAAGGAGATCCTTTATTGTAGGCAAAGCCCGTCCTATTTATACCCAAACCCACCCCGGACTTAACAGAGCTCAATCGCACGTGTAACAGAACTGAACCCAAACCCAACAGGAGAGCACTCTCATTGGCTGACACTGTCCAGACCCAGGTCACTGCCACACTCTCCTTGCTCCTCACAAAATTCGCTCTTCATCAGTTCATGTCATTCCTGCTACTTTACTCCCTGCAACATACAACTGATATCACAAATTAATTTTCACCCCAAAGTTAAACCTCCTTAAGGCACACACTGGGTCTCCCCATCCTACCACTTTAGGCACGAAGTGCACCCTGGTCCTTGAGCAAAGACAATCCCATGAATGGGTTTACCTTTTCCCATGGGAAAAGGGGGTTTGCACTTAAATATCTTTGAGGACTCCTACCTTGATGGTTTGTCAGAGGTAATACAGAAAGTTACAGAAAGGCAGGGAGATTTTCAGGGATCTATACCAAAATCACAGCAAATATTAGCTTTCCTCTCTTTCTTCCTTGTTCACATTTCCTTATTGGGCTTTCACATTAATGAAGATCAGCCACTGTTATTCTTCCTAAATGTTCCCATGCAAGTTATTCTTTTGTTTGTAACATTTCATAGCTGACATCTAAGTAACAATTATGTTGTTTCAATTGTGATAGAAATACGGGTACTAAAAACAGATTGCACAAGATACATTTACTATATTTTCTTTCTTTTGTCAGGATCTTGTGCACTATGAAGTTAGTGGTAGAACTGCTGCTGACAGTGTTCGTCAATTTACTTGAAGATCAAATCTTTTTTTACTCTGTCTTCACAACTTAAGGCACCAAACATTTGCATGGGCATAATGTCTGTTAGCCTTCTCCCAGATGGGAGCTTTTATCTATGGGAATCTAATTGCAAGACTGGAACCAAGGAAATGATGTTGTAGGTGGAAGAAAATAGGAACACAGTACAGCAATTCTGTTATGCCTTGGTCTAATTCTTGCAATACACTGAGATGATATCCAGTGTGCTTTTGGTTTTATTTACAACAATTAAATGTAGATAACATTAATTGTATTTGTAGCAGACTTGCTGCATGAGTCAGAACAAAAACCATTATGATTTGTTAGGGCCACTTTGCTGATGGTAGCAAAATCACACTTTGGCAAAAATCTCTAAACAGATGTGGCTTAGAATGAAGGGCATGCTCATTAGCATTGTTTGTGTTTTTAAACACTAACACACTATTTTTTTAACTTTTGGTAGACTATAGCAACATTGTTAGTAAACAGCTTGTTATATTTCTAGGAACTAGCATATGTTTCTCTATCATTCATTCATGAAAAGCAGAACATAAGTTCTGCAATACAGTAGGACTGTTTGCTACTGTAAACTAGCAATTTTAAATTATTTTTTCTGAATTCCCTTAATGCATGAAAACATTATTATTATTATAATCATTATCATGATTATAATAGTAGCAATAATAATAATAGTAGTTATTATTATTACTTTAAAATATTTTTTTTTATTTCTTTAACAGTAAAGGACCAGAACCTGTGATGTGATGAGATTTCTCAGTTTTATTGTGTTTAGTGGATTCAAAGTGCACTGGCTAATTAATAAGATTAAAATTAAGATACGTTTTTACTTTTTTTTTTTTTTATATCTGGCCATGGTCTAATTTAGCAGAATTTTTAAGAGACAAAACCTGGTATTTTAAACTCCTAAACTGCTGTAATTAAGAGGCTTCTTACAGTTGCGAAGTTTTTTGTTTCTGGTAGAAGTGAACCACTATATAAGTCAGAATTCTTTAAACTTTCTGTTCTGTGATCCTATACTCCTTAAAGCTTTTTTTTCCCCCTGTCCTTATCATTAATTTTTCTTTGGTATTGACTGGGTTTTTAGACTCTAGGGCAAATTTTATTCATGTCAGCACTCTAATTGAGGAGAAACAAGAATTGCTTTCAAATATGCTTCAAACATTTGGATAATAAACTGAATAAGTAATGTAGTACAGTATTTCAAGTTATTTGAAAGTAATTTCCATTTTTGAAAGGAAAAGTACTAAATTTCCAATCAATTTTATTAGCTTATGGAAAAAAATTGATCATAAGATCCTCAAAAACAATTTTTGAGTTATTAGGCATATATATACATACACACTATTAACAAAAAATTAATAATAATATCAGTCAGTTGACAATTGTTTTCTCAGAGAATTAGTTCTTTTAGAACTGATTTTGTAAATATTCAGTGTTGGTCTAGTTTATTCAGCTTAAGAGCATACGCTAAAAAAGAGTATTTTTAGTTTGATTCAACATCAAAAAAATTGGTTGTGATAATTGTTCAAATAATTTCACAATTACTCATATGACATGAAAATGTGTTCCCATGGTAAAATTTTAAATATGTGATCTATTAATACTTATACATGTTAGTCTGATGTAAACATCTTTATTGTGAAAGCATCTTGCATCTGACATTAAGAAATCACTCATGAATGGCTTTGGTTTGAAAACTGATCATCTGTTTGAAAATGGGAAAGAAGATTTTTGGACAATAAACCTAAACAACACTAGATGTCCACTAAAATAAAATATGACAATACAGTTAGCATATAAAGGATAAGATTCTCATGTTTCTTTTCTCAGTATAATGTGATGGCTGCACATCACGTCAGACTGCACATGGTAGGGATTAAACTCAACTTGCTTTATGAAAACATTTTTGGTTAAAGCAAAAGAGGAAATAATTACATTTTTACATGCTATTGTAGAGGGAAACAATGCTAATCCAGATTTATAATCTACTAATAAATAGTAGATTATAAAAATATGTGCTGGCACAAATATAATAATACTTAAATAATTAAAATTTGAAGCAATTACTTCTTTAACACCTTAATTTTGGAGAAGCATTCCAAGTCAAACATGTTAAAAAGTCTTAAGCAGTTGTTCACCTGAACAGTAACAAATTTCTCTTCTCAGCAAGAAAGTATCCGTTTTTAATGGGTGATTTTAATTTGTTTTTGTTTTTGTTCTTTTTTTTGTTTGTTTGTTTTTTGTTTTTGTTTGTTTGTTTGTTTGTTTTTTAACAGCTGAGGATGCTTGTGGAGGAACTATGAGAGGATCCAGTGGAATCATCTCAAGCCCCAACTTTCCTAATGAATATCATAATAATGCAGATTGCACATGGACAGTTGTGGCAGAGCCTGGTGATACTATCTCGCTCATATTTACAGATTTCCAAATGGAAGAAAAATATGACTATTTGGAAGTAGAAGGTTCTGAACCACCTACAATAGGGTAAGTCAAATATTTCAGTTTTAATGTGGTAAGAAAGGAAAAGATGATGAAATGTGGGAACAAAAGTTTTTGTGACTTTTCCTTTTGTGAATAGGTAGTCTTGCTGAAGACAAAAATCCCCACAGTAATAATTGTGACTGTGGCATAAATGTTGATGTTACAATTTCAGCTGTAAAATTTTTTTTAAATATATTCCAAACATGTAGCATCAAGATGAAGGGCACTGTAAAGTCATTTGCCTCATTGTCTGTGTTCCTAACCATTCTAACCATTACTGCATTAAAAATGTATGTATTTAGAAACAGAATAGAATGGACTGTTGTACTGGTAAGGATTGGTGAGGCCTTCAGAGTTTTATGATGTCAGAAAGTGAATGGCATGGAGGCCTTTCAGCACAGAGCTGGGGGAATTATCACTGGTCACACCTGTTGGTCATGGATTCTCTCTGGAGGAGTTTCTGTACAGAGAACTGTATGCGTGGTCTCTCTACATAATGTGCTGTGAGTAAGGTTGGTGATATATTTATCTAGAAATTTCCATCCTGATCTGTGAGATACAACATCCTGAGCTGAGGTACTTTTTGGTTCTGGTTTTACTCCAAATATAGCACTTTTAAGGAGTATTTGTGACTGTTAGCTTGTTGACTTAGCAGTAGTAACAATATTTTTGCTAGTTTGGCTTCCGCAATTCCTGATCTCAGTATAGATGCATTATGTAGATGTTTTAAAACAAGTACAGGGAATAAAATAATAAATTGCCTCTTTCAAGATCAAATTCAGTAAAATAGAAAAAATAAATTACACATTTTGTGGTTTTCTGGTGTAGTAGTCTTATGGTAACACAGCATCATATTATTCAAGAAACATATCAATACAACAAATCCTTGTGTGTGTTTTATTGGCTTAAATATGCTATTGATTCATAGAAAATAAGATGTATACAAACCTATAAATCACAGTTATGGTCTCCAGTAAAATCTTGGGCTCTTAACTGGCTCATAAAGCATTATGGAGGTTCTGCATGGCAGACGGAGGCATTTGAAAAACAGGTAATACAACAAGTTCTTGGCTAGATACATTAAAGTCAGTAGAGTCCTGTTCTCTTCATATCAATGTAAACTACATTCAAACATAACGTAGACCAAATAAACTAAGTTATTTTCTATTTTATAATAAGATCCAAAATTAGATAGTTATATGGTTTAAAAAGCATCAGTCTTGGTTTCTATAAGTGTTGCTTATAAGTAATATATTTTTACTGCTTCGGGGTGCAGTAGAAGTCTATACACTAAGTCTAAGCTTTAGCAAATAGTGTTTTATAATTTGAGTTAATTCATACTACCACCTACATAGTTAATTACCTGTATTAGAATATTACTTAATTGCCACTGATTTTTTTCAAGCTTTTAAACTGAAATCTTTTGAACTAGCTGTCAGTTAAAATAATTTTTAAATAATAATTTATAATAACTAATGAGGTTACACCAATGACATACAGATATTATGAATCACCTGAATAGCTAAATGTGCATTTGATTTTTCTTGAATGTGTTTTATGTATTCATTCATGAGTGTCAAACAATGATGTCATTTTTTGTTCTACAAAAGGTTTGGCTGTATTCAAATGATATAATAAAATAACTTTATATATGGAAATTTCCATTATCTGTTTACAAAACATAAAAATTTACAATGCTAATTTAATAATTGCTCATGTAGAGAAGAAGACTGAGAGCATATTCTTTTTTAGTCTGTCATTTATATTCCCTAAATTAGACTGATGTGTTCAATTATGGAAGAGTATGCCCCCCATATGTTGGGAAAAATAGATTTGGAAAGCTTAATTAGCAACAATTTGTTAATTAGATTTAGAGTGGAAATACTTTATATGCCCTTAGACTATAGCTAATCTAAAACTAAACCCAGGTTCTTTATCTTTCATTATGGAAAAAAAAAGTACATAATTTATAAAATTACTGAAAACGTATTGGTTGATCTGGATAATAAGTATTATTATAGAGTAATTTCTTAGAAACTTTGATGTTTATATGACTATTACACCGACTGATTAAAAAAAAAAAAAAAACAAAAAACAAACCACCTCTCCAACTTTTCTTCTTTAGCACATCTGCTGTGTAACAAAATACCCTTACTTTTTGTTACTAAGTGAAATAAAGAGCCAGAATATGCATTAAATAGATAGGCTGGGGTTATCCATGAGACAAGACTTGGAATCCTTTATGAAGTGCTAGCTTTCTCTAGTTTTCCAGTTGGTTGTTATAACATTTCAGATATGCCAAGTCTTTTCCCTTAAGAAAATCTTGATAGGCCATTTTCATTTAAACAGCAGTAAAAAATTGTGTAGATGACCTTCAGGGTTCTTGTTATCTTGTTTTTTATTCTAATGTTTGCCAACTTGAGTTGAATTATGGCATTTCTTGCATTTTTTTTTGAGTGAAACTGAAAGAAAAATATTAGTTTGAGGAAATGATTTTCCCCATTTGTTTTTTTCAACAGAACAAAAATCTGAAAATAAATAAGATCTAATGAAATGTTCCTTTTTGTCTAAGTGAAAATGGGGTTTGAGGCATTCGTTGATGAAAGAATTGGCAACGTCGTTATGGGATATCCAGCATATGGAAGATCAGAGTTAAATAGTTTGAAAATATCTGAACATGTAAGAGTTTTCTAATTATTATCTTTAGGATACTTTGGTTGGAATGTTTAACTTGTTTTGTTGGTGGTCACTTTTAATGGACTATTTAATAATCACAGAGCAGAGAACTGAAATGATTCTCTAGGCTGCTTTGGCATGGATGACCTGCGTTCCAGTATGTACTCTAGTCTGAAATATCAAGACAGTTGTTATAACACTGGTTAAATAGTATGGACAAAGTGTTGGAACCTCCTGCCCAGAACAGTCTATGAAAGATATGCTTGGAGCACTGTCCAGATAAGAACAGGTGAGGATGGACAATATATATTTCACACTGTCCTAAACAAGACATTAACTCTGTATATTCTGTTTCCCATTACCTGTTTGACTTGGCCGTTGTTGCAAAACAAGCTGACAGCTGTTCTTCCTACATATTTGGCAACCTTGGTTATGCCAAAAAAAACCTAAAAAAGCATACAAACAAAAAAGGCCAAAACAAAACCAAAACCCAGCCAAGACCTTAGATTATTTGAATACATTATATTGTAATATATTATATTAATTATATTATATTATATTTCATATAATCAACATTATATGAAATGTTGATTAGTTTTGAATTAACCAATATTTTTTCAATGGATAGACTGGAAGGTAATACAAAATAATGTTTCTCATAAAGTATGTTCTTAGAGCACCTTTATTCAGAGAACTATCACCGTAGTCTGAATAAATAACACATTTTCTTTACAAGGAACACATTATGCAAATTTTTTGTTGATATCATGAAGATGAACCTTAATATGAAGGTGTTTTGAGAGTGTAGCAGTGTCTCAAGTATTGCAGGTAAAATGTACTTAACTTACAGCATGATAAAAAAGCCCAAAGACTTTCACTTTTTTCTCTATGGGTAAGAGTGCTTATTAAAGAAAATATTTGTGTAGTGTTCTAACATTCAACCTACCACTGCCATGGTCACAAAAAGTAGTAGGGCACCTAAGTACTCTATTACCAAAGAAAAATTGGAAATATGATGTAACTACTTCTTTTAAAATAAAATAACTCCCCTAACTTCTCTCTTACTAATACTACATTCTTGAGTATTTAGAACTATTTCCTTTTATATTTTCCTAAAATATAAGGGAGAAGTAGAATTTTCTGTAATAAATTGAAGTGTTGTCTAGACCATCTGTTTCTGATTTTAGCCAAATTCTAATTTTTTCATCTATAAATCTAGTTAAAATGTAAAATGATACATATTGAATGAAATGTATGTTTTTGAAAACATAGGCCATTTATTTATCTTCTGAAATACATTGAAATATTTCATTGTTTGATAACACATATTTTATGCATCATCTTAATTGCATTAAAATAGAAAAGTGTTAGAGAACAACGGCTAACAAAATTAATTTCTCATTTGCAACTGTGATTTTATGGATTGTGCCCCAGTGGAAACACTCCTTTTGATTAATTTTAAATATTCTGTGGAGAATAAAATTAGAAATTTTGGAAAAAATCTTTCATGTAACTAAGATGCCCAAAACTCCATCCAGTTTCAAGAGGTTTTTGATCCTTGTAATGATCTTCAAGATAGCCTATTAGATAAAGACTTCCTTACAGATAGTGTGGATGAGAAGGAATATGAACACAAAAATGTGGATCTTTGATGGAGTTTTCAAATCATAATTTGTTCCAAGTAACTAGTTACTTGTTTTTAATCGGTTTGGGCCCATTCTTGATCAGGGAGCAGTACCGGAGTTGTGTGGGAAGGTTTTGGTATCAGGGAGACTACAAGGGTGGCTTGTGTGAGAAGCTGCTGAAAGCATCCCCCATGTCCAATAGAGCCCATGCCAGCCGGCTCCAAGACAGAGTCACGGCTGACCAAAGCTGAGCCCATCAGCCACGGTGGTAGCACTGCTGGGATGATGTGTTTAAGAAAGGGTAAAAGAGCTGCACAATGGCACTGCAATGGCAGCTGGAAAGAGGAGTGAAGTATGTGAAGGAAACAACTCTGCAGATCAGGGTCTGTGAATCAGGAGGGGGAAGATGTACTTCAGACACCACAGCAAGGATTCCGCTGCAGTCCGTGGTTCAGCCCATGGTGCAGACCGTGCTGAGGCAGCTGTGCCCCTGCAGCCCATGGAGCTTCACGGTGGAACAGAGATCTGACAGCAGCCTGTGGAAGTTCCCTGGCTGGAGCAGGAGTCCAACCTTTGACCAAAAAAGGTTATTTAGTTATTTGTTGTTTATTAGCAGTTCCTGACCCTTAATCCCATTTTACTAGGGCTGTGAAAGAACAAAATGATAAACAGAACCTGTAAGAAATATTAGTGAAGAATATACCAACTAGTGGTAACTAAAAGCAAAATGAGGGCGAGCAGGCAGATAACACCTGTTATGGAAAAGGGTATTATCTGGGGTTGGGTTTTTTCTATGAGGAAAATCCATGTTACATATCTGCATGGTAACTTTTACTGCCAGTTCAGTTACAATAGGCATTTAGAAATTATGTATACTGTTGTTGACAACCTACAACAGAAACATGCATTAATAAAACAGGTTCTCACTCAGATCTTTGTTAAAAAGTGGTTATCTTATTTATCCAGGGTCTGAACAGACTTATTATCAGACTTATCAACAGACTTGATTAAATAATGCCCATACCTAAGGCTACAGAGGAAAACCTCTGCCTGACATAAATGTGGCACTACAGGGATAGACAATCAGACCTCAGTATAACAAGTACCAATTAAAATAATAATATGAAGGAAAAAAAAAAGCAAAACATGCAAGGCGAGAAGCAAAGGTTCTCATAAGAAGAGATTAAAATAGGAGGAAAAAGTCCTATCTGAGACTTGGCAATTATTTTCTTGAAAAATCACTTCAAATTAGCAAGTGACAAGTATAACCATCTCTTTTTTATTATTGAAGACTATTGAAACTGCTTTAGATATTATTACTGTTTTCTCAGTAATACAAAGTTTTAAAATCTGTGTTTAATGCTCAGAGGAAGGACTCAGGAAAGTAATGTTTATGAATAATATGATTCTAACAAGGTTGCTAAAAGCCCAAAATGATAGTTTGTAATCTGATAACAGTAGAATTTAAATTTAAAGAGTAGAAGTAAAATTGATACTGCTTATCATAGGAAAAATGCTTTCATAAGAATGTTGTGGTTGTAGCCAAATAGGTAGAAAAAATTATTCAATTAATAGAGCAAACAAATTGTAGTCATAAAAACCTGCTGTAATTAGCAGAGTATTTGTTTACTGATAAGGTGCAGAATTAATTTTTGCTGGGTCTTTATGACATTAAAAAGAAAAAGAAAAAGATCACTGCAAAAAGCAGCCAAGTTTTGGAGTGCCTAAATCCTTCTCCCAATCTAAAAGAGAGAACAGAGGATAACAGAGATAATGCTTAAATGTTAAACAGGGTGAGCAGAAAATCAGGAATAGGAAGAATACCAATGCTAAAAGTATTTTCTGGTCTGAGCCTTTGGTAATCTGTCCATTGTGTGTTAACACTTTCATCTTTTTCTAAAGGACCAAGAACAAAAATAAAATTTGCTTTCTTGGAAACAAATCTTTCCATAGAAACCAGGTATTTCTGTCCTCTTCTGTTTTCTTGTGTGATTTCATTTTTTGCTTGGTGGTTCAACGTTTCACCTGTGGCATTTCCACGAGGTCATTCAGAGCTGTCCAAGAAGCACAACGTATTCTGTAATGTGTAGGGTAAGGCACGATGGTAGTGTTAGGAGGGGAGTTTGTGACAGTGATTGTGGAGGTTAATGGCGTGTTTTTCATTGTTCTATTGTGTGATTCCATTTGGCAATCTGAAAAGGACTTTGAAACTGACTTTACGTCTGGTACTCACAAAATTCTTCCTGAAAAATAAAAAAGATTTGAATCTAAGAGAGCAATAAGATATCAAATTATATGTTTAACAGTAGCAGTAGAGGCTTCTCTGTGTTATTTTGTACTATTTGTTCTTGTATGTTTCTGAAGAAATAGAAGGCCCTTTCATAGTAGTTCCTGCTCTAGTGGGGTTTTTGGCATTTGTTTTTCAGGTTATAGTTCAGTGTATATAGTGTACAGTTTTATGACCAGATGACCTGCCTGGTGGATGCAGGCAAGGCTGTGGATGTTGTCTATTTGGACTTCAGCAAGGCCTTTGACACTGTTTCCCACAGCATCCTCCTGGAAAAGCTGGCAGCCCATGGCTTGGACAGGAGCACTCTTGGCTGTGTTAAAAACTGGCTGGTTGGCCGGGCCCAGAGAGTAGGGGTGAACAGTGCGGCATCCAGCTGGTGGCCAGTCACTAGTGGCGTTCCTCAGTTGTCTGTGCTGGGCCCAGTTCTGTTCAATATTTTTATTGACAACATGGATGAGGGTATTGAGTCCTTCATTAGTAAATTTGCAGATGACACTAAGCTGGGAGCGCATGTCGATCTGTTGGAAGGTAAGAGGGCTCTGCAGAGAGACTTGGAACAATTGGATGGATGGGCAGAGTCCAATAAGATGAAGTTTAATAAGTCCAAGTGCCAAGTCCTGCATTTTGGTCACAATAACCCCCTGCACTGTTATAGGTTGGGGACGGTGTGGCTGGACGATGCCCAGGCGGAAAGGGACCTGGGGGTGTTGGTTGACAGCCAACTGAACATGAGCCAGCAGGGTGCCCTGGAGGCCAAGAAGGCCAATGGCATCCTGGCCTGTATCAGGAATGGTGTGGCCAGCAGGACCAGGGAAGTCATTCTTCCCTTTGGCACTGGTGAGGCCACACCTTGAGTACTGTGTCCAGTTTTGGGCCCCTCAGTTCAGGAAGGCCATTG
>VZRZ01005953.1:494051-548002 GCA_013398175.1 Climacteris rufus | reverse complement strand
TTTAGCCTGGAGAAAAGGAGACTCAGAGGTGACCTTATCACTCTCTACAACTTCCTGAAGGGTCGTTGTAGTCAGGTGGGGGTTGGTCTCTTTTTTCAGGCAACAACTGACAGAACGAGAGGACACAGTCTTAAGCTGCTCCAGGGGAAAGATAGGTTGGATATTAGGAAAAAGAATTATACGGAAAGAGAGGTAAAATATTGGAATTCTTTGCCCGGGGAGGTGGTGGAGTCACCATCCCTGGATGTGTTTAAAAAAAGACTGGACGTGGCACTCGGTGCCATGGTTTAGTGGAGGTGTTAGGGCATGGGTTGGACTTGGTGATCTTGAAGGTCTCTTCCAACCTAGTGATTCTGTGATTCTGTGATTCTGTGAAGTGCAGTCACAAACATGCCTCAAACTTTTCATGCAGAATAGATACATATAAGCATGAGTTACATGAAGAAAATCTGTCACTTAACAGTGGAGACCTTGAAGTCTATGCTTCTTATAAAAGTTACTTTGTGGCATTTACAATAAATAGAGTAAGTACTTAGTAAAAGGAGAATCTGACTTTAAGAAATTGTCCTATCTATGGCAATACAAATCAACTGAAGGTGTAAATCCAGAGTTTTATCCTGGAATTCAATATGTTATGTATGTGTCCATGTAATCAGGTTGTAAGGAAACACAAGACAGAATGATAAAACCTTATAAGAACGATAATTCAGCATGGAAGGGAACTCAGGAGCTGACTAGTCCAATCTACTGATGAAAGCAGACTCAGCCCTCAGGTGAGGCAAGGTTGCTCAGGCCTTTATCCAGACTCTTTTGCAAACCTCCAAAGATGGAGCCTGAACAACCTGTTTGGGCAACCTTTTCAATGACCTGACTGTCCTCATGGGAGAAGAAGGTTTTCCATTGTTTACTTATTTAAAAGTCATTATTTTCCATCAGAATCAACACACAAGAATTTATTATTTCCAAACATCTGTATGAGGTGCAAACATCTCCTGTGGTGTCTTTCTTCTTTATTGATAGGCAGAGGTATGACCTTTTTCCTGAGCAGGTTGGCTCATATGGCCAACCCTAGCTCATGAGTTGAAGGCACATGGGTTCATGTTAAAGTCCTTCCTTCCTCAGGCTCAGGTTGTCCCATTCATCTTATTAGGATATGTACATGACCAGAGACATGAATCATCTTGTTTTCCTTTAGACTACTAAAAGCTAAAGCTTATCTGGCACATGTGATTTATTGCTGTCTAAGAGTCAAGCCTCAATGAGAAAACTGTCTGTTAAATTCCAGTTTGTACTTACATCAGGCAGGGAGTCAGATGCAGCCACAGAATCCCTATGGCTCATTGTGTACAAATGAACACTTTACATGGACAAGGTGATGCTTCTTTTGAAAAAAAAATGTGTTCCCACTTTTATTTCTGACTCATCCCCTGCCTTGTCTAGGCTCAGGCATTTACCCAGTCACAAAGGAACTGCACCAGGAAATGATACAAGTGAAAACCAAGCTTTTTTTCCTCCTTCATTGGTCAGCAGGAAGCACAAGAGTTGAAGAGAACAGTGAGGCACATAGGGAGTGGAATATTGTTCCTTTAAGGAGTAGCACAACCTTCACTGTTTTCTTTTCAAGTACCTCTATATTGAATGACAGTACCTATGGAAAGATGAACTTTTTTTTCCTTTTACATTATGTGCAGAGACTTCACAGAGTTATTTGATTTCCTTTTTATTTTTTATACTGTGTCCTTTGTTGCAGTGCCTCTGTTCAAACAGAGACTGAGTGAAGCCGAGTTGCTTCTCTCAGGTCATGAGACCACAGCTGAAGGCTCCGAGTTACTTACGCTTTTTACTCGCGACAGTCCTTAATTTAATATATTCTTATGATGGTGTGAAATATTTTGGTTGATGTACACCACGTCAGGAAAACCGTATTTCATTTTTGCTCTTGTGAAAGATGATATATCCTGGTGGTTAAATGCACTTCCCTTAAGGAAACTTTTCTGAAGCTGCTCCTAACTTCTTACCTTTCTTATGTTCAGGAGTACTGCAAAAGGGAACATTTGTAATCCTCTTCTGAAGTTGCATGTTTTCATTATTCTGATGGTACATTTTAATATGTATGAAGTTATTCTCATCCAGAGTCAAACAGATATTCACCAGCAGTTATCAAATGAGCAATTATACTTTGAATTATACTTTGGCCTTTTTACGTACGTTCTCAATAGAGATAGGATTATATTATTTCACAAAGTCTTATCAACATTCAGAAACAAATTGAAAAACAGCTCTTGAATCATTTTATGCTAGAACAGTTCTCTGGTTTTTCCACCATCCCTCTTAAAGAAAAAGATTTAGTGACTACTGCTTTTGTGATTCTGTGGGTCACTTTAATCCTCTTTGGATGGAGCAGCCCACAGTGCATCCAGCGAGACTTATTTGTAACTAAGTTTTATAGAAACCAGGTAAATAATTGTCTAGACCTTGGGGATTTCACTAATGAATACTTAAAAAGTGTAATGGAAAGAAACAAGAGCAAAAAAAAAAATCTGAAGTGTCTTACAGCAGTTTCTGGGAAAAAAATAGAGGTAGGGAGATGGCTTGATGATTTAACTGGAGCACTTTCAGTGTGCTTACTCCAGCAGAATACTGCACTTATTTTGATGTGGTCATTCACTATAGTCTCAGGATTGCAATTGTTGGAGTAGCGAGGGAGACTGATTGCTCTTGTCTTGACTGAAACTCTCAAGTCAGTTTTATGAAGCATGAACTGTATGGTGGTGGAAAGTGTATTAGGATAGCATGAATCTCAAAACAAGGCAGGGAAAAAAACCCCACAACGAACCCAAA
Organism: Climacteris rufus; assembly: GCA_013398175.1. NCBI lineage: Eukaryota > Metazoa > Chordata > Aves > Passeriformes > Climacteridae > Climacteris > Climacteris rufus. Next base: position 545,161 of record VZRZ01005953.1, on the reverse strand, counting down.
ACCCAAAGAACAACTAAACCCCAAAACATATTTTTTTCATTTGTCATTCCAGAATAATTAAAACTTTACATTTTCTTTTCATATGTTCTGAGTCCTTGACATGTTTACTTTATGCAACAAAGTAAGTACCATGTTGTGGGAGTACAGTAAGCCCTGAAGAGATCACTCTTGTTTATAGATTCTGAATTTTAAAAAAATTACTATGTTTTGTACATTAAGTAAACTATGTGTATTCATAATTCCATCTTTTATGTCTCAGGCTACAACTGCCAAAAGTATAATATTTTAGATATATGAACGAAATCTTTTGCATATGTGAATAAATTCTGACAAGATTTATATGGGCCCTACATGCTGATAAGATCTTCACAAACTGATGTTTCTTTTTGTGATTGTCCATCTGTTTTGCCTCTGAAAATCGTGTTAGGTTATTTAGGTTGCAAATTCACTTATAAAATGAACCAGTGACTAAAACAAATCATTAAACATCCTTTGAATGTGGTAATGCAATTCCACTGTATTAAGGATAAACATAACATTGAACTAGTGTTAGAGCAATCTTTTATAATTACATGCCATCCAATATGCAGGTGACCAGTGACAACCCACAGCCTCCTGATCATGGCATAACGATTAGTAAAAAAAGAAAATAAGCTATTCAAGTATGTTTATTGTATGTTTATTTCTTCTGCATACACTAAGTCATGCAAAATTTCACTGTTAGGGAGGTCAGTCACTGGAACAGTTTGTCCAGGGAGGTGGTGGAGTCACCACCCCTGGAGGTGTTTAAGAGGTGTCTGGATCTGGCCCTGGGTGATATGATTTAGTTGTTTAGGGGTTACAGTGGTAGTGCTGAGTTGATGATTGGACTTGATAATCTCAAAGGTCTCTTCCAATCTTGATGATTCTATGGTTTCACCTGACATTATCTAATGTTTCATTATAATGAATGATGAGATGTAAGCCATACTTTTAATGTCTGCTTTGTATGGTTGTTTTGTGAGTTTTTTTCCTAGCCAACTACTTTTCTATTCTCTACTAAAAAGCTTATTAATGAAGATATATCTTGTTTAAGTGAACTCCTTTCTGCTTTCTTTGCTAAGTAGACTTTTTGGATATTTCTCTAAGTGTCCATAAGTAAGTTGTTGGCAGCTTCGCATCTCTCAGTATCCAAACTAGTGTCTTTGAATCTGCAGAAAAATTACCTACTGCATAGTACATACTCTTGCATCCTTGAAGCATATAACACAGGTTTTGACATCTTTCATGTGGATGTATTGCACTGCTGCAGAAATTCTTTTCCCCATTATTTTTTATGTCAGAGGACAAACTTTGACCATCATCTCTATTTGCTGAACAAGAATCTGCTGTCCTGAATGTCCTAAGGGAAGTTAAGGGTAAGGTGAAGGACTGTTTGAATAAGGCTTATTTTCTGTTTAGTAACTGACACTATGTCATTCAAGAAAAAAACCAAAACAACCCTGAACTCAAGCTTCCAAATTTTTAACAAAACTTTCAAACCTGTAAACTTACAGAATCAGAGATTCAATCCCAAAATGCATGCAACTTTGCTTGTTTGTGTTTTGGTTATTTTTGAGGTGCAAGTTTTCCAGAGAGTTAATTATAAAGGGGGAATTCCTTAATAAGATGGAATTAAGGAAGTGCTACAGTGTTGAATGCAATTTAAAGCTGAGTTCAGCTCCTGGGAGAGAAATGAGAGATGATTATGACAGAAGCAAAGGCTAATAGTCCTTAGAGTATTATTTTTTCATTTAGCTTTGAATTACAAATGAATCTACTATCAAGACCTTCCACCAATTCTTAATGGATTTAGACTAGGTACCTGAAATTTAAGTTTATACTGAAAGTTTTGCTAAGCATGAAATTATAGCTCTGCTAGGTATGCTGGAAATTATTTTTATTACTGTAGTCTATGCATTGGGCATATATAGACATACATTGGAATGTTACAGAAACGTTGCCATTCCATTTGGTTTTGGTAAACTTGAATGCAGTGTCCCCGAAACAGTGTAGAAGAGCAGCGCATTGTACTGTTGTGTTCTAGAAAGATTCAATACGCAGAAATAATGCTTACATCCCCAAACTTGCAATTTCAAGTATGTGTTGCTGCTTAAAAAGTGATGCAACAGGAATTAAATAAAAATCTGATCTATTTATACAACGTTTGTTCTTAGTTTTTGCAGTTTGTTACTAATGCAGGAAAAGGGTAAAAAATGAATCTTGTGGTTTCGATAGACTAGTTCAATTTACACAGTGGAGTGCAGATTCCTTTGTAACATACCCTGTGTTACTGATCTCTGATTTTCCTTTGACTTCACCCTGAAACATTGGACGTAGATTTAAGCTTGGTGGCTCAGAATTCATGACAGGAGTATCTGTTGTGGTGCTCAGAGGGAAAATCATTTGATACAATATATATTTATTTTCCATTAAAAAAAAATCTAGGAACAAACATTGTGAACTGAAGTCTGCAACTGACCAAGAAAGAAATCAGAGTTCAGAGTAGGATGCTGTTGGGGAGAATAATATTCAACCAGCTAAATAATTGGTATTTTTTACAGTTCTAAATCAAATAGACAAAAAAGGAATGTAGAGTTACTACATAAAATATCAGGTATATATATTTGTTTGCATTGAGCTAAGCAAAAATAAAAATTATATCATTTATCCTTTGGTATTATATTTTAGTATAAATCTGCATTCAAATAAAAATAAAAGAAACTAGTGCTGCCAATTTTGAATGTTAAATTAGAAGAGCAAGGCATTCTTTGTATTCTGAAAAACTGAAAAATAATCAGATACTTGTAAAGGACTATTTGTTGAAAAGGAGGATTTAATTTATTTGGAAATCGATTGAAAGAGCAGAATGGCATTATATAGGCATATTATGTTTTTAGAAATAAGCTTTTCGGGTTTTTTTTAAGCAAAAAAAAAGCTGTTAGTCTAAAAATATGAAGAATTAAGGCAGTTTGAATGGAATTTTATTATTATTTATGGGTAAGTAGACATCAGTACTAAGGAAATGGACAAGACATAAAAATCTTACCAAAACAAACTTAAAAAAGAGAAGGGGTTAATATAATCTGCAGGAGATCTGGCAGTAAGTGGAAGTCAATATATCAAGTACATAAAAACAGGCTATCCTGTTTCAAAAGAAAGATATAAATCATAATAAAAGACCTTTAAAGCTCCTGGTGCAGTCATAAAGATATACAGAGCAGAAAGAAATTTTGCAAAAGGTGAGAGAAGAACTACATGAATATAATGAATAAAAGCATAAAATACTAAGAAGCTTTGAGAATACAATAAGAAAGGTTATCACAGTTGCTGAGTTACAATTACCAAAGGATGCAGAAGACAATGATAGAGAGAGCTTGTAGCTACATTACAAGTAAAAAGAAAACAAAAATTGTGTTCTCAGTGAAAAGGAAATAACAGAGGGCAAAGGACAGGGACACCTAGGAAGTTGTAACAGAGGCAGTTAGCTCTGAACCCTGAAAAATGAATGGACCAAGTGATGAAAAATTACTCAATGCAAAATCTAAGTCTTTTTACTAACCATTGTTCTTTACAAACGATCAGAAAAAAGACTCAGTGTTCTGTCTAAATATGTGGTGTACTTAACTGGAAAAGACACACAAAGAATAGTTACAGGTTAGTCTCTGTAAGTCATGTTATGTTGCATCTTAAATGGCTTAGTTCCAGGCCTGGTAATGTTAAATATTTTTGCAGCATCTCAGTGGAAGAAGAATTATACATAAATATCATTAATGGCACTGAACTGTGGAGGGTTACATCCTCTTTAAAGGACAGTAATATACTTCAAAATAATGCTAATAAATCAAACTGAACTTGAACAATGTGAAAATTTTTTTCAGGCAAGTACAAAATGTTGTAGACTAAATAAAGAAAACATGGGAATAAATATCAAATAAGGAGTAAATGCACAGGCAGAGGACTAGTACAGATTAAATACATCAAGAAAACACAAAAGAAATAAATAGTCATAAAAATATTGAACAGTATGTCCTTGTGTGCACATGCTTTTACTAGTGCAAAAGTAAATAGTTATGATAGTATATGCCCTGTGTTTACATGGGCATGCAGCCTTCATAAGTTGCAGGTTAATAAAAATGTTGGAAAGGGTTGAATTCTTAATTAACTGAAAAAAATTGTCCATTGATGTTCATTTACAAATGTAACTGATATTTTATATTTATACAGCCTTTAAAACTGCATTATCAGTTAGCATGTTTCCTAATTAGGTATTTCCTAGTATGTCTTGATTAAATAAAAAACCATTTGAAACAATCTTAAATCATCAGGGGGTGTTGTAGCTCAGTAGGCCCATACATTCTCTGCGTCATGGGTATTAAAGGTTGGGACTAAAATATACTGACACCGCTGTGGAGCCTAAGTTTGCTTTCACCACCCCATGTCTGATTATCTTTCTAGTAATTACATTCTTATGAGTCAGTACTTTAAAGTTCAGTCTTAATTTATAGCAAGTGAATTACTGACCTACTATTTTTTGTCAATTACTAGATCTGAATATTTGCAAACTTTTCAACTCAGATGTATCAGGAGAGTGGCTCAGAGTGCTCAGATAACATTATCTAATTATCACTGATATCAGTAAAGGCATAATATAAGAATTTAATAGATAAATGGACTCTGATACAAGATATTATAAAACTGATATTGTTGTCTTTTTACTGTGTTATTTAGAATGCATCACTTTCCAGTCAAATATCATGAACAAAGGTTTCTTTTGGTGAAATGTAATTTTAATTTTTGCAGTAATACTTTATTTATATGGTAAAATAACTAAAAATTATTATTCTAAGGGATGCTTAAAATCTGCTTCAGTCTGGAAAATTTGCATGATGGATCTGGCTGTTCAACTAGGGCACCAGAATTTCCTAGAGTATAAAACAGTTCATTTTAAAACCATAGAACACTAGTAAATTTTCCAATCCATTTATTTTGTGCTCTAGTAAAGCTTTCATGTGTATTAGTTAGTATATTAACAATTCCATTAATTTTATTATAAATAAATATTTTAATAAATATTTTGTGTTCCATATACAAGCCAGCATTATTAAGCAGGTCTACTTTGTTTATTTTTTGCTGGAGAGGGAGAGGCAAAGAGGTGAGGATTAAGAACAAATTATATTTGCTTATATCACAATGAAAATATTACTTTTGCATTCTAAGGCACAAACATTTATCTAAAATGGTTTTTATGTTTTATCAGTTGTAATTTAGACTTTTGAATCCAAGGAGTTTATAAAGTAACACAGATTTATATAGTAAAATCAATTTGAAATATTTCCAGTTATCAATCATCTTTTGTTTTTTAATTAATAGAAATTATCCACAATTTAAAGTAGATTATAGGAGTTTGTAATATTCAGGAGAATCTTATACAGTCTTCTTAGTTCATAATTTCTTGTTGTATTATTATTTTAGGCATTATTGTTCTTTCAATCTTCAGTACAGCCTCTGTTAACAGAGAGTGTGATGTCTCCTTTGGAAAAATTATACTACAAATGTTCATTTCAGATGCATGATGTCACATCATGGAGAGGTTAAAATGCTGTGACATGGCTTGTTCACAGGCTAATTTACTGGAAACAGCATGTGGCTAGCAGTCAGACCCATGCAGTAGTACCACAAAGCATATACTTATCTCTGAGAGCAGCATTTAGTTTTAGAAAAAAATAATTATATAAATTATGATTTTATACACACCTGTGTATGAAGAATTGACATAAATAAAATAATTTTTACACATACACCTGGTTATGCTTCAAATTAAGAAACAAAAATTCCTTGTCTCATTTTTCCATAAGATTTGACACAAAGGTTGCTTTTTAAAATTCTTTGCATAATATTACTTTTTCTACAAGATACTAAAACCACTGAAAGACTGTATGGCCTCATTTTTCCTGAATATCTTAGCATATGTAAACTCAATAATCAATAGTATATCAATACTAGAGTTTGTTGCATCCTTTTCAACACGATTTCTCATAAGTCTATAGAGTTTGGCCCAGACTTTCTTTACACACACATCAGTTCGTGTTTATTTACAGGGTTCAGTTCAGTGTGGTACCAGCCTAGGTCTTGAATTGGAAGCAGTACAGTTGCAACAATAGGAATCCTTGCTCAGTGCAATTATTCATGCCTTTGAGTGCATGAATATCTCGGAATGTTTTCTCACTTTGAAACACACAAGGGTGTTAACTCCAGACAGTTTTGAGGCACAAAAGGGAAGGACTGTGGTGCTCATTCTTTTGGTATCTGATATCCAAATGTGCTCTCCAGTGGTTCAGACTGTAAAGCAGATATGTGATGTTCAGAACTCAGATTTAATGATATGCTTGGTGGTGACTTGAATATCTCAGAGGTGTTGCTCTTGATTGCCTAGATATGCCAGAAATCTACAGAATATACACAGAACAGAAGATGTCATTGGTTCTCAGCAAAGAACAGAAGGATTCAATATGTGTTTCATAGATACAGGGTTTAGTGCCAGAAAGAACTAGTGGATAATCTCGTGTAAATGAGAATATTGTGCATTTCATTTGCTTTTCTGTGCCAATGTAAAAAACCAAAAAAACAAAAACCAAACCAAAAAAAAACCCCAAAAACCAAAAATCTAAAACCTAGTCTTCTGCAGTCTTCTCTTAAAAGTCCTAAGTAATAAAAGATCCAACTCTTTCTTTTTTTTTTTTTTTTTAATCTGCTCTGATAGTTACACACCAGTGTTGAAAAAATAGGGGGGAAAATACACTTTGTATGTGTTTATAATTTATTTCAGCTGCTGGTATTTTCATGTCTTTCTCAGGCTACAAAAAGAGATCTTCAGTGGTTTTTACACTCCTTTTCTGAGGACAGCTTGCCTCACCATGGTCTCCACCACAGGCTGCAGGGGCAACTGCTCCAACACCCAGAGCATCAGCTTTCTCTCTTTCTCTCTCTTCTTTAGCGTCTTGGTGTCTGCAGAGCTGTTTTGCTCACATATTCTCACTCCTCTCTTCCAACCATGGTTGTGCAGCAGTTTTCCCCCCTTCTAAATACGTTATCCCAGAGGTGTTAAACACTGTCACTGGTGGGCTTGTCCTTGGCCTGCAGTGAATCCTTCTTGCAGCCAACTGGAAAATGTTCTGGGACAGAGGGCAAGCTTCTAGCAACTTCTTACAGAAGATGCCTTTGTAGCCACTCCTTCAACTGAAACCTTGCCACTCAAACCCAATAGAATCCTCCAAGTTCCACTGTTTCTGTTAGGGGAGCCTCCTTTGTAACAACCCCCAAAGGGAAACCATTTAGATTGCTAAATCTCAACTAGTCATATAAACAGAAACAGATCATGCATTCTTAATGGTTAACTTTGGAGGTTTTTTATTATGAACCATCAAACTGGGAATTAGAGCCTAAAATCTTGTAAAGTTTAAAAGTATTTACTTTTAAAGTGAGTTGTTTTGCATGCATGCGGATGTTACTTGCCCAATCCCCTTCTCCCTATTTAGCTTTTATCTAATAGGGCTAAACGTGAGCTGTCCTGTGCCTTATTACTCAGATAATTTCAAAGCTTTGGTTCTTAGTTTTAAAGACATTCTGTTGGTTATATGTCTATGAAGTAAAAGTGATGGAGATGTACAGTATCCACATGTAATTTTATCGTAACATCTTAAAAATTCTCCATGCAAAAAAAAAAAAAAAAGAAATATTTCCCTAACTGCAGAGAACATTTGAATACGAATGTTACAAGTACAGTAAAGAGAAGTATGATCAAGATCACAGAACAACAGTAAATTCTTAGTATTGCTTAAATGAGATAAATTGTCATAGAAAGCAGTTTTAATGATTAGAGCAGTTTAACTGGGACATTTGAACTCTATTTCTATCTAGGAGTAGCAGGAACAAGGCAAGGATAACTGGGAGTCAAGGTAGATTCTACACAAGCCTCACTTGCTATGCACTCACCTATGATATGCAGTCCTCCAGAGGCTGAACACAGGAGTCACAGCCCGGGACTGAGAGTTAATTGACAGCCCCCAGTGTAGTAAGCAATAAACCAGGTCCAGGGTCTCTCCAGGAGCCCAGTCAAACAGAGATGTCCAAGGACAAAGCTAGAGCAGTCTTAGGCTGAGATGGATTGGGGTTCCTGAGTTCAAGGCAGAGGCTTAACAGAGTGCCCAGGCAGGGCTAGTCACGGTCAAGAGCGTGCCCTTACAGCCCAGACAGTTTCTGATTTTGTCTTAGATTTTTGTGGTAGAGAACAAAATATTTTCTATGTGTTGGAATTATTCTTATTCTTATTCTTGTTCTTGTTCTTGTTCTTGTTCTTGTTCTTGTTCTTGTTCTTGTTCTTGTTCTTGTTCTCAGTCTCGGTCTCGGTCTCGGTCTCGGTCTTGCTCTTAGTCTTAGTCTTTTTAGTCTTATTCTTTTTAGTCTTATTCTTAAAGGATGGTACAGATTCTTGGTATTTGTCAAGCACTTTGAAATGAAAGTTATATAAAGTTATTGAGAAAAAATTTGTTATCTTACGGATATATTGAAGAAGGGGGGAAAGTCCCTACAGATTAGTGCAATCAATTTAAAAATGTAAATGTCTAATGAGATAAATTCAGTAGAATTAGAAGGAGACCAGATATTTGATATGTAGAAGAAAGTTCTTGCACAATTTGTAACTAAGCAAAATATTAATTCACAAAAAATACAAGGTGGAAATTGTGACTGTTCCTGTGAGTGATCTGCATGGATTCCTTGACTACAATTATATTCAAATTGTGCAATAGAATGAACCTTTTCTGGTGGATTTCAGTATCCACCTTGATACATTTTCAAAGGGAGAAAATAGGAAGAAGTGAAGTCTCAGAAAAGATCATTTGTAGTTTGAATTGAGCTGTTTAATGTTTATCCTCTTGGTATTGGTAAGTTGTTCCTTAAAGGCATTTCAGAACTGTCTTGTTATCACCCTTAAAAGATGAAATAACACAACTGACTCAGGCCTAACATGACAGCATTTCGAATTTTTATTCTAATGTTAAGGAACAACTCTTTTAAAATGTATTTGCATTTTGATGTAATATCTGAATATGAGTAACTATAGTGGCAGATACTCAGAAAAACTCAGATTCTAAAAGTATTTTTTCTATTAAGACCCATGGGGTTCTTAATTTTGCTGCAGAGTGGGAGTAATTTGACTTATATTTTAAACTTTATCTCCATCCAGAGTTGCATGCCAATTTCCCTTCATGCTCTACGGAAAATACAATTAGAATCTTTTACCAGTTTGACTACGGCATACCTATATGTGGTTTTCGTTTTAACTACCTTAGTTACATTAAATACTAAGGATTAGGGAAAGAAGTTAAATGAGAATTAGCTTCATGAAGAAGTACTCTTTGCTTCCTCTTTCCAGTGACTTCAGGTTTCTTTATTGTGAATTTGGCCATACTGATAGCAACTGATAACTCAGTAAATATGACTTTTGCCTTATTACTGGGAAGTGGCCACAGGCCTTCTATGGCCTGTATCTGACATCTGGATCATCTTAGGACTCTACTGAAGTGTCTTGACCTGAGCTGTTTTTAGCTTCGCTTTGTTATCTGACAGCTGCCAGATATGTCAGATATGTCACTATCATGTATACCAATGGCTTGATAACCCTAAGCAGATGCTGTGCAACCACACTGGGCCTTTATGTTATTGGGCCTTGAGAAGGCTGGGAACCAATGAGGAAAAAAAAAAAGGTTCCATTTAGGAAGCATCGAATACCCCCAGGATGATTCAAGATTGAGGAAGGAGAATTGTACCATGATCTCAGGAAACTGATCATAGGATCATAGAATCTTAGAATGGTGTGGGTTAGAAGGGGCCTTAAAGATGATCTAGTTTCAACCCCTCTGCTATGGGCAGGGACGCCTTCCACCAGACCGGGTTGCTCAGAGACCCATCCAGCCTGGCTTGGAACACTCCCAGGGATGGGGAATCCACAGCTTCTCTGGGCAACATGGTCCAGTGTCTCACTATCCTTACAGTAAATAATTTCTTCCTAATGTCTTATCTAAACCCACTTTCTTCTAGTTTAAAGCCACTCTCCTTGTCCAATCACTACATGCCCTTGTCAAAACTTCTTTCATGCTTTTTTGTAGGCTCCCCTCAGGTATTGAAAGGCCACAATTAAGTCACTCTGGAGTCTTCTTTCTCCAGGCTAAACAACCCTAATTCTATCAGCTTTTCCTCATCCCTCTCAACATTTTCATGGCCTCACTCTGTACTTGCTCCAAAAGGTTTATGTCCTTCTTGTGCTGGGCACTCCAGAGGTAATGCAATATTCCAGGTGGCACCTCTGCAGAGCATAGTAGACATGCAGAATGACTCACGATATAAGTTTTTCCCTTCCATTTGGGAAAGAATGAAGTGCTGATCTCAGGACACAGAGGGACATTGAAAATTTGAATATAACAGACAAAAGGGATAGATATTAGAAAAGTTTCTTTAATTAAAGCAGTTACTGGTAGTATTAATGAGACTTTTCAATATTTGGACCGTTAGTCTGTTAAAACATTAATTCAGATAGCAATAAATTTTGACACGGCGCTATTCTTTTCTGTCCCAACAAGATTTTGTGTGTAACAAATACTATTGCAGAACATCAAATTGTAGCACAAGCATAATATTTTTGGGGTTTTAGTTTGGTTGATATATTACGAGGAAGTATATTACTAACTTACCAGAAAGACTCAAGAAGAAGCTTCCTTGCCCTATTCAGGCAGAGCTTGTAAGTGTAACTATAGAATTATAGTGTTATATAGAATTGAAAAGAAAATATCAGTTCTGAACTAGTAAGAATATGGCAACATTTGAGAGAGGTAAACTATTTAAACGTCTCATAGATAATGGTCCCAGTTACTCAGTTTGACTGTTAGCCAAAGAAGTATCAGTCACACACAAGTTGTATTCATTTTAATTTTATTCAGATTAGCTGTGAAAGTAGAGGGAAGAGACAAGCAGAATTCCATGTAAAACACTCAGATAATCACATTCATCTTTATACCTGTCCAGGTTCCTCAACTCTCCAACCAAGGCCCTCAGATTTGGGATTCTTGAAAGAGGACAGTTTGCTTTAGCACATGCAGGAAAAAAATTTCCTAGAACAGCTCTTGGTGTCCACTGTATCATACCTTCTGGGCCACCAGGATCAGTGCCTTTGTGGGAGGCCTCACCTGCACAGCCTGTAACAGCTGGGCCTCTCTCTTCTCAGTGGTGCATTCAGACTTGTCCACCTCTGCTTTTTGCTGACTGCCCTGAGCACGGCTTGATCTCACCACTTACACCAAGGAGCTGTGTGTGCAACTCGCCACAGCTTGTGTGGTAGAACCATGGGTTAACTATCACTGTGCAGCCCAGGTGAAGTTAACATGTAAATATATTGTTTCTATGTTCTGCTCAGGGAAATAGAGTTGCAAGTACGAGGTCACTGTATATAGGCTATTTGCGTCACTTTTATGAATAATGACTCCTTCTAAGACCCTGACATCTATATGAAAATCAGCAGCTTATACTAGTTCTGCGGGCAATTGGGACACAACGCTGTCCATCAGTGTTATTGACGTACATCACAAAAACAAGAATACTTGTGTCATAGGCTAAAAATTGTGTGTTTGGAAATCTCCTTTCACCTTTCCTCATTTTTTAATATTCTGCCAAGTCCAGACATTAATTGGAAAATCTTTCACATAGGAACATCTGGCTTTATAAGCTGCAAAAGTTAAAGCTTCTGAAGTTAAAAAGTATTTATTAATCTTGGCACTTTTCAACATTTCATATCCATAGTACTACAGACTTCCATTAATCATCACTTGGACCTTTATTCAGTCCTTAATGATCATACACAGGCTTCTCACAGAGTTGCTTTATATGACAGTAACTTTACTCCAAAATTGAACTTTTTCCGACATTGCAAAGGCAAGACAAAGCTTTCATATATTTCAACACTGACATTTTTAAAACAAAGACCTTTTTTTTTTGGTCTTTCAGACATCATAATGTACTTGACAAAAAGAGTCATAGGGTGAATATTTTTATCCCTCTAGATGAATAACTCTAAAATTAATCAATAGATTATTAAAGTACTTTACAGAACAAGTATTTTTTTCAAGGTTAAATAATGTGGAACTTTTGTCCTCTTCTTCCCAAACATTGGCTTATTTAAGTTTTCATTTTTTTGTTTTATAAATCAGGAATAAGTGATTGCCATGGAGTTTCTACCTGAACCCTTAGTTTAGTTCTAGTTCTAAGTAGATCATGAGGCTAAATTTGAAGAGTGGTAATTTACCATTCTAAAAATAAAGAACAGCTTTTTGTCATTCTTTTAGCTGCAGTTCTGAGATATGGAAACAACAATTAAGGCTACATATAACTTCAAACTTGTGAATTTCCTCATTCTCAGATACATAAGATGCTCAGTCCAGCTATAGACAATATTACAGGAACTGACCATAGGAATTAGGTCTTTTACTAACTTCTGCCTTTGTAAGTACCTAAAACTTGAGTTATACATTACCCTAAAACTACCAGTAGAGTGTTAGATTTTAGATTATTTTCTTTTGGACATTTTTCCTTTACTTTTCTAAAGAATGTTTACCTTTGAGAAGGATCTTGCTGCAGGAACAGAAAGACTTTGTATTCTTTCCTCTTTCAAGAATGAGTTAGTACTGTTTAATTTCTCTTTGAAATGATGTGTTCTGTCATTCCTTTTGACTAGACATTGAACTGTGGCAATGCAGAAGAATAATTCAATCCCCTTCCTCTTGTTTTCTTTATTTATATGCTTGTTGTATTTCAAGTTAATCCTTCTCTTTCTGTGTTATTTCTTGTTTTCATCATTTGAAGACTCACCTGGGAAACTTTGCTTATTTTGATACTGCAATTACCTTTTAAATTAGTCTTTTTTTTCTGAAGCAAGTCTGTTATGTCACTAGATGGACAATTCCTTTAACATCCAGGGAATTAATTGAGTATACTGGATGCACACATAAGAACAGCCCTGATGCAACCCACCTGCAGCTTGAGTTTCACATATACAATTAAATGAAAAATTCAACTTACATAAAAGTTCTATAGCTTCTGTCACAGAGATGTCTCATTACATCTATTTCTGTGATACAAATATACCAATGTTATATATGTTAATATTGCATAAATGTAAGCTGCAACTAAAATTCAAGGAAATCCACAACTCATAAAATATTTACTTTATACTGGAAATACTTTTACAGGGGCAAAATTTACAGGCAATTATCCATCTTGTTGACCTTTGTTGTTATCCAAAGATAATAGAAAATGCCTATTAGCATTTAACATTTACTTGATATCTTCAACAAAATTAAAATCTTGAGTTCTCAATTTAGACATCAAAATATTTTGTAAGAGATAGAAGAAGTTGGTGGAGCTTTTTTTTGCTTTTTGACAGTATATGTCAGAGCAGTGTCTTTGCTCTGAAATGATTTAATAGAATTTGGATAGAGTATTTCCTGGAAAAAAAAGGCCAGTACCCAAAGCTGTCATGCAACAGACATTCACATCTGTAATGACTGCCATTAAGACCCATTAATCTCATCACTAAAATTGGAAACATAAAATATATTGATAGGCCTAATCATACAAAATACTTAGTCTTTTAGTGCTTGACCAAAGGATTTATAGTTAGGTTGGTGTCTGAACTTCAGTGTAGACATCATACAAACTGGGTTGATGGAACAGGAGGGATATGTTAACTTAATCATTAAATCCTGATGGATCTTTCGAATCAAGTAATGGCATCTGCTTTGCTTCTGTATTGTGCAACTGGTTGTTTCTAAACAAATTTGGATTTATTAAATGAGAGACCTGAGTTTTAATCTTGTGCCCTTAAATGTACATTGTGGGGTGGATTCTTTTGCAAAAGATGTTTATTATGAAGCTTGCCGTATCAGTCATTGATTTATGGGATCCAGGCAGTCATGGAGAATAAAGGAAAGGATGCTAGAAATTTTTGCTAATGAGTATATGTTGTATACAAGTATAAAAACCACAATAAGCTGTAAGTGGCTGATACTTCAAATTTGTGTTTAAGACAAGTACTGCCTAATTTAAGCAAAATTTAACTTAACTACATAGGTCATTGATCAGGTACTGTTCTATTGGGTATGTCTTTCCTCTCCTTTCAAGGAACAGGTGGTTAGTCTCTTTTTTAGTGTATTATACTGTGTAAGTATTAAGCCCCAGCAGCATGTATATGTACACGGTAATGCTCGATAGGCCTTATCAAAATGCGTGATATTTTGCCCTTTTTTATTCAAAGCCTTTTATATAGTAGTTTTATTTCAACATGCAAATAATACCAATGAGAAAGAATCCACACAGCTGTAGTTTGCATCAAAACAAGCACTTAGGATTTTGTAGTGCACGTATATGAGTAATGAGATCTGTGTATGCACCTATCACGCTAAAATGTAAGTCTTTGTTAACCTAAGGCTTTGGTAGTATTATAATGGGTTTCAGCACTGTTTATAGATGTGGTATCAATCTCAAATTCCTTTTTTGATCAATACAATTTCTCTGAATCTCCTGGCACATGAGGAAATTTAGGAACTACATGCTTAATTAAAAAGTTTTGGGAAAAACTGTGATGTATATTTTGAAAAAAGCAAAACGTTTTTCTGTTTGGTATATTTTTGCACATATTGAATGCCTAAATTAAGGCTTGCATTACATGATAATAATCAGTGTATTGACAATTGTGACAATCAGTGACAATGTGTTTGTAAGAGCTATAGTTATAGATGATTTTTAGTAGTTAAAGCTAGTTTGGTACATGAACAAGACAGGAATGTTTAAAATACTTGTCAAGATTATAGCTAGCTGACAACATCCATTTCAAATATTAAAGTATGTGTATAGTATTTCTTCTCTGGAAGAAACTGAAGGTGGACACTATGCCATTGAAAAAAGAAAACAAACCAACCCTGAATTCCACTTTCCAACATAAGGTGAGAGCTGTGTATTAGAATTTTTAGGGCAACTGAAATACTAATTGACTTCACTGGATCAGAATTAGCCTAAAGCAGGTGATTTTTTTTAAATTACTACCTAAATGGTTCATAAAGGAGGAGGGTGGATGCATGCTGTTGTAGTGAAGTGCAAGAAAAATGGAATTTTAATTCTCAAAAATGTTAGTCCCTTATTTCTCCTATAAACTGTGATTTGCACACAAAGCAAATAACATGTAGAGATGAGAACTTCACTGGCACAGCTACAGGCACAGTGTTACACTTCTACTGATCCCTTGTTTAGCCACAAAAGTGCATTGTTTCAGTAAGCACTTCTTTCTTCAAATACATTTTGCAATAGATAACAGTCAGTGCTGTTACTACACGTAGTGGTGAGATGCTTTATATCTCTGGTTCACAGCCAAGATTCTCCATGAACATTTCTAAGAGTTTATGAAAGACAGGTGCAGAAGGGAAGCCTACTCTCTGTTGAGTGAAATTTACTATGCAGGATTCTGTGCAGCTTGAGAGGGAGCTCCATCTTTTGAATTATAAAAGAAGATGAAACAGCTGCATTTCATTTATGGAAAATATGGTGCTTTACTTTGAATTTTAGGAAAATATTGTAGATGATGCAGCATAACTATACTTGGAATAGTAGCTGTCACTGAAGTAAGTTGGGCTACCAATGTATTATTGTAATGGTGAACAGCTTTATAATTTTCTGGGAAGATAAACTGACATGAGAAAAGGGACACTTATAACAAGAGAATAAATTTTATATGTGTGCAAATCTACTTTTCAGGAACAATCCCATAGAAATCATGAACTGTA
This sequence comes from Climacteris rufus, assembly GCA_013398175.1. Classification (NCBI taxonomy): domain Eukaryota; kingdom Metazoa; phylum Chordata; class Aves; order Passeriformes; family Climacteridae; genus Climacteris; species Climacteris rufus. The sequence continues at coordinate 529,259 of VZRZ01005953.1, read as the reverse complement.
AAAATCAGATTGTAGGAACTGCAAATTTAGTTAGAATTCAGCATGTGATTGGTTAGAATCATCTAAAATATAACCTATAGCTGTCAAGGATAGATGTATTAATAAATACCTGATTTGATAGGTAAACTAGATATTAGCTATTTTAGAAACAAAATTAGTCTTTCAGTGTGAGCATATTTAAATGTCGAGGGTGACATTTTCTCATGTCTTAGACAATAAACTTACTTACAATTCATTTTTCACATGGTTTTGTGATAATTGAAGAGAAAACTTGTTATAGACAGAATACATATGAGTCAAAATAGGTGTTAGGAAATATGTTTTATAGCCTTATTTGTTGTTTCAATAGTTTAGTAAGACCTCTTCTAGTAATAGCTTTATTCTAAAATATGTAAGCAGTGACAGGTTGTCGCCTCTATCTCTATATTGCCTAGCAATTCGTTATAGAGTGAGAATTTAAATAAAATAATTATTTTCTTTTGCACCATTAGGTAATATTATTATACAGAGAAATATCTGTACCAAAAGGTCACCTAAACCTCTACCTTCCCAAGAACATACCGCCAACTAAAGTGTACTTCTTACATTAGTAACAAGAAATTTGTAGCAACTAAAGCTACTTTACGGCTGTTAGAAGGTGTGTTTCATTTTAAAATTCACAATGAAAATGAAGGAATATTTGTCTTGCAACTGAAATGAATTGGTTGAGCTAATGTGCTTCCTAGAATGAAAACATTCTTTTGTATGTATTTGAAGTTTTATTAGCCTGTGGTGTCAGTCAAGCCTATTGTCATTTATATTAGGGCCCAAGGGAACAAGAGTTCTAGTACAGTTTCAGAAATTTGGAAAATGGTCTTAAATAAATTTTGTTTTCAGGTAGAGTGGGTGGGAAAAGATGACGAGAACACTATCCTTAAAATGCTAGTATTTCAAAAGTCTTCCTCACAAAATAATACCTATAGAAGCTTATTAGTTATTTATTTAAGGAAAGTTTGGGATTTTATTCCACTTAGAAAATCACTTCAGAATTACTTGCTTTATTATGAATACCGTTTTTCTCAAAGTAAAGTAGGAATTCTCTGTGTATGAACGTAAAATGGTATACTTGTCAGCTAGTATTTTATTCTAACTACAGGAAGAGCTCTTTTTAAATATAAATGGAAGAACACAGGTAAGTATGTTGACACACTGAAGATGTGACTTGTCTTTCTGGTTTTGGTGAGAAATATATCTTGAATTATTGGCTTGATGGAAGAATTTTTTATCTAAACTGTGGTAGTTTGACAAACTGTGGTAGTGGTTCTTTTTGGGCATGGTAGGGGCCAGAAAGATGGCTCCTGTAAAAAGCTGACGGAAGCTTCCACAGCTGTCCAGCCAGGGCCTGTCCCTGATGGCTCTGAAGATGGACATGCTGCTAGCCACAGCTGGGCCAATTAGAGAAGAAGGTAACGCCTCTGTGACAACATATTTGAGGAGTCACAGTAGTACGCACGCACGCGCCATATAGATGTAGCCATATAGTTGTAGACAGGCAGGGGAGAAGGAGTACAGACACCAGCAAAGTCAGCCAAGAAGAGGAAGGAGGGGGAGGAAACAAACATCGAAGCTGAGACATCTCCACAGCCTGTGGTAAGGACTGTACCAATGCAGTGTTCCCCTGCACCCTGAGGACCCATGAAGGAGCAGAGATCCACCCCATGCTGGAGCAGGAGGCATGGACTCCTACAGGAGGGACTTTTGGTCTGGTAGGGGCTGACACGGATAACGAGGCCTTTACTCCTGGGAACTAAGGGAGCAATTTGTGGTAAAAAACCTTGTTTCACCCCCACCCTAAGTGTGGACCAGCCTGGCCTTGGGAGGAAGAGAGGGCAGCAATGACCAGGCAGGCTGCTTGCCAAGAGGAAAAAAAAAAACAATAACTTGCAAAAAAATGACACAGAGCCCAAGACAAGGGAAGAAGGGAGAAGTAAAAAGGATTCGTGCAAAAAACTGCCACAGTGCTTGTGAAAAGAGGACCTGCCTCCTCTACCAAGAAGAAGAAAACATCTGAGAAATGAACTGACTAGAACCCCCCCCCACCCCCCCAGTTCTCCTTACTTTCTGACGCAAGGAGGGAGGGATGTTGGGGATGAGGGGTGGGGGAGAGAGAGAAAAAGAGTGTTTAAGAGAATGTTTTGCTTACTCCTTTAACTCTGTAATAAATTCACTTATCACTTTTAAGTTTTGAGCCTGTTTTAGTCTGCTTTAATTAGAGGGTTTTTTTCTCTCTCAGTATCCTTATCTCACCTTGGAAAAAATCCCTCTCCCTGTCCAGTGCAGAGGGGAGAGAGTGGCTTTCATGGGGGCTTTGGCATTTAGCCAGAGCTCAAACCACAACAAAACTTTATTCAGCTTCTTTCTAACATGACATCTCATCTAAAAGTAAAATTAAAAAAAGAAAACCCCCACAAAACCTCGCCAAACAAACAAAAAAGAACTTAAATTCGACCTTCCTAATGAGTGAGTCGAGATGAAAGAATTAGTTAATAATGTTAAATAAATAATGTTATATTGATTTAAAAAAAAAAAAAAGACCAACACAAAACGAAAACAATAAAAAATCTGGGTAATTTTGTATTCTGATTCTAATGGCTCGTAGTTAATTTTCTTCATAGAAGCCCATCTGGTGCTGTAGTTTGGATTTGTGACTAAACCAGAGTTGATTGCAAAACAATGTATTAGCTACTGCTGAGCAGTGCTTGCACAGCATCAAGGCTTTCTTTCCCCCCTCCTCTGTCTCCATAGTAAGTAGACCAGGCATAGGCAGGATACTGGGAAGGGAAGAAACCTGAACAACTGACCCAAATTGACCAAAAGTATATTTAGTACCATATAACTTCATGGTCAGCAATAAAAAAAATTAGAGGGACTGAGGCTCCAATCATTGCTTGGAGATTGATCATTTTGATTGATCTGTTTGTGGAATATAGTGAATGATTGCTTTTGTATCACTTGCTTTTTTCTCACCTCTTCAGTAGTTAAATTGTCTTTTGAAGAGCTTTTCTTGCTTTTGCTCTTCCCATTCTCTGCCCTTACTACTGTTGGGGGCAGGGAAGGGAGGGAGTGAGCAGCTGTGTAGTGCTTGGCTGCTAGCTGGCGTCAATCCACAAGAATTCCATACCCTTCTTGTACATCTAATAGCTAATTTTCAAATTCACTTAAATGATGGAATATTTCTTTTTTCTTTATACCCTGAATATAGAAAATTACTAACTCCTGCAAATTAGATGTCTGTATTACAGTTTTAAATAGTGGTCTGCATAATCTAAGCTCTCTTCCATATCTTGAACATGAAACTCACAGGGTACAAACCTTTCTCTGGTGCCCAGAGCAATGTTCTGTCTAGCCTGTTATCTAACCTGTGTGGACGCAAATTCTTTCTATCCTGAGTGCCATGTACTTGCATCTTGACAGTGCTGTGCCTGACTAATAACATGATTGTGTAGTTTCTGGCTTAGCACTGATTTGGATCCCATCACTTGGTTGGCCATAGTGAACAATTTTGTCTGTTCATGCTTGTTAAAACCCTAGTAACTGATAATGAAAAATTCCCACAGAGGACATGTCAGTGAATTCTAGTGTAAATACAAACGTTTTCCTGATAATTTTTAATTCTTTTAATATCTATATTTTTTTTTTAATTCAGGCTCTCTGGGATGAATATACCTCCTCCAGTTATCAGCAACAAAAACTGGCTCAGACTACATTTTGTAACAGACAGCAATCACCGATACCGCGGATTTAGTGCTCACTACCAAGGTACATTTAAAGAAATACATTTTTTGTTGTGACTGTTTTCCTTAGGAAAAATAGTGCCTGAAGTTGTAAAGGAAATGGGAAGGGCCACTTAAAAAAAAACCCTCATAAAAGTATAGTTTGCTGTTCAACCTGCTATATCAAATTACAGTATGCTAGAGTATGGGCAGTGTGTTATCTAGTGTATCTAAATTCTGTTACAAAAAAAAATTGCAGGAGATACCTTCTTTAACTTGTGCAAGTAGTTAGCTTTTAAAATGGTCCTAATATTCTGAAAAATACTGCATAACAGTAACAGAAATGTTTTTGTCATTAAACTATGTAATTGACTCTATAGCTGTGTAAGTCATGTTTGTAAAGCAGTGAGTAAGTTTCTATTTACTAATGTAGCATTTAATCACTCTTACTTCTTGCTATCTATTTTGGAATATTTTGCATTATTAAAAATTTCATTAACCTGTAAGTTTCTTACCCACTGTTTTTATGAACAAGCATTTATCTTAAGTAAGTGTGAAAGCATCTGAGGCTTAATTTTGGGAATATCAATGTTTGGAACAAGGTCATTCTAATGATGAAGTGCTAATGAAAACTGAACATCATTTGTGTATGGTAACACTGTAAATAATATTTTTCAATATCCACAGTGTATCAATGGATCTTCAGGGAACAGTAACCTTTTTTGTATTTTTGTGCTTTTTCCATTTATCTGATAAAAAAAAGTAATCATGGCATTCCTAACAAGAATTAGTTCAGGAAATTCTTTTACAGTTTCTTATAGAAAATTTAGCATAGGAAGAAATTAGTTATGTAAAGGTTTGTAGAGGTTGATAAAATTAGTGAACTAATGTAAAAACTGCAATTAACAAAAGCCTATGATTTTTTTTTTAATTTGATCTTTGATAATAGCAAATTTTTGCAATTCTGTGTGATTGCCTCGAATAGATTATTCTATACAGAAACAGAAAAGCATTGATTACTATTTTCAGCAAATGTGGTACATCTCTGTTTGGACTTCCTGAGTTCATAGATGTTCTGAAATGTTATTCTATGTGAATTTATATGAAAGAAGTTTCCTTACTGTAGCTTCAGGGCTGCTAAAATGGTTTATGAAAAACACTGACTCATTTTTTGCATGATCTCATTCATACCAAATATGACAAACCACACTCTTTACTAGGAAGTTGCTAGCTTAGGGTACTGTTAAAAGATAGAAAATAGGAACTCTATTAGATTTACCCCACAATTGAGAACTCATGTTCTAACTATTTGGGTGGTTTAAATTAAGTAGTTTATGTTGTTGAGCTGTTCATTTTGTACTAGTGAGAAAAAAACAAACCATGTCTTATGGCACACATACATGCATTCCTGCCAAAAATGTAACAGGTAATGAAAGAGAAAAGGCTCTTGTTTAGTTTCAAAAAATGTGTTTTATGCACGACACATAAAATGTGTGAGTTGGTAGGTGTGGGAGATTTGAATAGGCTGTGTGTTTTCTAATTTCTCTTTACTACCAAAGAATGTAGTGGTTACATAATGGGCTTTTTGCTATTATTTTGGTTTGCTCATTTAATTTTTAATGGTAAATTGCTGAATGATGTTAAAGTGTACTCAATATTAAGTTGTCAAATCTGCAGTAGACCACCATGCTTAAAATGAAGAAAATGTCTTTTGCAACTCTCTAAAGTAGGCAGTAAAAAAATTCACCATGTAAAGGAATTAAATGTGCATTCCCAAGCCTATATGATCAATAAAAAATAACCTTGATAGTAGAAAATAGAAAAACACATGGTCAGATGATAGAGGATGAGTAGTTTTTGGTAGGTTAATGATAGACTAAAGAGAGAGTGTGAGGAAATTAAATAAACACCATAGAATGGTTTAGGTTGGAAGGGACCTTAAGGATTATCTAGTTCCAATCCCTGTGCCATGAGCAGGGAACATTTCACTAGACTAGGTTGCTCAAATCCTGCCATGAACACTTTTAGGGATGGAATATATTAAAAATCTTTTATACATTTAGAAAACAAAACAAAAAAAATATATAGAATAAAATATTTCCGTTTGTTAAGAATTGAAACCTTAATTTTTTTCAGTTAAAGTGACTTTAAGCCTATTTGTAAAGACCAATTTCACTGATGTTCTGATATAAGTTTTCTGAAAACCAGATAACTAATAAAAATTTTAAAAGTATTGCAAAGAGCCGTGTAATACAAGTGCCTGTTTTTCTTTTCAAAGTTTATTTCTGCATCAGTTTGAGAGGATATCTGTTAATCTTTTCAATAGTCTGTATTATTACTGTGTTACTTAGTAATAACAAGGTCAAAAGCTCTCTCTTTCCCTTGCTTAATTAGTGTAGATTGAGTGTAACTTCTGAGTTCCCTCCTTGAAACATATGTACTATATAGTACCACTATAAGCAAAATTACTAATTTCTTACTACTTCCTCTAGTTTAATTTTCTTTAGCCTGTTGTTGCATATTTTGAATGACTCAGACTTCAAATTCTGAATTTCAGAACACTGCATAATTTTACTCTGTCACTGCATGGCACTTCAGTACCTCTTTCACCTAATCACTCCCTTGGCTTACTGATTTTGTTTGCACAAGTGCACATTTTGTCCTAGTGTATTTGGGTCATGGTTTAAGCTGGAGTAGCAGTGAAGCCCTCCCATCGCCACCCAGTCACTCCTTCCTCACAATGGAACAGGTCAGAAAATAGGAAGAACAAGAATGAAAAGTTTCTGGGTTGAAATGAACATGTGGAAAATCACTCATCGACTACTGTCCTGGGAAAAATGTCCTTATCATAAAACATTTAATGACTGATATTTTTGTTGGGAAACAAAGAAAAATAGTAAAATAATTATGAGAAACACCCTTCCTCTCCTATTTTGAAAGCTTCTTTTCATGCCAGACATTTCCCCTTCCTCTATTCCACCACTTTGTCTCTTTGGTGATGTGCCAGTGCAGGAAGCTCAGGTCAAAGTGTAGGAATTAATTTCTGCTACTCCTCATTTCTCACTCTTTTCTTTTGTCATTTCTTCCCTCTTACTCATTTCTTCTGCTGTGATGTGCATTGACCATGGCCCATAGTCTCTTAGGGGAAGAACTTGCTCCAGTGTGAGTTACCCATGCACTCCAGTGCCTTTGAGGGTATTACTAGCTCTGGAATGGAGCACTCATGCTCTGACCTTGTTCTTTTCCCTCAGTGTTTATTGTCTTATCTTAAATACATATTCATCAAGATGCCACAAATTCTACTGATGGACTCATTTGTGTCCTGTGGTGGGTCCATTGTGGAGCCAGATGTAGCCAACTGCGACCATCTTGGGACAGCTCAATGCCTCCTGAAGGCACAGGTCACATGTGCAGCCCCTATAACCCTCTGCTACCAAACCCCTGGCATTTGTACTAATTACAGTCTTATTCCCTTCTGTTCTCTTAAGTTTATGAAAGCTGGATTTTTAAGAGTATTTTCATAAGGCAGCCTCACATGGCTAAGCTTCAGTGTAATACCTGAAGCTGCTGTAGCCTAGACATTTGAGAAGACCAAAAGTGATGCATGGCAAAGTCAAAATATAGTTGTCTATGAAAAAAAAAACCCAAACAAAAAAAAAATTTAGAAAATCTAGGGTACTACATAATTATTTGTAAACACACTTTTAATGTAATTAATTATAATATTTTCCTAATCTTCTGTTTAAGGCCTTGCAAACTGGCAAGGGCCCTAAAGGCCTTTCAAAATTTTTAAATTGACTTATAGAGAAAAACTGAAACCTACTCAGGTACATGAAACTGTGGGAAGCTCTCAGCTTCATAGAAGTACATAGTCATGCAAGCATGACTTGTAATAGGCAATTTCGTTCGTGAAAACTATTAATTTATACAATATTTGAAAGACATTGGTAAAAAAACCTCAAAGTTATTAGAAGAGAAATTTCAATAACAAATTTCAGTTAGAAGAGAATCAAAATATTTGCCTACCCTGGTTGTGTTGTCATAACCAAGAAACACTTATTCTTGCTTGTCTGGTGTTTCATCACTTCTTTCTATTCACTGAGGGCTCTTTGTCTTGGTGTTTTCTCACTGTTTTGTTAAAACTCCATTGGAGTCAGAAACTGTTGGCTGAAGTAGAACAAAAGCTTCTTTTGATCTCCTTGAAGCAGCTGCTTCAATGTTTCTTGGCACTGGTTATCCTCTTTTGCTGTTTCTAAAATTAGTTTTGCTTTTTTACTCCTTCCATTTGCAGTTCCTGTTGGTTGTTGCTTTCTGTTGGTTACTTTTTGCACTCCATCCCATGTATGAATCTGTAATATTATCTAAGTGGACAAAAGGGATCAAGTTAGCATCTGGTCTTACAGAATGGTGTACAGAAACTTCAATCTTCTTTATATCAAGCATACCCAGACAGAAAAGGCTTTCAGAAAAAAAAAAAAAAATCTTCATTTTCTGATAGTTAGACATTACTTTAAGCATCTATAACTTTGCTATCTTGTTAGATTCAGCAACCTTTTCCTCTCACTCTCTACCGTCCTCCTCCCTTAAAACTCTGGAAGGTTTCAATAGTAGCCCTACAATTGCTATTTATATCACTTTTGAAATCTATTTCTTAACTGATTTTGCTTCCTTCCCCTGTTTGTTTGCCTCTGTTTAAGCCATGTGCAAAGCAATGTTTCCACTATGCAAAATAATATCAAATACGTAAATTGAGTGCACAAACACATTTGCCTTCTATTATGAATCTTTGCTTATGGGAAAATACAGATGAAGAGATGAAATATATCCATGAGCATTTCAGAATAGAGTAAAATTTAGTTGTCCTGCTCATATTTAAAAGTATGCAAATGGTTACTCTCCTTCATACTTGACAGCTAACTATGTGGAGCTGAGGTTGGATAAATGTGAACACTTTGTATGTTAGTTGCAATATGAAGAAAAAAGAAATTGAAAAGTTTCCTCTTGCTCTGCTTGATTTTAGTTTCACTTTCTTTGTGTCATTTTGTTTATGAATAAAAATGTATCTTCATTCATAAATTATTTATGGAGTTGGCTTTTCTTAAATTTTTTTGTTGGTTTTGCTCTCAGAAAGTATGTAAAGCAATTGCCAATCAGGTAAAGAACAATAGTACTAAGCTTCCTCAGAACGTCATGGCTAGAGTTGCCAGAAGGGGAAGACTGTCTTTATCACTTTTTTTCCACAACATTTGGCAATTTAAACAGATTTTGTCATGCATTTCTCATCTCAAAAGCTATTGCAACAAACAGTACACTGTACTACTGCTGGAAGACAGCTGTTGTAGCAGAGTCATAAATAAGATTTTTATGTTTAGACAAATTGGAGAGCTGTGAGGCACTGTATATGTATATATGTCCAGTGATGCATCACTGGAAACACCTAGGCTACCCCAGATATTTCTGCATATAGTGGCAGAATTACAGAGGCTCTTTGGGCAGACAAACTGAGGTATTACCAAGAGATATGTTATGAAGTTACAAAATTGCACCAACTCAAATTATGAATGGGTAACTGAGCCTGCCCCATATCTTGCTATGCTTTGTAGTGTGGGTTGCAGAGTGATTCAGCCAACCACATAATAGGTGTTGGGTAGAGGTGCTCTAGAGTAGAAGAGACATCTGCATGTTGTTGGCAAGTTAGAATTTACAGATTATTTGGTGTGATTTAACCTAAACACTACACGACAATTAGCCGCCAGTAAGACAGTGGAGAGAGTTGGAAAAAAGGCAAAACTTATGGATTGAGATAAAGCCAATTTAACAGGACAGAAAAGGAAGGACAAGTAATAATAAATAAAAAGAATATGCAAAACTAGTGATGCACAGAACAGCTCATCACCTGCTGACCAATTTCCTTCCAGTCCCTGAGGAGCGGTTATCACCTCCTCAGTTTTACTGTTCAGCATGATTTCATATGGTATGGAATATTCCTTTGGCTAGTTCGGGTCAGCTCTTCCATCTGTGTTCCTTTTCAGCTTCTTGTGCACCCTCAGCTTCTTCTCTGGCAGAGCAGCATGAGAACCTGAAAAGTCTTTGACTCACAGTGACCACTGCTCAGCAAGAACTGAAACATCATGTGTTATTCTTATCCTAAATCCAAAACATGGCACTATAACAACAACTAGGAAGAAAATTCACTCTATCAGAAAAACCAGTACACCATGTCATTCTGGCCTAGAAGCTAGAAGATGGGGAAGAACAAACAGCACATAGGCCACTGTTATGTCCTGTCTCAGGTGTGTGCTTTAAAATTAATTAAAACACTACATTCCACAATGACTACATTTTTGTTAATTGGAACAGTTTGTATGCCTAGTGCAACTACAGACACACTGATATGGGTGTCCTAACCTCAGTTTGCATTTACTACTCACTTACTGAAATGGTTTTTCACTACCAGAACATTCAAGGCCTTGAGATTCCCTAGGAGAAATAAAGGTAGTGCATCCCTTTAGTAACATTTGTAGAAGTCTGCTAGTTAAACAAGGGCTGTGGCTGCTTCAGTTTAGGGCAGTGCAAGTAAGTTGCTGCTTGCATTAATAATGTTTGACAGATGATAAACTTTTTACTTTTTTTTTAAGACAGATAGTTAGTTATTAAAATTGAGAACATGCAACTTTTAAGACCCTGAATTTCTATTGTCAGAACAGCCCAAATGGCTACCTGATCTTGCAATGGATGGAGGAGAAAAAAAATTCTCTCCTCATAGACTGAAATTACCAGAGCTTCTCAAAAGTTTTTTTTTTTTTTTTTTTTTTTTTTTTTTTTTTTTTTTTTTTTTTTTTTTTTTTTTTTTTTTTTTTTTTTTTGCCTCCATATGTAGCAAGGGCTTAAATTGCATACATTGTCTCATAAGTAAATGTTTTTAGTGGATTTTCATACTCATGAGTCTTTCAGCTCCACTTCATCTTATACTGAGCTGTATTTTCTAATACTGAGCTCTATTTTCAGATTATTTTTCACCTTTGAACCCTTGAGATGTCTTTTATTCGCAACTATACATCCACACAATTACAGTGCACAGAATGACATTGGTTTTGTTCTAGTCAAGTTGTAGAGGAGAAAAAATGTTGCATTTTGTTGACCCTCCTAAATTTTAAATAACTTATTTTTAGAATTCTCACAATGGTAGGTTTTAATAACACCACTGTTGGCAGTTAGTTCTGATTCTATGTACTGATCCAGAAAGATCTAATTGTAAAATTTTAATTCAATGTTTTTCTACTTCAAGGAAGTTCATATTTCATTTAAAAAGTCAATAGAACTAATGTTAAATATTAAGATATGATAGTCTGTGCTAATGTTTAACTTGACAGATTGTCATTTACTTCCGGAATAAGTGTTAAGTGATGCAGTAAGAAGTCCTTTTCATTTAATGATTTAACAGATGTGTCTTCTTAATTTCATATTTCCCATAAAGAAAAACCTCTAATATTTTAGGTGCATTCAAACATTTTAATATCTTTCTGTTTCATTTACTATTCTACCTACTTCTATTTATTGTTTACAAAAGAGCAAATGGTAATATTTTATGTATTACTGACTGTAAATAATTCCATCTGCTCTGCAGAAGACAAGAAATTACTCTTTGTTTCGATTTAGGTAATGCTTAGAAAGCATTTTCTTTACTTGGGTCAGTTTTGTTGAAAACTCAGGAATTTATAAATTGAGATGAAAAACAAGACTTCAAACAACTATAACAAAATAGGAAAATGGTATATTGAATCTAGAAAATCCATAGGTAAAATCCAAAATCCATGGACCCCTAGTTTCTGGAAAGGAAAAAAAATTATTTAAACCTCAGTATGGTTTTATTTACCCTATTTTTTATATATTAACATATGAATAAATATTATAAATATATGTAGATACCATTTATAATTATATGTTGATTTTTTACCTATATATATATACATATTTAATACATATATGAAAAATATTTCATCTAGGGAAATCCACTAAAATTCAAGAAAAAATAACTATGAAAATAGTCTATGACAGTTGAACACTTCTATTAATAGTACATAAACTCTAGAGTGTAAAGGACCTTCAAAATGCTTCATTTTCATAAGGTCAAAACATTAATACATTAACCTATACATCTGTATGCTTCATAGCCACAAAAGTGCATAATATAGTGCACTGATGATCTATTCATGTCAGGGTGATAAAACAACTGAAAGAAAAACCTGGAATAAAACACTTGTTTACATTCAGAATATTTAGTGGTATTGGGATTAACTGTTGGAACATTTTGTTTCCTCTTTGAAAATTGCTGACATGCAAATGTTCTCATAATGTTCTTGGGCTTTTTTATTAAATGATTTCTATTTTTCTTCAGTGAAAATTATTTCACAATAATTGAATGTAATAAGCCATTAATGTTAGTTTATAAATAGTTTTGACCATTATAAAGTTTACTGTACATTAAAGGAAACAAACCTGAAATGGTCTAACTTTAAAATGGGTTTTAAATGTTAAAATTAATACTGTCACTGGCATCAGACGTATTGGATTTATTTCTGCTGGAATATTTACTCCCATTTCCTTCTCTCCCTCTTCCCTTACTCAGCATTTTCAATTTATTTTTTGTTCTTTTGTTTTGTTTTTGTTTTTACATTTTGGATGGGTGGTTTTCTACCATTAGGGAATGGACACACAATGTTAGAAATAATTTTTATAAGAAAACAGTTAGATGAAGAGAATTAGGCAATGAAACACCTGAATATGGGATTTTTTTTTTGTCTAGCCTCACATTCAAATTTTCCTTGTACTTACTGATCAAACTGCATAAATTATTAGGCAGAATTACCTCTTCTTTGTGTCTCTCTTTCTTCTCTTGAGCCTAAATTGGGACTTGCTTGTTATTTAGTTACTGAGAACACTTGCATTTGTGAGAGAAAGCATATCCTCATGTCCTTGAGGATACAAAGGTGCAGTAGCTTTCAGTTTTAATATTAATTGTATGAACTGACTAGGTATTGAGGCATAAAGTATGTGAAATATATTCCTTGTGCTCTTTTAAATGTTTTTCCCTGCTCTATTATTTGTAAAAACTCTAATCACACCATATGCATGAAGATGCATATGCTGAATAACCTCCCGCCTAAAGATAGGAAAGCTGTTCTTTTTCCAATAGAAAAAATAAATCCAAAATTCTGCTTTGGAATACCATGCAACATTTTATGACAGAAGCTATTTTTTAGTGTTAAATAAGATGCTACAGTTTTTACTCATTCCCGGTATAGGTAAGGTTGAGGACATTTGGTATTACTCTTTGGAACTTCTAATTCAAGAAGTAAAAGTACATTTTGCAAAGTATCACCCAGTAAATAAGCAGTCAAGTCTATTTAATGTAAAGTTAATCTTTTAATGAATGCTACTTCAAGTAAGAAATTAAATTTTCTCAACTACCTTTTCAATTTGCAGTTACACTTTCTCCACTTCAGTTCCAGTCAATGGATCTCTTTATACATTTAAACAATGGCTGCTTTATTTGTGTACTGTATCAATAGCAGTATGAGAAAGATGAAAATTTAATTTTTTCCCCCATTCAGACCACCTGGTAATTATTAAACATAACATCTCTGTTCAACAAAGTGTTTTCACTTAAATGCAACTGAAGCACTAAACCTTGCATGTGAGTGAATATTATTCTAGGGAATTTGTTAATGTGTGAAATAACTAACTAGTACCAAAGAGATTCTCAGTTATATTATTTCTTTAGACCTTCATTATGTGAAATTTCAGTATCATTCATATTTGAAAGGAAACTTAGTAAAAGCCCCCAGAGAACCATGGTGGTCAAACCTTCTCTGTTTGTAAGTCTGTCTGAAAATTGCCAGAGCAAACACAAAATAGCAGTTTGAATACTAAAATCTTTCTAGCATTGATGGGTTTTTTTTTTGTTTGTTTTTTAATTTACTTACTTGCTTTGTTTTAAGGATGTCAATATGTTTTTGGTTTTGTTTTTGTTTTTGTTTTTGTTTTTTTTTTTTTGTCTGGATCCTGTGCCAATACGAACATTGTTACACCTTTTCAGAAAATGAAATTTTCTGAATATTTTGAAGAAAGAGAGCCAAGTACAATTATTAGAATGGAGTGCAAGGGATTGTGAGGAAAAGGTTTAAGTGACAAGATGGGCAATAATAAGGAGATTGAACCTGAAGGGAATCTGTTAAATAATTGTGATTTCTTGTATGATACATATCCTGATTGGAATCTAGTCTGTGCTAGTTGGATTGAACAGTTAGCCAGGACAAATCATGAAACATATAAGTTGAGAAAAGAGAAGTGTTCAAAAATTATTCTGCCAGTATCCTCGAACTGCAGTGCACAGGTATGAATTTTCTCCTCCCTGCCATGAAATAGCTGAAACCTAACACAAAAGTTTGGATCAACAAGGTGCTTTTTGCACTGTATAAGAGTGGACTGAGGATCTGTTAAAAATGGTGTAATGCAGAGTTGTCATGGTTCAAAGACCTTAGCTTATATTGCTTCTTTGTCACTCTCTTTGCATAGCAAGAACAGCAAAATTTTCTTAATTTCACAGGATCATAACATAGTTTGGGTTTGAAGGGACCTTTAAAAAAATCAGCTATTCCAACCCACCTGCAATAAGGAGGGACACCTTCAACTAAATCAGGTTGCTCAAAGGCCCATCCAGTCTAGTCTTCAATGTTTACAGAATTGGGACATCTGCTGCCTCTTAGAGCGATTTGTTCCAGTGTTTCACCACTCCCATGGTATTTTTTTTTCTTATATCTAGTCAAAATCAACCCTGCTTCAGTTTAGAATCATTAAGCCTCATTCTATCACTCCATGCCCTGATGAAATGTTTGTCCTCTTCTTTCATTTTGGCCTCTTACAAGTACTGCAATGACACAATAAGGCTTCCCCGGGAGCATTCTCTTTTCCAGGCTGAACAATCCAAATTGTCACAGAATTTCTTCTTAGGAGAGGTGTTCCATCGCTCTAATCATCTTTGTGGCCCTCCTCTGGATCTTCTCTAACAATTCTATGTTCTTCCTGTGCTGAGGCCCCTAGACTTGGATGCAGCACTCCAGATGGAATCCCATAAGGGCAGAGTAGAGGGACAGAATCCTCAACCTCGCCCTGCTGCCCAGACTGCTGTTAAAGTAGCCCTGGATACAATTGGCTTTCAGGGCTGCAACTGCACATTGCCAGGTCATGTCCAGTGTCTCATCTGCCAGCACATCCAAGTCCTTGGCAGAGCTGCTCTCAATCCATTAATCTTCCAGGCTATATTGATCCCAGGGGTTGCCCCAGTGCAGGTACAGCACCTTGCACTTGGCCTTGTTAAATTTAATGAGGTTCTCATGGGCCCACTTCTCAAGCCTGTCCAGGTCCCTCTAAATGGCATCCCATCCCTCTGACATGTCAACAACAGCACTTGTCTTCATTTAGTCTTCAAACTTGCAGAGGGTGCTCTCGATCCCTGTTTATATCATTGATGAAGACAATAAATAACACTGATCCCAATGTGGAACCCTGAGGAGCACCACTTTTCCAGGATGTCTGTCAAGACACTACACTCTTGACCATTACCCTCTGGAAACATTTGTCCAAGCAATTTGTCATCCACTGAACAGTTCACTCATCAAGTCCATCTCCGTCTGTTTTAGACAGAAAGATGTTGTGGGGGTCCATGTCCAAGGCTTTACAGAAGTTCAGATAAATGACATATATGGTCCCTTGTTGACTGATGCAGTTGGTCCTTCACAGAAGGTCACAATGTTGAGTAGACAGAACTTGCCCTTGGTGAAGATGTGCTACTGTTCCAAATCACCTCCCTGTCCTTCATATGCCTTAGCACAGCTTCTAAGAGGATTCTGTTCCATGGTTTTCTCAGGCACAGGGGTGAGGCTGACAAGATGGTAGTTCACAACATCCTCCTTTCTACCCTTTTTCAAGGTAGGTAAAATGTTTCCCCCTTTTCCAGACACCTGAGACTTTACCTGACTGCCATGACTTTTCAAGTGTCATGGGTCAACCTGCACCTTGACTCCACTTGTTGCGCTGACCTCTGTGCGTTTCTGAAGAATACAGCAAACTTGAAGAAACTTTAGAGAAAGCAAAAATATCAAACACATGTATAAGTTTCTGACTGAAAAGTGATTGCATCTCTGTGGACCTCCATGATTGCAGGGGCACTGCTGCTTCACCATAGTCCTCACCAAAGGCTGCAAGGACATCTCATCTCTGGCACCTGGAGCATCTCCTGCCCCTCCTTCTTCTTCACTGACCTTGGTGCGTCCATTGTTGTTTCTCTCACATGTTCTCACTCCTCCTCTTCTCTAACTGGAAATGAAAACTGCACGACAAACCTTGTTTTGATTTCTTCTGAAATATGTTACCACAGAGGTGTTACCTCCATTTCTAATTGGCCCAGCCTTGGCCAGCAGCACGTCCATCTTCAGAGCCATCAGGGATTGGCTCTGCTAGATGTGGTGGAAGCTTCCAGCAGCTTCTCACAGAAGCCATCTTTGGGGCCCCTCCCGCTACCAAAAACTGGGCCCTGCAAAACCAACACAATGTGCATCCACATGACAGACTTTCACGGGCTGAGTAGAGGGGGAGAATCACCTCCTTTGACCTGTTCACTACGTACTTCCTGTTGAATGGCAGCACAGCCTTCAGATGTATAAGCCACTCCCCCCAGTTTCATATCATCAGCAATCTTGATGAGGGTACATTCAATCCTTTCATCCAGGTCGTTGATAAACAAGTTGAATAAGACTGGACCCAGTATTGATCCCTGGGGATCATCACTGAGTACAGGCCTTCTACTGGATTCTATTCTGCTGATCACAACCTCTAAGCTCTGTCATTCAGCCAGTTCTTGATCTACCTTAAGGGTGCTAAAACCGGTGCCCTCAAGGTAGCGACAGCACCTTTATGTAAGTGAAATCCCTGCCGGGATGAGTTGCAATGGTTTTACAACTCTCCCAAAAGACAGAGTTCTAGCTACCGCAGATAACCTGTTTCTGCTGGCTCCTCTAGAAACGAGAGTTTCCCCAGGCGTGGTGTTCTAGCGCCGACGAGAATAAAAAGCTACACAGAGGGCTCTTCTCTGAGATAACAGCTGATTTATTATGAATCCAGTGTTGCGTTATGAGGGTCTAGGAAGGGAGTCCAGAGACATCCAGGCGGCTGGGGTAACCCAGAACAAAGAGACCAAGGAAGCACTGTAGGGCTCTTTTAAAGGAAGGTGGGACCACGAAACACCCAATAGGAAACCTTGTAGTTCAAAGTGACCAGTGGAGGAGATAGCTTCCCAGGGCATAACACAAGAGAAATATGGGACTTCACCACAGCTCAGGTAGAGGGGGATATTGGAGGACAAAGGTCGAGGGTATTGCCTTGGCTTTCTTCCCACCAAACCTGAAGCTCAAAAGCAGCAGCTTCTGCCAAGTGCGCTGCTACACCACCTCACTGCCCAATCAGCTAACACACATTTCCTGAGTTTACCTATGAGGATGTTATGTGAGACAGTGTCAAATTACTGTGTTCTCAGATGTGCCAATATATCTTTTTCCTGCATAAGTTTTCTCTTTGTGAGCATTTCTTTGTACAACCATAAAGGTGAGGAAAGATACTTGAAATAATTGAGGCAGCTATTTTGGATGTTAGTAACCATTTTGGCTATTGAACAAGAACACTATTGTTGTTATCTTTATATTGTGGTGCAAAAATGTCTGAAATGCTCACTAAGGCAATGCATATGTAATTATTTTTAAATTATTTTGAAATTTATTTTAGTGTGTAAGAATTTACCTTAGGACATCTTGAAATTCTTGGCTAATGGATCACTGGGGTCATCTCACAGGGAATATTTTCCTCAGGCAAAGCTCTCGTTTTGCACTGGATGCCACTTCATAGCTTAATAGTTCACTTACTGCTCACTTGATGCTGACAGCACACAATGTTCTGCAGGAATAGCTTTATCTCTGTAAACTCTAAATGGATTTTGAATCAGTTTTTATACTGAAGAAACCTTTTTCCTTGCCAAAGAATTGTTTTCATCTCACTTAGGACCTGACCTTTCTTTAAAAGTATTATGTTTTTAGCCTCTCCTGACCTTTTAGATAAAACCAAAACATAAAAGATGGTACCATTTCATTTATAAATCATTCAATTTTGCTTTTCTTTATAATTAACCTTTATTCTGCTTAGAGATTAACTTTATTTATTCCGCGTGAGAAATTAGGGAAAAATAACAGTTGGTGTTCAATGTAATTCACTGCCTTGTTCATAGACATGGTAATTTTCACAGAGAGTAACAGACAAGCACAGGCCAATGGCTCCCCAAAGGCTGGCAAACTCAGGGCTGCGGGAGTCGGGGTTGAGGCCGACAGCAGAGCAGGCTGTGGGGGGCATCTGGAGGCATACTCAGCCCTGAGCATCAGGCATCTCCATGGGAAAGAGGACAGGCCAAGGCCAGGCAGGGACATTAACACCGTGGAAAGGCAGAGCAGTGATGTGGGGAGAGGGGGACCAGAACTGCTGTGGCATCACTGGGTCGAGGATGGATAGCTTCAGGCTTGGAGTTCTGGACCCATGAGCATAGATGGAGGGAAGTCCAGGGAAGGCTGGGCAGTGCTGTTTAGGCCCATTAGAACCCTCAGTGGCCTGAGAGCCATTGAGGAGTACTTCAGTGGTGTAAGATACAAACATAATGTATGTTTGCTATATAAAACTTCAGACTAAAAATTAGTTGGATTGCAATGTACTTATACAGTATAATGTTAGCCACAGAACCTTGATATAGCCAAGTGGAACACAATTTATTGTTGTTCTAATTAATGTTTTAATGGGCTGGCAGTCTAAATTATATAATATAGAAAAGCATGAATAATAATAATACACTTACAAAAATTAAGACCTGCCTTCCTACTCTCCCTTGTATTTCCTTTGTCTTATTTTCACCTTTTTCTCCCCTGGGTGGGGATTACAAAGAATTGAGAGCATCCAAGGGTCTTTGTTAGGAGACGTTTGACATGCCTGGATGTGAAAGAATAAGCTTCCTCTTCAGTCTTAGAGTTCAATTATTCATTTTTTGTATATTTTCTTAACACAGTCTGCTCCTCTCTCATCGTTCTTTACTAAAATCTGAAAACTGCACATTAGCCTCCCTCAGCCTGACTATCTTGCTTTGCAGGGACTATGTAGCTTTATCAGATCATTGTTGTGTGCAGTATTATCAGAGCACAAAACTCCTGAAATGCAATCGCGTCAGGAAACATTCACTTGAGACCTATGAATTATCAAAAATCATGAAAATAAACTCAGGCTAATGCAAGCCTACATGTGTTCAACATAAGTTCTGTGGCCTTGTATTACTAATGGCAAAATTATGCTTATTAGACTGCAGTCCCTGATAATTTTGCTAGACATAGGTAAGGTAAGCAATAAAAAGATGTGCTTCAGTATTAAGATTTGTATTCAAGATACCTTTTCTGCAACCTTGCCTTTACCATTTGTCAAATAAATGAACAAACTGTCTAAGAACTTCACATTATTTATAACAAGTACTAATCTATTTTAAAACACATAATAATTAAAAATTATATTATCTATTAAAATTATTTTCCCTGTAGTGGAGATTACTATATTGGATAAATTTCTGGAGTCTTAAATTAGTTTAGCAATCTTTAGTGTTTGTGTCAAATAGCTTCTTGATGCCTAACTCTGGATTTAGAATAGAAAATTTGGGAATTTAGCCTGCTTAGGGCAAATATTAGTTGGACGAGCAATGGCACAAATATTTTTTGCTAATAATAAATGAAAGAGATTATAACTGGGCTTAAGATTCATTATTTTCTCACGTATCTGGGACTTCATTGAAAATATTAAAAAAAGGACTGCCAAAGTCATATCAATATATAATTCAAGCAATAATTAATTCAATATATAATTCAATATTTTGGCAAATATTGTTCTATCTGAAACTGTATATTTTATTTATGAATGCCACTTTCCTTGCTTGTAATACTGAACAGATATTAGGCAACTAATATTAATATTCCTCTGGGAGTAAAATGAAAGTGTGCATTTAATTTTCTTGAAAAGAAATGAGAGCACTACATGTGCACCATGTCCATGGTGACACAAGAAACAGAATTAGAAGTCAGAACATTTAAATTTTAAACTTGTCTTTTTGTTAAATGGTTGCTACATACATTTTAAAGTACATAGTCTGTATAGTAATTATTCTTTAAGATTTGCTTATTTGATGTTATCCTATCCTTAAAAAGGGGAAACAGTGCTCTTGCACTATGATTCACAAGACCAAATTAGAAAGAAAATAAATATATAAGACAATATTGACAAGGCTTATTACTTGACAAATACAGCAAAGGTACTCTTTTTAAAACGACTACTAGTAAATAGAAGTGAATATTTTACAGTCCCAGCGTTATATCGTTCATTACATAGATTCCTATAATATTGTTGAGAATCTTGAAGAATATATAAATTGTATTGGTTTAGGTATTTTTTAATGATTATGTTTGATTATAGAGATTTATGTTACATTGATGAACATCTCATTTGAAAAGAAAGCAAAGTATGACTATATGGAAATAGCTATTTCGTATTTCGCTGCTTTCTCATTTACGAACATTCATTTGTGTTAAGTTTCAGTTCTTGGTTTTTTTGTTTTTTTTTTTAGTATCAGGCCTTTCAAAAAGTACTTTCTCAGTTTAATTAAACCAATTGAAAGAACACTATCCATGTAAGGGTCTATGTTGGCCATTTTCATATTTTTTTCTTCTATTAAACAAATATATATTGCTGCAATGAAATCTATTATTTGGATGATATATGTAAAATGTCTATGGCCTGATTTTAGTTGCAAGGAGATAAATCATTAGAGATGTTTGGCATTTTGTTTGAATTTTCAGGTTTTCAAATGTAATGAGTTTGATAAAGTTAAAATGCATAAATTTACCATATTTTCAGTATGTACTCAAAAATGTAAAGTGATCTTAAGTTCACCAAGAGAGGCATCTGGAAGATCAGTGGGACATAAATTTGTGTGTACTGAAGGATGACATACCTCATACATTACTGAATATTTCTGGTTGATGCTTAATTGTCACTTTCACACCCTTTTGGTATATGTCTTACTGCAGCAATTGATTACCATTTAAAATTTTGTATAAAAAATAGAGAAAAAGAGAAGAAAGAAATAACAATAGAGAAGTTGAAAAAAAAGAGAGAGGGAAAAAAAGGCAAGTTAAGAAAATAATGAGAGAACGCAGTAATGCAAAAAAGTTAAATTTGGTACCAAAAGGAAATAAAAATTAAATTCTGAATCAACTCTCATAATTGTGGACAAGAAAACAAAAGGAACCAAAAGGACTTCATTAAACTTCTGGCTAGACAGCTTTTGGAGTCTTTGCTATTTGTATAATTCCAGGGATCATTGCATGTTTGAACTAAAGTCTAGAAGCTTGTTTTGAACCATATTTTTTTCAGTCACCTATTTCTTTAAAACCACAGTTTCTGAATAGCTGGGAGCTGAAAATTTATTTTGTCAGAAGAATGTGTTATGTCAGCCATTAATTCTGACTTTTTGTTCTCGAATGTGTGTTTATGTATCAGATTCCTTTCTTTTCCATTATAATTTGATCTTAAGAACAAGCAAAGCTATTTATGAAGCTATACTATGAAAATTATGAAGAATAAAAAAGTTATTTTTTAAAAATAATGACATATGTTAAAAGAGTCAAATAAGCTGCTATATCTACACAAACTTGAAAATTCCTTTAACAGTTCCAGAATATAGTCTTCTAATTAGGTTTCTAACTTTATTTGAAATTTTGTGCAAGCATCAGATATTTAATGACAGAGTACATCAAAGAGAACAGTTAATTAAGATAGGAAAAAAAGAAAGCATCTTCTTAATAGGATGCATGGGTCACTCCAAAGTTAGTTAAGTATAGGAACGTTTTAAGTAAGGAAACTAAATAAGTCTTGACTAAAAGTCCTTGAATATCTGAAATAAGAATGAAGATGGAATATAGTTATTACTCTTTTTAAAAAAATTATATATAATTGTAACACCCTCTTTTTCTCTTTACTGAGGTATGCATTTAATTTTTTGCTTAAGACGGTGTATGCTTCTTTCTCAATTACCCGTTATAAAATGATAGACTGGCTTCTTGCTAATAAGATACACAGGAAAAGTCCCAGGCTGGCCCCATGTCAGTCACCGCATTAGCACCTTCCTATAGTCTGAGTCCCATTTAGGATCATCTGCATTAAGAACCTTTAGCCTTGTTTGGGAAGTCTGTGTCTGAATCATATGTGTCACAAGGACTAATAAAGGTCACAAGGTCCTGTATCTTGAATTCATCCTGAAAAAATAAGGTAATGAATATCCCTATTTTCTTTCACATTTCGGACTCAATATGGTTCTTAGGAATCCATCAGCAAAACTAATTCTAATGAATTAGGATAGCTGTTGGACAATAGCCTTAGATCCTCTTTATTTGGACTTATGAACAATTTGCATGTTTTAATCTATTCTTCCACTATTGAAGTTAAAAAAATTAAATTTAGAAAATAGTCATAAATGGGCCAAACTTTCTTCCTAGAGTCCAGTAAAAAGCAGAGTACTACAAGTGTCTGTTCTGGTACATATTCTGTTCAATGTGTTTATCAATGAGCTTCAATCACTGACAGAGAACATTCTTATTCGATTTGCAGGTGACACCAGAATTTCAGTCATTTTAGTCAAGAACCAACAGACAATATAGTTGAGGACAGGGTTGTCATAGGGACACAGTCAAGCTGAAGGAATGAGCCAATAGCAATCCTATGAAACTCAAAAAGGATCAGTGTAAAATCCTGCAGTTGGATAGGAAGAACCCCTGGCAACAGGACTGTCTGGTAGCAAAGAGCTCTGCTGAATAGACCCTGTGTGTTGTGGCAGGCAGCAAGCTGAGTATGACAATGGTGTGCCCTGGCAGGAAAGAAAGCCAACAGCATTCTGCGTTATATTAATAAAAATGTGGTCAGTAGATTAAAGAGAAGGATTATTGTCCTTTACTCAACACTCCTGTGACCATAGCTGGAATACTACATCAAGATTTGGGCCCCATGACAGGGAAGATGAGTTTTTCACTGAAGCAAGTTCAGTGGAGGGTCACTGACATAGTTGGTGGCTGGAGCACTTACCCTGTGAGGAGAGGCCCAGGAAGCTGAGCTTTTTCAACCTGGAGAAGAGGGGAAAGCTTATAGGAAATCTTTCTCCTGTTATAGTCCTCTAAAGGGGAAAATAAAAAGATCAATAAGTATTTTCACTCAGATACCATTTTCTGCCTTTTTTTTTTTCTGATGAATGCTTCTCAGAGTGGACAAAGGTATTTATTATCTCTCTAGATGATTTCCTCAGGAATTACTTGTAAAAAGTTAGTCCACTAGATTAATTTTAATGTGAACTTCCACTATGAGTTTATCTGGGGTAAATTTCCTTTGCTGTCATGTTTACAGCAGGAACCCTGTGTATACTTGTAGCATATTGCATATGCAAAGTGTGTGCATCTAGCACAGATTCATAATCTATTTTTGGAACTTTGTTTCAGGCAAATGTCAAAGGCTCTTGCCTCTTCCCTTTACTAAAAATGATCCTGGAATCAAGAACAACTTCCATCCCTATATAAATAGAAAGGCTTATGGGTCTCCCATATGTTTGCATTATCCTAAGTTTTAACAGTTACAACATTTTTGAGTAGTGACTTGTTAAGACTAGTTTTCTGAACTGAAATTCTCTGTAGATCATCAGCTTGATTTCTTTCCATTTCTACATAGCTATGAGTTTTTATGTGTAAGTACCACTTCAAACCCTTTCTTGTGTAAACGGCTAATTTGACACATGGAAGCTCCTCAGTTTGACTGATTTTAGTCTGTTCTCCTTCCACAGAGACTCGCTTAGAGAAGTGCTTGTCCGGTCTAGTAGGTCTCAGACTGTTTTAGTCTGGGTTGGTCAGGTTCTCTTTCTTTGTGAACCCATGCCCTGAGCAACAATTACTCTTTCTTAACCCTATGTCCTTACTGCTTCCTCATATGGTTCAACCTGTCAGTTCCTCAAGATTCAAATTTTCTCGATGGCTGATTGTGAACTCAAGGCGATGCCCTCCCTCTGAGTTGAGTTCAGCTGACTGCAAATTGCTAGTTTAAACTTTTCCCAAAAAACAGATAACAGTTTTCCTTTCTTCCTTCTTGTGCCTTTATCATTGATAGTATAAAAGTAAAATAATATGTGAGTATATTTTATCATATAGGAAAATATAATTTTTAAAATCTCAGTTGTAATTGCAAATGACTGAAGTAGAGAGTATGTTACAATGCCCATACAACAAAGGTGGTTTCGTTAGTCTAAAATTTTTTCATAAAATAAAGACACCAAAATTCATACTTTTACAGATTACAAATGATATTTATGGAAACATCTGTGGTTCTATTCTATATGGTAGCTGATACTTATGAGATTGTTTATACATAATATTAATTTTCTCTCAAAATCCTCCATGTAAATCAAACCATGCTGTTTAACTTTACTAATCTTCTGCATGAGTTCTTCAGTGTAAATGGATGTGGAAGCCTAACAAGTTAGGTGTTCTGTTTGAAAATTGCCTCTGTATCAAAGTAGTACTTTCCAATGTGTAAACTTTGTAGTTTTAAGTAAGTTTCATTTTTCTTGCATTTTCTTTTGAGATGAACTTTCTTTTAAGTTGTTCTCATTTGAAAAGCTGTGCCTTTTAAAATCAACAGGATAGACCATGCCATTTGATTGAGATTTTGAATATAATTTTGCCTTGACCTTAATAGTGGAAGCAGGTGACTGCCTATTCTTGTACATTTGCTTGCATGATAAAGATGTGTTCACATAGATTTTGTTTTTATACTAGTGGTTATGTAACATACATTAAGTTTTCTTTGTTTTAAACAACCTTTTTCTGTTCCAAAATATCTTTTGGGCATGAATTTGTATTTTCTGTGTTTTAAATTTGATACCAATTTGTCAAAATTTATTGTATAATGAATCATAAGTAGTCTAGAATTTTGATATTATGCATTGTTATGACAATTTTCTTCTTTTATTCTGAAATAAAGAATAAAACATGTCTAGATCTATTTTAGTTACTTATACCACTGTCATCATAGGACAGTAAGTAGTTTTTGCTTTGGTCTCTGACACATAAACTTGGAGTCTTATATGATGTTTCTAAGGTCTTTTAGTTTTGCAGGGGAAACCACCACTGTATGATTTAGAAATGCTGTACTACACAACAGATCTTAAGACATTAAATGTCAGATAGTAAAAATAGTATGTACCCACAGCAGCTTTATATGTTATCTTTGTAATGCTAACATATCCTGTTATGTTAGTATTTTTAATAGTACGATAAAATAAAACATTTCTATCATAGAATTTCTGCAGTAAGTGAAAGAGACTTTATTAGCAAGACTGAGTATTTTTGATATGAGGATCTCTTCCATTTATTTATATAGAACACTTGAGAATTCTGCCAAGAGATCTGCTATACCCTGTGGATGAAATATACTATATACTGCTTAGTTCCTCTGGGAGTCTTATTTCCATTTTCTAGTGGACAGGTTTTTCCAAAAAGTGTGAAAACTCTGGTTGCTTTCCAACCTGACATTGCCCACTACATTTAAAGGACAAGTCTCAAAATGTGAGAGAACAGCTCATAATCAAAAAGAGAAGTGTGGAATATTATTGTTTGGATGTCCAAGAGCCCCTAATCATTATTATGGAATAAAAAATTCCATGTTTTAAAGATACTAGTAAAACATAGTACAGTTCATGCAACATCAACTTTGTTTATGCTATTTTTTATGGTGAATTTTGTTGTGCATTGCCCAGTCATTTATTTGCTCCAGCCAAAATGGAGTTTCTACTGTGTTAGATGTTCTAAATGCTCACAGGTGAGAGCCAAACATTTGCAGCCAAATGTGGGGGATGGTGAAGGATGAAAATGTTAATAAAATATTGAAAAATTGGTTATAGATTATAAGTATTAGAGAAGTTAGAAGTACTAACAATTTTTTCATAAGCAGTGCAATTTTTTAGAGTACCAAACATTTTGTTTGTGAGGTTTTTGAGTAAAATAATCTGTTCTATTATAGAAATCAGAGAGCAAAAAGAGAATTACATATGGAACCTTTGTACAATCTTAAGTATAAACAATAATGTTGACAAGTGTGTTTCAAATATGTACCTTTTATTATCCATCTACACTTGGCCTTGTGTCAAGTCTAAATGGGCTTTTAGAGCCTTGTCAAACTTTGATGAAAAGAATGAACATATTTGGCAGCCTTATTAGCATCTGGAGTATGGAAGCTCTGCCTGCTACCTAGGTGACTATATAATGCTGCCATTTCACTCCTTGAAAGGATGGTTATCACTTTTCTATGTTTTGGGACCCTTTTAATGATATAGCTGTATATTTTACTCTAGCCATACTGATTTCAAGACTGAATGTGCAGGGGTGGAAATTATGTGCTGTCATTATGACTGGTACAAAAGTTTATAGTATAAGTTTTTTATATATTTAAAACTTAACATATAATATCACTATTATTACAAAATGTTCACTAGCATTAAACAATGTTCTGAATGCTTCAATTTTTTAAATAAAGCCTATCGATTTTCCTCTTTTCATGTCAGTTGTCTTTACTATGCTAAACAGAGGGGAATTTAATCTTATAGATTGATCAAGAAAACGCAATTCAAAAGAAAAAGTTAGCATCCAGTACTACTGTGTGTCCCACAGGTTCTTCTACTTTCATCAAAACTGCCTCCACTGGTGAGTTAGAGGAGCGTATTGCAGCTACTACTGGTGCCATTACTGTTGCTAGCACATCTGCTGATGTTGCTGTATCCAGTGCAGTGACCATCCATAGACAGCCTTCTGAAGAGCAACGAGTACAAGCTATGAATATAAGAAAATCGATTCTGGAGTCGGCCACTTACAAGGAAGCACTCGTTCTTCTTCAAGCAAATTTGCAAAGCACGAGAAGACGAGCAAGAAA
Source organism: Climacteris rufus (assembly GCA_013398175.1). Taxonomy (NCBI): domain Eukaryota; kingdom Metazoa; phylum Chordata; class Aves; order Passeriformes; family Climacteridae; genus Climacteris; species Climacteris rufus. The sequence continues at coordinate 502,362 of VZRZ01005953.1, read as the reverse complement.
TGCTGAACAGATAGAAAGAAATAAAGAACTTGCAGTTGTTACTCATAGAGGTATTGGATATTATTTTACTTGTGCTGGTGTAGCTATGAAAAAATACTTTGTGTAAATTAAAAATGAAAGTTCAGGTATCCATTCAGGAAATATAATTTAACAAAAAGGGAAAAGGATTAAATCCACCTAAATTTGAGTTCTAGTGGGGCAGCCAGATGGAAAAATGAAATTAGTAATAATATTGTCTTGGTACTTTAAATTGATCTGATTTATAAAAAGACAAAATATACATATAAAGAATTTTCTTTGGATGTAACTTTCTAGCTCATATAATTATATTTCACAATAAAACCTAGTGTAAGAGATATCTGATGAAAGTTCAGAGAATTTAGATTAGAATACTAATCTATTCTGCATATGTGATTAGACATAATTACCCATAGCATTAAAAATGTACTTTATAAATAGCTGTTGTTCTAAACTAGTAGGTGATGCAGTTGTATTCATATCCCGTCTGCTTAAATCTTCACAAAATTTTGTTTTTTAAAGCATCTATACATTTTCATTCTATAAAAAATGAAATCAATGATTGAAGCAACATTTAGAACACTAGGAAATCCAGCTGCAGATATTAAAGTGGTAAAGCTAAAGATTTTATATATTTCTACATTGAGATGATCTAATCTGCATGCTAAAGTATTAATAATGAACTACATTTGGAGTATAAAACAAACATTATTTTCTGTGTTAAAAAGTAAATGTCAATATCTGGAACATGAAGCTGAGAAAAAGTAGTGCTGGAAGGTCTTAGTTTCACCAGGAGATATTCAGAAAGAAACTGCATGTGGTGTGTTTTCAAACGTACACAATTTCAGAAAAGTATCAGCTAAATTTTGCAGGCTAACGTTGTTGAATACCATTTATTATATATTTTGAATTTTTATTGTGTGCTTCATGTTAATCAATTTTACATGAAAAATTTATAAACACGAATATCTTGATGAGAAGCATCTTTATAGCACAAAAAAATTTGTAGAAATCTCGTTATATGATTAATATTTAGTAAAGACATTTTTATATTGGATACTGTTGTCTTACTGGATAATCACCTCGTATGAGTTACTGTAGCTTCATTTACTAACACCTTTTGAAACAGCAGAGCTGCAGCTCTTCAGAATTTTAAAATCTATAATTTAAGTAGAATAACTGAAAAACAAGCACTGTGATTTGCATATGAAATAGAAATCATTAAGCAGGTGTTTTTGTTTCATTTGTATTTCAGTGCAAATCTGAAGTATTTTCTGGTTATTGACTGGTATAAATTAATCAGCAGTTTGATTTGTATGGTTGTGTGGCTATGCACTGACTTCAGAACAGCTGTGGTCAAGTTAAGAAAAAAAAAACTGGTTTATTTTTGGTTACGAGGGAGTAGCTGAGGGCCTGTAATAAAATCTTCTAATTTAAAGATGTAGGAATGTACTAATTTGTCAGTTAAATTTGGCAGTAATGGTGACATACATATAGTTTTTTTCCATTTCCTGTTTGGAATGATTACACTGCAGTGTCCTCTTAACTGTTTTCTCAGTGCCCCTTTCTTCTCTGACCTAATCTTTAATACAAAATTAAGGCACATACTTCTAAATTATTTTGTCTTATCAAAGTGTTACACATTAGATTATGAAAAAAAATTTATACACAAAGATGCTGCTAAAATAATGTTATGGTGCTTATTTTTCAGATATTAAAGTAGTACAGGTTTTAAAAGGTATGACAGCCCAAATACAAGAGAAATCAGACTTGTATAGGCCTTAGCGGAGAAGAAAGCACACACCTAGTTCAGTGTGCATTTTATTCCTTCATGCAACTTTTAAAGTCTTGATTTTGCTAGCATTCTTGGTAGAAAAAGTTTAAAATTTTTTAATGTGTGGTACTCACAGAATAGTATATGTGTGCGTGCTATTAAAGGGATATTCATTTACTGAGCAGAACTTTACCATTTTTACTTGGTGCACACCAGTATTTAATAGTATAACAGCCATTGAAACATATCAAATGACTCTCAATAAATAACCTACAATTTTATTAAATAAAATATTCCTTATTATAAAGACACAGGTATATTCTGAAGTAATTTCTGTGAATGTTAGTTGTTAATTGACTTGAAGGAATATGCATTACTGAGGGATGTTCCAGAGGTATTTCTATAGAATTTCCTGTAGTTTGAAGTATTTTAACCTCTCTTTGACAACGTATTATGCACAGAAGTCTAAAAACTGCGTGTCTTGCTCTATATTAATTAACTAAGGAATTATATATGAGCTACTTGAGAATATTATTTAAATTATTTCTCTAATATATATTAAAAATTAGTTTTTACTTAAGAAATGCATCTTTTGCTGTGCTCTTGATTGTAATTTAAGAATTACACACTCAAATTATGCATATTAATTCATAATTGAGAAGACAATTTAATATACTAAAGATAATTACTGAAACTTGCTATATATGTGTGTGTGAATATTTAAAATTGCAAAAAAATATGTTGTACATATAGTCCTAACTGTAAGCTTTTCTGAGAATATTGCTAGTAAGACCAGAACAGTGCAGTTTTATGGTACATTAGCATTGATGGAAAATCATAACTGCAGGAAAAGTGTCGTACTGTCGGCTTCCGTGGGATTGTTCTGTGAATAAGGTCTTTCAGAATGAGTAGATGATGACAATACTGTTTTGTTTCGTAAACATTTTTTTGAAGTGTATGCATCAACAAGTTGTATGGAGAGAAGTAGAAGTTTCTATGTATCCAAAATTCAATTGCTAGGCGTAAATTACTGAACCAGATATACTACTTCAACCTCAACAGTAATTTTAGGTTGTGGCAAAGGTTGGCTGACAATCACCTTCTCTAAGCTTATTAGCTGGAAATCACAGAAGAGGAGATCACTTCATGTTCTGATTATTTAAGAGAAGAAAAGAAACCCTAGGTGAATTTGGTGAAATACTTTCATTAGAGGTAGGGAAGTACAAGTATTATTTTATAAGGCAGTAGTGAGATCTCTTGAGGAATACTGTACATGATTATAGTTTCTTCATCAAGAAGAATTCACACTGAATCAGAAAAATGAAAGTACTATAATGGTATTACATTTTCCTGATCACCCCACCATACAAAATAAAATGTAAGACAGGATGAAAGCATAAATTTTGAAGTGACTGTCATTATGTAGAGAACTTAAACAAGGACAAGTTAGTATATAATATATAAATAATTTTATTAGGGAGATGAGCAAGAAGAGTTCTTGTTATTGGAACAATGAAGCCTTCTTGTAGAAGGAGGGAGTCGATGAAGGATGAGAATAGATGGGATAGCTGGATGCCAAACACAGCACCTTTTGGGTCCTTAGTTCTAATGAAACCAAATGGTCAAAGTCAGGATAGTTTATCTCCTCCTCTATTCAGAAAAGGGAGGGGAAAAAAGGAGATCCCTAACCACTTTAATTCCTAGTTAAACCTAGGAACTTCAAATATCGAGCATTCAGTAGCAATTCTTTTTGATACTACAATCACAGTTTCTATTATGATCTGTGTTTTTCAGATGTGAAAAGAGAAAGGCAATTAAACATGATAGAAACGTGATAGAATCATGATATTTCCCCTTGGGGTTTTTTTTCCTGTTGATATATTTAAGGCCTGTTAGCTTCATCATGACTAAAGCAGTACAGGAAAATCTGGCATTTTTTGTCTTTTCTACTATTTGTGTTTCATGCAGTATTACTTCAGGGTTTAGTAATGCTGTTAGTCCTATTGAACTGTTCTATAATTAGTATCAACTACATATTTATTAAGGCTCTGTAATTTTTATTTGTGTATATGCGAACATCATGAGGGATATTTTAGAACATTTTCTTGTGAGGGCTTATATAGCATACTTTTACTGCCTAAAGATATGTTAAGAGGCATATGTTTAAATGCTAACAGGCATTTGTACATTGTGCTTAATAATCTTAATTTTTGGTCAGCAGAAATGGTCAGGCAGTTGATTATAGATTGTTGTTTGTCCCTTCCATCTATTCTATTCTAGTCTAGTCTAGTCTAGTGTATAGACGTTCATTTTAGTGCAGAAATACGCATATATGATAAGTAAATGCCCCTGAGAATAATAGGAATGCTATGTCTAGTTTCACTGGCAATAAAGAACAAGGAATTTCTGAAGAAAGCACAAGATAGAAACAAAGTAAAAAACAAAATAAATATGAAAGCTGATGATATTGATACAACAGAGCATTCTGTTATCTCATATAATTGGGAAGAATCCTTAAAATCTCAGATTAAAACATAATCAAGTCTTTTATTGATAATATTACATTTCTGGGAGTTTTAAAGGGACCACAGAGTGAATTTAAACAATTTTGCAAAGGGAGTGCAAAATTTTTTTCAGAACTCCTGAATTCTACTGAAGGAGTCTGAAATTGAAATGAAAATGAAATGTCTTCCCTCAAGCCACTGCAGTTTTGTTCTTGATTGTAATGAGCCTGGATTTATATCCCAGACATAAATAAGAACTCCCATCACATAAGATGAACTCAGCATTAACAATATGTAGTAGCCATCCTTTCTTTTCATTTTTCAAGGAAGAACCATAAAGTTTGGCTAAAATCTTTTTATTCAGCAGTCATGATCAGTGAACAAAATTGAACAATGGTTTAATTTCTTATATTGAAAAATGAAGAATTAAAGTGTTGTGCTTTTTTTTTTCCCTAATGAACTGAATATTCACATAGAATATTTAGACAATAGGCAGGTATGTAATTATATAAATCAAGACAAGAAAGTCAGAGAGGAAATGACTGAAAGTATTTTTAAGACTTAATTGATTTTAAAATAACATTACAAGTCTCGCATTCCAAGACAATATCCATTGCAAAGGAATTTCTAAAGTAAAGAAACAAAATGAGTGCCAGGTGCAATGTAAAAAGACCTCTAGTACAATTTTTAAAGCATAAATCAAATTTAAGTAAAATAAACAGTCTGAAAAAGATACAGTGGTTGGATGAAAAAGATTGCTAATCATACTCAGGCTCAGTGTCAGGAAGTCTTAATGGATGACCGTAGTCATCATCTAGCAGTTCAAAACAGTCTTAATGGTTTCCTTAGGAATGTTACTTCCAAGAGAACTCTGGATTTCAAAAAATTTCACTACTCCAAACTTCTCTTTTTAAAGAGCAGAAACATCACTAAGCATTTGCAAATTTTTAACCATATATTATCAGTTTGATGATTGAAGTATATACATATTTCAATCATTTAACTAGTTCTTTTATTTCAAAATCTTATTAATTTTGCTGACATCTCCTTTCTCTACCTTTCTCTATGTTTTCAGCTCCATATTTTATTATTTTCTTGTATATTTGTATATAAGAAATTTTCTTTCTACAATAATTTTAAAGGTTTCAAGAAATAAGCATAACACAAATGTAATCTAGCAGTCAAACATTTAATCACTGAGTTGTATTTGTTTAATATTTCATAATACTTTTGGAAATGCCCATTTAATATATGCAAGGAATCACATAGATGTGTTCTGTTTGGTGGATGAACTCTATAATAGATGGTTTGTTAATTTCAAGACTTTTATTAGACAAAACCTGATAATAATGTCCTAAGCTTCTCAATATCTTCCCACTTGGAAGGAAGAAAGGAGATAATTTTTCATCCAACAGTCAAGTTTGGAGTTATAAGGAAGAGAGGGAATAAGAAAATCAGTCATACTGATCCCAATAAATGAGTTGTGTTAATGTTTTAATTGAATTTTTGCTTTTTATACTTCCCTGTCAATTTTCTGCTCCAAACTTATTTCTCCTATTTATGTTTTTTGTAGTTCCTGCAGTTCTTAACTGTTCTTCATTACACTATATATGTTTACTTCTATAATTGATATTTGCCTTCTGATGTGTTGAGTCATTACTTTCCCTTGGTATTTCAGATTTTCTACTTTTGACCACAATATGTTGGTATAAATTAGATACATTGTAGTTAGAATATAAAAAGAAATTTATCAGTAGTGCAATTATAAATTCATACTAAAATACACAGATTAACCATACTTCCTTTTAAATATTTTTTTCAAATTAGAGAAATTTGATATACATAAATGTAGAATGTAGTAGAAAAACTGCAATTTTGATAATTTTAAATTAGTAATACTGTGCAGTAATACAGTGTAGTAATGCAGTAGTTGCAGTAATTTGAAATATAAATCGTCTACACAATTTGATTTGACCAGGGTACTTTAGAGTTCAGAGGGGTGGGGGATGTGGGGAAATGAGTGGAGGGGATGGATAGTAAATGAAAAACTAAGACCAGCTCATGTAAAAAGTGAGAAATTTAATTGTATGAAAAGTGGATTTTTCATCACTTTGTATCTGATTGTTCATCTTCTGAATGGCTCTTCATATTTAAGTATTCATTCCTATGCAGTTCGTGCTGTACCACAAAAAATGATGAAAATGCATGTTCTGTAGTGCTGACTTTGAAGGCCCAGGAAGGTTCTAGAAGATAGTGATACATTAGTTGGTGTGTTGGGTTACAGTGACATTTATTGGACAATCACTAGGTTTAGAGAATTTTAATGTAGATTTCTGAAGTGTCATCACATAAAAACTAAATAAGTTTCTGTCTCTTCCCTTTCATGCCCACCCCATTTGTTCAATCCTTTGAAGTGGTCATCCCTAAAATATGTGGACATTCAACACTTGCGTTATTAGAGTTTGGAAATTCTGGATAATTAGTTGCATCACATGCATAGTGAACACAATGTGTAGGCAAGAAAAAGAAAGGAACTGACCTTTATGTCAGTAGTAAGTTCAATGCATTCAGACTGTCTGTATATTTCTAGAGGAAATGCAATGGATTAGACATATACCAAAAATGAACTGGAAGTATCATGCATAATTTATTTGGTATGTCTGTACATGAGCAGTCTGTACATGAGTTGGAAGTCCAAAGTACATGAGACTCTTGTTTCTGTCCTTAGAAATAGCAGTTTTTACAAGTAAAATCTGCCATCATCACATATTGAAGTTTTAAAATAATCTGTACAAGTTCAAATCAGTTCTACACTGTATTGCGAACAATTTTTTCTGTCACTTCAGAAAGCAATTAAGGAGTTAATTACTCTTAATTTCTCAGATAACTTATGTTTTCTCATAGTATTATATTTTTGAAGATGTAATTTAAGTAGGGCTGTACATACAATCTTGAAATAATGGATTTGATGTTGTGATATTGTTCTCCATCTCCATTAGCTGAATGATAGTGCATATAGAGGAAGAATAGTTCTGGAGAGGAGAAGGGCTGTTTCCATACTTCTGTAGAGTTACTTGTAGTAATGCAACCTGAGTGCCTGTTTTGCATAGAACGGTGGTGTTTTAGTCCTCAGCATTTTAAATATTGTTTAGGTAGAAAAGACAAACTGGACACTTCCTTTACATAAATAACCTGGTTATGCTGTTGCATAACCAAAATAAAGACATGAATTTGTGGGTTGACAGTGTTTCAAATAAATATCTTTAACATGGTTGTATACCCCAATGTTTCCATATTGTAGAAGCAAATTTTCCTGCTTGAAATTTATGTCTCATTTGTCCCTCAGGATACACTTTTTCAGTGAGGCTGGAACTGTCAACTGAACAGTCTTCATTCAAAGTTAATTTCATTTCTAGTGTTTGAGAGCTTGCTGTACGTAAGGTTGTTATTCAAATTATACATCTAAATGTGGTTTTGTTTTTTTTTTTTTATATAGGTGTGTAAAATTTACTTGGAGCTCTTTTTTAATTCACTATCTATCGTGAAGTATAAAATGCTGTAATTGCCTGTCTTAGGTCTCTCTTACAAGTGTTTGTATGTAGCATGTATACATACAAATTCGCATAGACATAATTACACAGCCTGTTTATTAACAAAAAAAAAAAAACCAAAAAACAAAAAAACGAAGACAATATTTTAATTTTTATCTGTGCCTAAAATTTTGCCTATAAGTGTTTGAATCTTCCATATCTTGCATGGGAGACCATTTTGGTCAAAAACTTTGAGAAAATAATTATGAGCATATTTCACTTTACACATAAATTGGTTGCTTGAAAAGTGTACTTGACTCTGGTTTGTCTATTGTCTGAATGTTAGCTCACACATCTGTCATGCAAAAGTTGTTACCTGGACTTCTTTCAGTTCCAGGACTGTTCATGTCCTTCCCTCCTTAAAAAGCATTCAGTTCCATTTTTCTTATTTACAGAAAATACTGGGCTTTCTAACCTTAGAAAAA
>VZRZ01005953.1:412467-491203 GCA_013398175.1 Climacteris rufus | reverse complement strand
TTTTTTTTCAAAGATATGTTGAGGCCAAAAAGTTTGCCTGGATTAATTTTCTTTATCATAAAGCCAGCCCAAAATAGGGACTTTTACAGAAACAGATGATCTGTGGGCTTAGGGGAGAGGTGGGAGCCAGCTACCTACCATATCACATTTTGTGAGTAACAGTTTTCAAGCTGGAAAGACCAGCTGCAGAATGAACAGCAGAACAGCAGACTGTATTTTATTTTCTATATTCAAATATATTTTTTCTTTTTTTTTCTCAACACAGAAGAAACAGCTGTTTTAGAGCAAATATATTTATAATTCTTTTCATTTTCCAAGATCCATAAATGTGTGACAATGTTTTACACAATTATATGGTGCACAGGCATAAACATTCTTGTCCATACTTTTTTTATATTAGTTATGCAGGAGAAAAATTAAGTTACAAATTTCACTTCTACAAGGTATACAAATTGGTCTCAATATTTATTTTTGTAGATTGGTTCCCACCAAAGGTACACAATCTGAAATTGTGAGGTAGCCAGTACTCTAATTTGTATATACTTCCATGATAAAATTTGTCAAATGAAATGAAATATTTTAGATTGTATTGCCTGATACATGTTTTTGTTTTTGTTTTTTAACTAGTGAAAAAGGCCATAGATTTTAAATCTAGAGGATTTAAATTGTTTCCAGGGAAAGACAACAGCAACAAGTTTTCTATCTGTGAGTGTACTCCTTTTTTGTTACTTTTTCCTAGTGCAAGAGTGAAGTTTGTGCTGTGTTGTTTGTGTGTAATTATTTATGTATTTCTCATAATAGAACTGGTTGCTCCAGTCTGCATGGTGAATTTTAAGTATGGTTCTACTCTAAAGGCAGCCTTTCTATAAATATGGCATTGTAGAAGGACAGGTTATTTTGTTAGTAATTTCACACTAAATTTACAGTATTTGCAAGGAAATAGGTGTCAGCTGTAAATTTAGCCGTGAATAGGAGATCTGTTATTTTAATTGAACGTTAGTAGTAGCATCAAATGCTGTGCAAACCAAAGCGTATCCTCATTTACAAATGCACAACCACATATGAGGTCACTTTAATTTTTTTTTTTAAATTCATTAAGTTTGACATTTTTAACCAATTAACTAACTGCAGTTTTTAAAGTTCTGGAGATGCTTGGAGCCTTCAATTTTAATTACAGAAATTAGAAACTGAAAGTGCTCGACACCTCAGTGGACCAAGTCCTGATTAAATCATAAGCAGGAGTCAGGCAACTTTCTAGCACAAATTAAATAGATGTGTCTCTAAATATATTAAAAGGATACTTTTGAAAAAGAATGTGCCATTTTTATAGAGTCCTTTTCAGAATAGAACCACATTTGAAATATATAGAAGTAAATAGAATGGACTAAATGTTTAGCTTATGTCTGATTATACTACATTTCATTATTCTTCACAGGACTGAAAGGACTTGCTTTTGAAGCTTCCTAGGTTGGACATGTTTGCACTAATTTTCTTTTGTTTAAAGCATCAGTGATGGTTTCAATTTCCAGAATTTAACAGGACATTAGCATATGTTTGAATTTTTGATGTTAGATTTTAAATTGTCAATGTATTAGAGATTATTTCCTTTTTTATAGAAAGATGTCTTCAAGCAGCAAGACCCTTTGACATGTATCAAGTCAGAAAAATAAAGCAAAACACACTTCTGTTCAGTTTTTGTAATGCAGCATTTTGCCGTATTCAATTTCTCTGTAAACTGCATCACATAAATAGTTCTGTAAGACATTTCTGGTTTATTTGAAAACTTTGTATGAAGATATTTGAAAACAAATATTCTTTTTATACCTATTGGGTGTATGGAAAATAGACTGATTATGCAACAAGAAATAACATTAAGATAATCACAGTAGTGTTTATAAAGTACATCACTGAGGTCTCTGTCTGATGGCCCATCTGTGATTCTGTAGTTACAAATACTAATCCAATAATAATACAATGGATGATAAAATAGATTGTTTATCTATACATTTATTTTGCACTAATTGTTACATTTTCTACTATATCAACTTTAATAGTAATTCCATATTTATAATGAAGTACCAGAAACTTGTGGTATCCAAAACTGATTGTTATGAAATTAGTGATGAAATTTATCAACATATTTTTGAAGGTCTTTAGATAATTTCATATGTTATGATATTCTATGTAAAGATGGAAACTTCTTTATATTTATTGTTATTGATTATGCAGAATAGATTACCTATATGAATCAATAATATGTGAAGGTTAAAAAACTAGGTGATTTGTACATTTAGTGATCATAATCTTGTCATAAATAGATAACTAAGATTTTATATTGTAATCTAGCATTTGATTCTCTAGTCACTTTGGTAGCTGAGGATATTGAAAACACAGTACTTCATAAGAAGCTTATGTATTTGGTTGTTGACTCAGTAATTTTCTCAGTGTGGCCTCAGCTAGGTCTGTACTTGCATTGCAATGAAGATAGGGTCCTTTACAATGTCCATCATTCAACTGCTAGTGAAAATAAGGATAAGTGAACATCTATTGTATATTTTGCCTTATATTAGCAATATCTTTATCAATTTTCATCTAGCATTCTCATTTGTATGTCCTTTCATTATTTTACATCTTTTTTTTTTTTAAATGTATCAGCTATATAACATTCAATACTAATGCACAGGGGATTTGCACAGAGTAAAGCCAAAATGGTGGTATTTGATATGATTATACACTTTGAAATAAGTATGCATCAGCTTCAGTTTAGAAATGTTTACATTAACAAATGTAATTGGGGGATCTAATTGAATCTGGATTAGAACTCTGGAGTTTCTTTATACCAGTTTCATGACCAGACCATGAATGAATGCTTTCCCTAGATGCATTTAGTTTACTACAGGAAACTCTTTCATTGCTTATTGTCATATGGGCATCTGGGGTGTAAAACAAAAATATATAGACAGATATCTGTGGAATTGCATAGAGCTGTAGACTGAAAAGTCAACATTATGTCTGTAAATGTAGCAGCAATACAAAAATCCTAAAATGTGAAGTTACTTTTCACTAGGTACTTAACAGAAATCAGAAGGGGTTTAAGATTGTGTAAATGCATTTTTAATTGGGATCAAATCAGAAATCAATATCTGCCTATAACATTTTCCTCTGTATTTTTACTGCAGTATGTGTCTTAAAAAAAAAAAATTGAATTTCTTTAACATAAGCACTTATGTTTTTATTTATGGATATTGATAATTCCACATATTATCATTTTAAACTCTATTCTGCAGATTATTTCTAGGAATGAAACTTTATACAGAAGATGTAGAAAACCAATAGGTTTTTCAAACTTCAATTTCTGGTAGAAATTGAAGTGTATAATAGTTCTTGTTCCTTGCAATACAGTAGAATATTTTTTAATATTAATATTTGCTCTATTACCTGTGTATGGGGAAACACAATTTACAAAAATAAAATAATTATTTAAAATATTAAAACATGAATTATAGTAAATAGAAATAATTATGTTTAAACAATATTTTTATTTTATTTTTATAGTAAAAATTTCTTCTGTGTGCATTGCTATACAATGCATGGCCAAATAGCACCATTACAATTTCTATAATATTATCCGGCATCATGAATAATGTTTTAACTACAGTTTTAATACGTAATTAATGTGAGAAAAGTTTCAATGTCTTCTCTATATATGCAGGCTTCTTACAATGGTTTGGATTTCTCATGTCTATTAATGAAGCACTCAGATATTTCAAAGAGAGAGTCAATTCTAAGTGCTTATCCAACAAGATGTCCTTGTTAAAGGCAGTTTATGGAATTGTAGTTGTCAGAGAAATAGATATATTCCAACACTAGCATGAACTTGCGTTTCTGTAGTTAGTATGCTTTCATTGCATATACAAGTATTGGAGGAGGAAAAGCCTGAAATGTGAAACCAGGAAGAAGACTTCCTGGACCAAAAGTCCCCTGAACAGAGATCCCGGAGAACAGAGACTGCCTTGGTTTGCTTTTAGAGCAGCCTCGGGCATGTTAAAGGTGTTTTGGTTCAGAGGAGGGTAAATACTTTGGTTCCAGTTGGCCAGGGCTGAACTTGATAGGTTTTTTGAGGTGTGTCCTAAGTTGAGATGTTCTGTGTTTAAGCCTCTGCAACATTTGCATTTGGCCTTTGGCTTCCTCCAAGATGCTAAACCAATTCTTCCCTTTCTGTGTGTGTTACAAGGCAAATTTCAAGGAAGGGAAACTCCCAAGAATTCTGAATTATATTCCTCGTCATTAAAAGCTGAAATTTGATGAACACCCTTTAGAAGTATAGCTAGAATCTATATATATATATATATATTTTTTTTTTTTTTAATTCAGGTACCGTCTATTTACAATGTAATGTAGTTACCCTAATTATCTGCAAACCTTTTCCTTAAAGGGAAGTAAAAGTCTAATACTACAAATCCATTGGTCTAGTTAATCAGAAACAAAATGAATAAAGCTTAAAATCTTTTTCTGCTTAATATAAATCTCCAGGCTTCATGTCAACTTGCATTTAAAAAAAAACCTATGGTTCTGTCAAGCCACGAATTCACCAAGTAAGAGCAAACTAATCTCCTTTGCTAATTTTTTAGTTTTGTGAATAGATAGTTGAATATGCTGAGGGTTAGTATGTTACATACAAACTTCTGAAAAGTACAGAGAATGGTTCACAGGAAGTTTCTCTCTGAAGATCCATTTTAATTTATTGTAAAATAAATGTATGCAAATCAAACTAGCATTTTGAGTTTACCTTCAGATCACCATAGTTTGGGAATATATACATTTTCCATACTGATTAAGGACAATTCTCTCAGCAGGGGCTTATGCATTCGAGTTTTATTAAAATTCAAGGAGAAAAGGTCAGCTCTTAGTGGAGACAACATTTATTAGCCTATGTTCAGAATAGTCTTACAGCCCTAAACTTGATGAACACTCTTTTAAATGTTAATGTTTCTAAAGAAATAGTAATAACATTTCCATATCCCAATACTGTAAGCAAACAAAATAGCTGATTAGTACATCTTATAAAAAAGCTGTGGGGTGTTTTTTGGAAAAAAAAATCAGAAAATACATGTCTTGTTCATTATAGGGACAAATTTATGTATTAAAACCAGAGTTTATATGGGTGATCATATTCTGTAGAAAATCTGTTTTAAAAGACTTCAAATGGAAAGAATATGCTCTTTCGTATATGTTAATTGCTAACTCTGTATTTTCAAAAAACTTTACTATTTCATCTCTTTTTTTGTTGTTGTTTATTTTATTTTGTTTTTGTTTTTGTTTTTTTTTTTCAGTAAATGAGGGAGGTATTAAACAGGCATCCAATTTGTGTCCAGATCCTGGAGAACCAGAGAATGGAAAACGGATAGGCTCAGATTTTAGGTAAAATATACCATTGTATAACTTCTTTGATAGTATACTGGGAAAATGTGTATGTTAAAAATGTATTACTGTTGCTGAGTACTCTTTCAAAACTGACCTTCTTAGTAAAAAGTGAACTAGAGTTCTGTGTAAAATTATGTAATGCAATATAGCCTGTACTTAGTATGCAAAAAGATAAAATACCTACTTAGAAAAGATCATATATCTCTGAAAATCTGGCAAAAGTTGGATTGAAGGTAAGTTAAAGCAATTTTCTCATGTAAATACTGTATTAGACTTGTAAATATGAAGCATACATGTTGTACTGGAGGTTTTTGCAAAGGACAAAGTAAAACTGAATATAGCACAAGAAGAACAATAAAACCCCAGAGAATAAATTTCAGGTGTTATAGAAATATTCATTGGACTCTAACAGAGAATGTTGCTTTTCTTACAGTATAGTTTTCAGGAACCCAGAAGTTTGATAAATGCAGATGAATTTCCCTACTAGTCCTCACAGCGGCTTAGCACTCCTAATGCAGACTATTTTTTTTAAATTAATTTTTATATATCCTCCTCTATTCGCAGCTATCTTTCAAATTCCTTACCTTTTACGATAAAAAAGGTTTTCATTTGTCCTTCAAAACAGTCTTTGTTGTTTTCTCAGTGAACATATGATTCCTAATTTCAATATTACCAGTGGTTGATGAGTACAGAGACATGTACATAATCACTTTCTGGAAATGTTTTGAATTAATTTACATCTGTTTTCTATTTGAGTTTCTGATTTTTTTCTTTTGAATTGTTGAACATTTATTTAAAATGGTTAACATGCATATTATTTTGTATTTGATGTACAAAGACACTTCAGACTCTTTAAAAAAATCTAAAACTATGTTCTTGTTTCACATCATGTGCTAACTTCACATATTTACAAGTCTCTACAAAATACCTTAATGATGACAGAAAAAAGAAAGAAAGAAGTAGGAGGGAGATTAATAATTTTTGAATTAATTGTTTCTATTACATTCAGGTTTGGTTTTTATTTATTTTGTATTGTACATATCAGACAGCACACTTCTAAGCATTTGAAGATAACTGTTAGAGTAATCTGGGAGATGTACAAAGATTTTACAAAATTATGATACTTAATTCTTTTACACACATTCTACTTTTTCAGCATGTTTTGTCTTTTCTCCTCATAAACAAGCAGAACACAGGATTGACAATTACATCCTAAATAAATGTGCTAGCTAGCAGTCAGTTATTGTAACTTCTCAATTAGTCATTATAGTCTCCCTATTTCTCTAGTTTTGAGAAAAGCAAAAGTTCAGTGTGCACTAGGGAAAGCTTTATAACTAATCTTATAAAAATGTAATTTCTAATGTTAGCTGGCAAAAAGAAATATGACATTTTCAGAGAAAGAAAAAAAATAGCTGTATTTAATTGTCATACTTTCGAGAATCATTACTTTGGCTGGTGTTTTGTATTTTAACTTCAAAAATATGGCTTGAGAGGGAAAGCCTTTGACAGACAACCTGCCAGTTCTTTTCTAGTGTTATCTCTGCAAGTGATCATGAAAATACCTACTTGCCAAGATTATTCTAGTTAAACTCACATGAGGGGCAGTACCTCGAAGAAGATATGATGATCATGTCCTCATTTTCTTTTTTAACCAAAATATTAGGATGTAATTTAACATTATTTTTCACTTTACACTGGGATGATGTGAGTACCAGGCTTTTCCCTTTCAAATGAATTTAAAAGAAAATGAAAGGAGGAGGCATTCAAATTACTGAACAATAGTATACAAGATATACAAGTATCAGAATCAATATATTTTCCAATGTTTCTTTTCCCTAATTCCTCACTAATCTTGGTAAGTTTCTTTTTTTTAAAAAACAAACAAACAATCAAAAAAAAAACCCCAAATTATTTGAGATTTATACTTGTAAAGAACAGCACTGGTGCACATCAATAAAACATGTACATTTATCTCAAGTTGAACACTTCATACATTGATAAAAGGTCTTACAGGGAACAAAAGCAGAATAAAAATTTTTAGTGGACTTAATGAAATTCCTTTTTAAGTTAACCTGGTTTCAATTCTTGCCATTATCATAATGGTTGTACAATTGCTTCATGAGCTTCCAAAGTAAGAATGTTATAAATTCTTTTAAATAAATTAGACATTTACATTTAGTTTAAAAAATCCAGTACTATAGAACTTTTTTTCCATGTTGTCTTATACCTGACAGAGGGGAAAACAGCACACTTTCACCTTTCCCTTCTTGTAGTCGCTCTCTCTGTAAAGGATATAGCTTAAGCTTGTCTCCTTTTTTCCTTTCTGAAAAGAAAGTGAAAGTTCCAATTACAATGCTTTCATTTGAAAACACAGTGTTTTGAAGAAGAGTTTAGTTCTATCTTTACTAAGATCAATCAAAATTTAATTTCTTTAGAATTTAATGTAATTAGAAAATAGCAGGCTCTTGATGCATCTCTGTAGTTTTCTTCAAATGTGAAGGTGTAGGTTTGGAAGCATTGTATTGCATTTTCACTTCTGTTCTGATTACAAACACTACCTGCTCTCAGCACATTCATTTCCTCTTGCATGGTTCTTGCACAGACTTAGAAAATCTGTAATGAAAGCTCTAAGACAAACTGAAGCATTCCATGACATTCATTGGGGCCTGGAACTCCATATTTACCCTTTTGGATATTTTTTCTAATGTGAAAATTCCCCACAGCTATATTTTGAAGTTTTAAAGGCGTTATTTCTGATGCTAGATGGCTATTTGATCATAAAAGGTTTTGCAGGTTTCTATAAAGTCCAGAAGACTTATGTATAGCTGCCAGCTTTTCCTCTACAGAGAAAAACATTTTACTTCAGAAAGAAAATTTCCCTTCCCTGGGAGTTTCTTAAAATTTTAGATGTGCTAGTGATCATTCTGCTGGAATTTCCAATTTTACTTTACCTGTCATACAGTCCATGTGTCAAATTTTAGCATCAATGCCACTATGGAAAATACCAGAAAGTTATAATAGAGAAAAAGTTGTCACATGGTCTTGTTGCCTTTTTTCTTTGTTTCTAGTGGAATAAACATATCCAGATTGAATTATCCTTGAAGAGGTGTTTTGTTTTGAGGCAACCATGTTCTTCCACCACCATAACAAATTCTGTCTTTATGAAACAAATGAATGAGCCCATCTCTATCCCTCTACATCTGTAGTGTGGTCCAACTAGGATTTAAAGATGAGATTCTGATCAAACTTGGGTCACAACAAAGCAGTGAATGTTGTTGGATAAAAATGCTGGTGTAGTCTTAAAAATACATAGTATACTGAGAGTAGGAAGAATATGAAAGTTATGTTAAGAAAAGTTTATTTTACCAATGGGTTGACTTACGGCATAACTAATGATAATATCTTCTTTGATTTTATATTATAAATTAATTTATAGTTATTTTCTTTGGAAGAATGACTTTGAAAATCAATATTAATTTACTAGATTGACTAGAAGTTTCACACTTGATTTTCCTTAAATCTCTGATCACACACCCTTCTCTACAGATATGCAAGCTGAGCTTCTAGACTATAAAACTTCAAGCCAAACATCCTGCAAAATTAACAAAATTTGATTTGCAGCACGAGATATGCAGCTGGTTTATAGGGGATCACTTCTCAACAGTTAAGTGGTTCCTTTGTCAAGGACAAATGTCTGACTATACAAGCTTTGTGAGAAAAGATGACACTTTTTTTTTAAAAAACTAATTACTAATGACCTCCAGAGTGTTGGAAATTCCTCTGAAACTGAAATTTAGTCATCAATTTAGATTTTTCTGCACACAACAAGGATTTTTTTGATCAGAAATTTGTAATATTTAGATATTCTAACATTATATCATTAATTTCTAGCATTTTGCAGTAATATTTCCAAGTACTGTATCAACTGATCTATAAAAATGTTCCTATGGATGCTCTTGAGAGAGATGCTGTGACTTAGCTCAATTCTCATACTATGACTCAAAGACAACAGCAGAACCTATCTGTAGCTTGCGTCTGAAAAATTGTGGATCAGTAGTATGTAGAAAGTTGTTAGTTTAAAAAAGAATTTTTCTCTGTGCATAATCTTGAAAGCTTACATATCTTTAGCTCCTGCTGCTGAAGTTGGAGGAAATAGCATTTCTTTATGCTAGCATTAAAATATATCATAATATTAAATTAGCAGTTTGGTAGAGATGGACTTTAAGAGCTGAAGTTTATTTATTTCTGGCTGTACATTTTCTTCTATGGCTACAAATGGTGTCCTCTCAAATTTGTTCATTTACAGGTATGAGCAGAATAGGTTAATACATCAGAAAGATGTGAATCTTGAAGAATATTTTTCCTATATGTTTCAGTTGATTCCACAGAAACAAAATAGCACTTCAATGTACAAATTCATATGTATTTCCTGTGCATGAGCACAAAAATCCAAACTGCATTATATTCTTCTACTCTTCCCCACCTATTCCATAGAACGTTTACAAGAGAAATATAAGTTCAGAGTGCAGAATAACAGCAGAGCTTGAGATTTTTATTCCTTGCATAATTGGTTATTTTTCAATAATAATTCAAAGAATATATGAAATAATGGAAGAAAATAACCTAAAATGAGGTAGTTTGCTACACAAATGCCAACTATTAAAATAATTCTATTAGCTATAAACTTCATATGAAGTTAAAAATTTTACCCTTGTGGTTTCTCATTCTTTAAAGATTCTATAGCTTCATTTTGTACTCCTTCTTACTACTTTTAGTTTCTGATGTTTAAAGAGGAATCCCACATTTGAGGCAGATGATGAAAACTTTAAAAACAGATACAAGATCAAAGTTTTGCCAAATTTGTATACTAACTTCTTTATTTAATATTTATTCAAACTTTTTTCCTAATAAAAATATATACAAAGTTTGGGTTTTTTTATGAAAATGCAAACCTAATGGCCATCATCTTTTGTCCTATTAGAAACACAAATTTGAAGATAAAGTCATTGCGAGACACAGGTCAAGCATTCATTTTTGGAGTTATCAACTGCCTTAGCACATTTTGTTGTATACTCAAAAGCTTTGCATTAATTCAGAATAAATTGAACAGCTTACTGAGTAATAGAAATATTGATTGAAAGGGTCCATCAGAGGGCATCCACTCCATCCTCCTGTCCAAAGCAGGACTAGTCAGATCAGCTGTGGCTTTGTTTAGCCAATCCTGAAAACTCCCAAGACTGAAGATTTCACAGAGTTTGAGTATGCTGTTCCAGCTCTGCCCTGTTCTATTGAAGGAAATTTCTTGTAAAGCAAAATCTGAATTTTCTAAATTGTCCCTTGTATTATCTGCCACATTTAGAAAAGTTTGGCTTCATTATCTTTGTAATGGCTTGTGAAGTTGTTATGGTCTGCTATTAGCACTAGATTTCTCTTTGTCAGACTAATTAAGCCTAGCTGCCTTAACTTTTTACTGTAGATCATGTGCTTTAAGCCTCTGACTAATCTCCAAACTCTAGAGTTTTTACCAATCTCTCTCTTAAAGTGAGAGGCCAAACATTGGGCTTAATATTGCATACAGCTTCACCAGCTAAGAAATTATTTCACTTGATCTCCTGTTACCACTTACTGTAGCTAAGTATATAGTTTGTTTTATTCAAGATGAGAACACATTACGGATCAATAGTGAAGAACATTGTACCTCTACTTGTTGACTTTCATGAGGTTTCTCTTGGACCAGTGCTGAACTTTGTCAGGCATCGGATTGAAGGTCTGCTCTTCAGTGTGTCAGCTACTTTTCCTAATTTAGTATGATCCATACATATATAGATCCATAAATTCCATCTCATCATCAAGGCTGAGGATGAAAATATTAAACAGCATAAGACCCCACATTGATTTTCTAATGCTCAGCTTATTACTGTCCACCAGCTGAATGTGAAGTCATTGATTCCTAACAGCTGCCAGGCCTATTTTGAATATAAATCTATTCAGTGGATGTTTTGTCAGGTCTTAAAAGACACTGCTGTAAGAGGTGCTGTCAGAAACCTTGCTGATGTTGAGCACTGTTATATTGAACACTATTACATCTACCACTGGTCCATGTAACCTGTCATTTTGTCATAGAAGACAATGAAGTTGATTGAATATGATTCAGCTTTGGTAGATCTGTGTAAGTGCTCTTGATTTTCTGTTCATGCTTTCGTAGAGCACTTTCTTTCCAGAGACTAATGTAAGTTTCCTAGCATCTCCTTGCCATTTGAAATGTTAGCCTTTCTACAGTCAGTAGGAACTTCTCCTCATCAGCATAGTTTTTCATAGATGATACCCAGCTTGCACAGACTCAGTCAGGTTTTTCAGCACTCTTTGGTGAAAGCTATCTGGCCCCCTGCCTCTGAATACAACTCTCTCCTTTTACCTGTTGTTCCCCAGTACTGGCTCTGCCTCTTCTTCACAAATCATGTTGACACATGCAGATGCCTAGGAGCACATCTGCTGTAGAAATGGATGTAAAAAAGGCATTTAGTGCTTATGCCTTTTCTGTATTGGATTTCACCACCACAAGGCTGCTTCATCCATTTACTGATGAACCCACATTGTACATTAACTTCCTTTTGTGACTAATATGGCCACAGAAGCTCTTTTGCTTCCCAGTGTGCCTTACTAGTCTTAGATTTAGCTAGGGTCTCATCCAAAGAGTCTAATTGAGTCACCCAGGGATTGCTAAATTAGTAGATCCAGTTCAGAAAGTTCATTAATCATAAGTGATTGAAATATGGTAATGATCAGAAGATGAACTATACATGTTTGCTGTACTCTAAAGATTTTCTCTAAGCATTCACTTTTCTTCACTTTCAGTGTCACCATACTGGACTAAATTAATCAGTCTGGCCATTCACTGAATACACAGACAACCTTTTTTTCTGTATATATTCTTCTTCGGAAATTTGTTGGGATTTTCATGCTATCATTGAGATTTTTCCTTTTTTGGTAATGTATATCTATATTGTATACAACAATATAGAACTTCATAGCTATATTATCCTTCAATTCTCTTGAGATTTACAAAGCAGATATAATCTATTCACACTTTTAGGGGGCTTCATCTGGTAAGCAGTTAGGATCAAACATAAGTTAGGAAATCAAACTGTCCTTATTTTTCCACACTATTTTTGGTCATTTGTTTCCGAAAACAATCTGGTTTTGGACTACTCTGCCAGTTTTATCTAAAATAATGCCTGCTCACAGTTCAGAGGTTCCCCTAAAACCAGCTTCCATGATCTGATTTTCTCACTCCACAATTTTTAATTCTCTAGCGTACCAGAAGGCTGAGATCAGATCTCTCACATGTCCTCCTACAGTACCTCTGGATAAATAATAAATATCATCAATTTTATCCTACCAAGATTCCCTCTTTGTCCTATAACACCACCCTTAAATTATTTGGGATTCTTTCAAAGAAAAAGAAAATAACATAACATAAAATAACATAAAGTAAAATAAGTAGGGTTCTAGTGAAATGTCACCACACCACACAAATCCTCATCAAACCCTCAGACAAGTGCTAGAAAAATTAAATCTAAGGAGTGAATATGTAAGCCTATCCTTTTTCAATGTTGTCTTAGAGTTAACAATTATTTCCTGGTAATTTGCCTGTCCTTTTTGAATCTTCATCATATTCATCTCATGTGCCTCATGCACCCTCCTAGGAAATAAAGTGACATTTTACCCTCTTGTACTCAAGGTATCAAACATTTTTAGAGAAAGATGAATTTCAAACTGAATTCTTGTATGTCACACTTTAAAGATATTGGAAAAAAATATCATCAGAAAGAAGAAGGCTGTCTCCTTCAATCCCTATATGGGCCATTCACTTAAGAGTTGGACTCGATGATCCTTGTGGGTACCTTCCAACTCAGAATATTCTGTGACTCTAGTCATAAAATCTAGTATCGGATTCTCTGATATTAGACAATTTTGAAAGAATTGCTGGGTTTCTATTTTTAAGAGTGTATAGATAGATAATGACAGCAAAATATTAAAAAAGGGTAATCTTGACTATGCTTTAAGTTCCCGAGAGATAGAATTTTTTAACATTTTTTTGACAAGCTCTCTACTATTGTCTTTTTTTAGTTGATATTCCATAGGAACTGATCTCTGCTTCTTCTAATTTCTGTCTTAGACTGGTACTTTATCATCTTCTAAATTAACTACTCTTAGTAGGTCTCACTCACATGGCATAAATGTCACAGATTTTGTAAAGTATCCAGTGTCACTCTGTTTAGGAGTCCAGTCATATGCTTACAGTCATATATTAAATATCAGTTTAATATCAAAACTGATTTAGACAAGTGGACTTCATAATGTGTTATTTATACTTTTTGTAGGTGATAAAAATAATTATCATACTTGTACAGTCTTCATAATCCTTCAGACCTCTGGAATTTTTACCCATTAATGTTTTTTTACAAGTTCAATTTTATTTGTAAATGGTGTATTTCTTGCTCAACATTTTCTCTTTACATCAGTTTGTGGTTAGTTAAAGGAAATACATTTTCATGATACTTTTCATCAGGTGTTCCTTTTTTTTTAATAACCAAAGAGGCTAGGATTTTATCAACATGACTTTCTAAGCAGATAGATTAGTGTGAAAATCTAGACTTGAGAAAGATATTCTTGTCTTCCCAAATGCTACCTTTTGAACTTTCTTAACCATATAGTCTCTGTAATAGCTGTGCATCATTTTAACATTAGCAATAGATAATCTTTGTGTTTCACAATTTTGAAATTGCCTCCAACTCTTATGATCTGCCTTGTAGCACCTTTTCCTCAGTCTCATATAAAAGCCTTTCAACCTTACATTGCAAGGGCCTTTATATTATGTTTACTTTTTTATTTTCTTCAGTTTTTCACTTTTATATCTTCCTCTCTTTTATTGCAGATTCTGCAGCTGTTCTTTATCCCATCCTTTCACAAACATTTCTTACACAAATAAGCTGTTTTGGAATTGTTTATAGAGCTGTTTTCCACTATCAAACGTTCCTTTTCTGAGATGTCTGTTCAGATGACTATATTATCTTTCATGTCCTCATTTCTCATTATCTCTGTCTCTGTAAGGCCCAGGTACTCCCCAGATTTCATCAGCTGTATTGTGCTAACACCATTCCTTTTCAAGCACCTAAGATTTCTAACTCCCTTAAGTTAATTCTTGTTCTGGTTAGTCTGAATCTTCTTTAGTAGCTATTTTTATCATAGATGCATTTGAATAGATTACCTAACAAAAGTTATCCTCTGCAATGTGTGTTCAGTCTTTTTATTTTTCTATCTGCCTTTGTGAATTCAACAATTACAGCACTAAAATGGCCACCTATAAGGAAAGAAAAACAGAGCTTGTTCTTTACAAGCCAAACCCTGCAGAGGCAAATGAATTTTAATATGTGTTTTGGTAAAAATGAATGTCATACCTTGTGGGATCAAACCCAGATTTGAAAATTCCATCAAAGTAAATATCGATACTCTATCTTATTGAGTGCTATCCTCAAACCTCTTTCAACATCTTTGCAAAAGTGCCAGTTTTAGAGAGTTATAAAAGAGCCTTACAAAAATTAAGAACTATGCCAGTACTGCGGCTTTGCTTAGAGAGATTAACAAGCCTTTTTTTTTTTTTTTACAAACATGTAACATATCAAATATGTAATGTATCAAAAATGTCATTCATCTGAGGAGGGCCAGATAACTCCATGGCTTAAAACATTATACAGGAAGGCTGCTATAACAAATTCTTGGGGAGTTACTCCACATTTAATCTAAAAATACCCAGAGAATTACATTCACAGTGTAGCCAAGATCTTGCAAGTCGTGTGTATGTATAAAACATTTATCAAGTCAAATAAAGTTAGGAAATCTTCTGAAATATTTTTGAAGGGTTATATGCTAAGAAAAAAATTAAATAAAGACCCAAAACTATTGGGTAGATAATCACAGAATCACAGAATCATCAGATTAGAAGAGACCTTCAAGATCATCGAGTCCAACCCCTGCTCCAACATCTCAGATAAACTAAACTAAACTATGGCACCAAGCGCCACATCCAATCTCTTCTTAAACATGGGGTGATTCCACCACCTCCCCAGGCAGGCCATTCCAATATTTTATCACTCTTTCTGTAAAAAATTTTTTCCTAATATCCAACCTATATTTACCTTGGCACAGCTTAAGACTGTGTCCTCTTGTTCTGTTAGTTGTTGCCTATTCCATACCAAAACTGTGCTATGAAACAAAACGAGCTTGTATTTTGACTTGAATAGAAATGGAAAACTCTTACTGTGAGCAATTTACCAGGAAAAAAAGAATTAATTCAGGTCCTGGTTGAATTGAAAGTGGTCTAGGCAGACCACTTTGCAATCAATGCATCTGTTCTGCTGTTTTGATACGTTTGAGTTAGAATAAAATGCCCTGGTATTATTCACTATTGATGGTACACTAATTTCCCAATAAACAAACTATGAGGGAAGATTTTTTAAGGAACTGTACCAAAATGCAAAAAACTCAATTAATTCCTTTTCTGCAAATCAAGTGACCTATCTTATTGTGTTCAGTTACAGAAGAATTAGTGGAGAAAATCTAATCTTACATAGTTTTGAGATATTCAGATTTCTAAACTGATTTTTAAAAGCCTCATATGCTTTTACAAATCATACAAAATCGTTGGGAAGTGATACAAAATCATTGGGAAGTGATAACAAAATACAGTAACAAGTACCATTAAAGAATCATTTATTTCACCATGCTGTCTGATTTTATATCAGGTCATTCTTTATTCCCCCATGAATAACAACTGCTTTTCTGTTTTCAGAGAAAATCAACACACCTATATTTAGTAAGGATATGCGTGGGTCTTTGTACCCTCATCTTTACACTTACTAACATCCATAGTATTATCTGTGCCAAACTAGGTAATACCATTAGCCATGTAACTTGGGTTAGGTATTACATGTAAAGGAAATTTTGTTTAATAGTAGGCCATTTAAAAATAAGGCTAATTAAGGAAAAGGAATTTGTGCTTTTCTATTTTTATGACCTTTTCCTTTTGGAAGCCTTTTCGAAATATTGGGTTTTGTTGTGTGCTTGTCTTGCTCATCTGGATGCAAGTATCGTTATGGAATCAGTGGAGCTTGGTAAAGAATCCTTCCCTATGTTTCTTTTCTGCAAGGATTTGTTACATGTTTTTAAAACCAAAACATAAAACTTTAACAGTATGTACTATAAGGGTGATAAAAGCAATGATACTTCTCCAAATTTTGCTTGCAAAATATCCTTCACTACAACATGCAGTGTTACCACACAAAAGATTTTCAAAAGAATAATTTTTAGTTTACTTCACTTTTCACTCTTCTCTGAACTTCTTCAATAACATTGGATTTATTCTTTTTGGTTTATTTCTTCTTAAACAGGGGAGCAAAGAAGAATATTTCCTAAATGCTATTCATTTTTGGCACAAGTGTGAGGTAGCATACTAAATTGCAGATCTGTGATTATTCCTCATCAGTCTTATATAAGGAATAGGAAAAATAATGACATCACTTTTTAATTAAACAATGTAACAGTGATCATTAGCAACTGATGAGGTAAAAGGTACTTTCTGAAGACCTTTGTGACACTATAGGTTGTCCACAGTAACATTTTATAGAAACACTACAGCTGTGATAGACTAGCCTTTAAAAACAGCAAGCTGAAATTATGGAGTGTAAGATACTGATGTCAGAGAAAGGCCTGACTATTTTTAGCTGTAATCAGGATTTGAAACCATAATGATATCAAAGGAGAAGAATTATCTCAAGAATATGCATTTATGTATTGAGTTATTCAACTTCTCCAAACTGATCCCCCAAATCCTTCTCTCAGAAAAACTTAGCAAACTAAACCAAAAAAACCCCAAAGTTTTTCTAGATTTATTTCTTGTTTTGTTCTGTGCTGTTTCCAACACCAAATGTCAGCTCCATATGAAAAAGTACAAAACCTTTTCAAGCCAGCATTATAACTTCATAAATAAACACAGTTAAATGCCTAGAAATATGTTTTTAGAATTATTTTATTTTCTTCCATTAATTTGAGAAACATATGCCAGTTAATGGACAAATACTCATATTCACCTTGCAACTTTCATTATCTAATAGTTGTTACATTCAGAATCTTGTTACTGGCAAGAGTACTGAGAACACTTCTATGGAATTAAGACTTTACTGTCAGTTACTTAAAATCTTAACCTACCAATCAAAATGTACCAATCAATGTTATACTAGTATTTTTACAATAACGCAGATTAATAGAGGAAACTCTTATTAATAATATACTACTTTTAAAATACAAGAAACATTATTAATATTTAGCCCTTTTCTCTGGTATTGTGCTCCCCCCTTTAATGCTCCCCAGTTCTAATGTTGAAAGCACCAGACTTCCTCAAGAAGAATCAGGGTTGGGAGACATGGGTAGAAAATAATTTATATCCTGAGGTCTTCACTGGGAGGAATAAAATGTTTATAATGGGGAATTTCTTTTTCCGTCTTGTAGTTGAGCTTTTGATGTTCTTTCTAGGTGATTTCCTTACAGCTTTTTCACATCCTTTCCTAGCTTCAATTCACATAACTCCTGTTACACAGTGTCCAGGTTTGTCAAACTTTTACTACATGGAAGACTGAAGTTAGGTCAGAAAATAATGACCTCCAAATGACAGTTAAAAAGAGGTAAACCAGCTTCAGCCAAAGTAAGTCCAGGAGGGCTGAATGCTGTGCACTGTCAGGCTACTACATAGCCTTCGGTCTTTATTATTGAGTGCAGAAATTTCTGGATTATGCATTTGTTTTGTTTGTGATGACCGTCATATCTAAAAGAATGGAAAAAATGGACTGCTGTATATTTGTAAAAAACTGCTTCTGTTTATGTCATTGTTTGATTTTAGCTTGGGATCAACAGTACAGTTCTCCTGTGATGAAGATTATGTGCTACAAGGTTCCAAAACTATCACCTGTCAGAGGATAGCTGAAGTTTTTGCTGCATGGAGTGATCATAGACCTGTGTGTAAAGGTAAACAGAAATTCTTACCCTGACAGCGATTTTTCCATTTCACATCTATCTATGGTTTGATAGCCAATCCTATTAAATTAAAATTTTGTAAGTACCTGAGATTTTAATTCTAGTGTCCCCATTATTTTAGTAAATAAGAATTCACCTATGCTATTTTGTTTAACATGAACGTTGTATTTCAGTATGCTTGTTTTACTAGGCAACTCACATTATGAACTTTACTTCATTAGGAGTTGATGAAAATCTATCACATGCTAAATATTAAGACTTATCAAGATGGATATCAAAATTTAGTGATTTAATATGAAATCAGTAGTTCATGAAGCTTCTTTATTACATATTTTATAAACAGATGAGAAATTCTTGAATTTAGAATTGATAAGCAGGGGATAAATAAGTTTACACCTGGTTTTCACCATGGATGGATAACATTTGACCCAAATGGATAAAGGACAAAAAAATCAGTAAGAGAAGAAAAGCACAAAGGAATTTTGCTGAATATATCTGACGACCTAATGCAACCGCAAATAGTATGATGAATACCTGAATCAAGGAACAAAAGTATTAGTGTGCACGTACATATCAGATATTAATATATATAAGGAAAATATTAGTATGTACATATACACAAAACTTGTCATAACTGCAAAATCTAATATTGAACAGTACAGCGTGTTCACAAAGAATACTTTGGTACAGGAAACAGAAGGGGAATTTATCTTGTAATTCAAGCTTACGGATACTTGTAGTAATGTCCACAGACCACTGTGAGATGTTTCTGAATAGTAGAAGAGGACAAAAAATCTGAGGGGTGGTATCCAAATGGCATATAGTAGAAAACCACAGAGCTGCAAAAGGGAGTCTCTGGGTACAAATGGAATGCTACATGTAGGCTGAAGTAACCAGTTACCCAAATCTGAGATGAATTAAAAAAGAATAGGTGTCATAGCTGCAGAAGTAGGTTTACGAAGGATCATGGCAGTATATGCTTCAATAATAGCATATCACATAAACAAGAAAAATGTTTAGTTGTAAATGTATAAATATATATATTAACATTTATATCCTACTACTGCATACTGTATGTGCAATTTATAGAAATTATGCACAGTGATACATACATATACTGTGGAATTAATTATGTAAGGCACATAAATGAAACCTTATTTATAGTAAAACTAATAAGGCGTTATCTACTAGAGTTTTTCAGTGTATTCACATATCCTAAATTAGATACTTATTTTAGGATGGTAGTCTCCTATCTTACAGTGTAACCACCTGGGTGTTGCATACTTGTATAAGGGTTTTCACACACACTGCTATCTGTTAATCTTGTCTGTGGATAGCTCACTGGAGGAGGTTGTCAGACACAGCTGATTAAATCAAGGATCCTATCTCCCACCTCAGGTGCCTAAAGCTGTGCAATGTGAGTACTCCAGATTTTATCCACTATGGAAATTAGGTCTCAAGAAAGAACCAATGAAAATGAGACAGAAGAAATCTTTTAAACTATCAGAATTGTCTAAAATATAACAATATAGGCAAGTGGGAAAGAACTGGGCTGCTTTAACCTAGAGGATAGAGAATCCAGAGAAGGAAGAGGGAAAGTATAAAATATTATGGGCTACAACTGTGCAAAGGTAGCTTTATGGGTGGACATAAGCAAAACTTTCTGAACTAAAGAAATTTAGGTATGTGAAGAGAATTTCTCAAAAAAATTAAGACACATATATATATATATATATATATATCTATCTCCAGGAGAGTTTAAACACACACAGGCTCATACTGAGCTGGGGTAAGGTAATGCACTAAATATCTTTTCAAAGTTCTTCCAAAGTCTATCTTCTATGTTTTCTAAAAGAAATAATACTTAGATTTCAAAAGTGATTCTAAAAAAAAAATAAAAAATGAAGATCACATGTAAGTATGACTGTATGACAAGATTTATATATTTATTATATGATAACTGTGATAAAATGACATTCCAAAAATACTTGGCTTTTATATCTCACATGAATGGTAGCCTAAATGGCAACTGTACCACAAATACAGTCATAGAATCATAGAATCATCAAGGTTGGAAGAGACCTTTAAAATCATCAAGTCCAACCATCAACCCAGCACTATCCCTGTAACCCTTAAACCACTAAACCACATCACCCAGTGACAGATCCAGACGCCTCTTAAATAGCTCCAGGGATGGTGACTCCACCACCACCCTGGGCAACCTATTCCAGTGCCTGACCTGAAGCTCCCCCGTCTTAGGTTAAGGCCATTTTCTCTGGTCCTGTCACTGCAGGCACAGCAGAAGAGACCGGCCCCACCTTAGCACACCGTCCTTTCAGGTATTTGTAGAAAGTGATGAGGCCCCCCCGAGACTCCTCTTCTTGAGATCAAAGAAACCCAACTCCATCAGTCGTTCCTCATAAGATATGTTTCCTAGACCTTTCATGAGCCTTATTCCACTTCACTGGACAGGCTCCAGTATCTCCATGTCCTTTTTAAAGTGAGGGGCCCAAAACTGAATGCTGTACTCATATGGCCTCACCAATGCAGAGTACAGGAGTACATGGGGACGATCACTTCCCTGGTCCTGCTGGTAACATTATTCTTGGTACAGGTCAAGATGCCATTGGCCTTCTTGGCCACCCAGGCACACTGCTGGCTCTTATTCAGCCAGATGTCAACAGCACCCCTAAGTCTTGCTATTCTCTGCATAGTATGTATTTGATAATACTATTTAACAATCCGTCATTGAAAAGACACTTTAAAAGGAAAACATTCTATAATTAGCAGCTAATTTATCAACACCACACACAAAGTCTGTGTTTTTCTTTAAAAGTATCTCAACACAGAGTAAAGTGTTATGAACAGTACTGCGTTGAGACTGAGATGTATGCATAGCCACTTGAAAGTTTTGAAAGGCAGCTCAGTAGGTTTTGGGCAATGTGGCACACCCGGCAGGGAGCACTGTCGCCTTGTGTTGAGGCAGAGCAGCTACAGTGGCTCCCCCATGGCCCCAGGGGCAGAGCAGCTGCAGTGGCTCCCCCATGGCCCCAGGAGCAGAGCAGCTGCAGTGGCTCCCCCATGGCCCCAGGGGCAGAGCGGCTGTGTCAAGGAAGGGGAAGAAGGGTGCCAAAACATAACTCAATCCTGAGCTGCAAAGCAAAACCTTTTTATTGAAAAACAAAAAGCAGGGATGGAAGTGGTGAGCTAGTCTCATTGCTCCTCGTGGCAAGGTAGACCCAGTGCAGCGGCGATCGTGATGCTGGGTGCTCTCTCTCTCTCTCTGGCGCTCCGTCAGGACCAAGAGCCGGGGGCCAGCCCACTTTTATACCCGGGTCCCTGCTCTCCCATTGGTGCATTTTTCTGAATCTGCTGGCTGATTGGTCCAATTGTCTTAACCCTGATTGGCTGGTTTTCCAGGGGTCTCCTCTGGTTGGCTCTTGCTGGATCGCGGCGACATCAATCCTTTAATGGAACAGTCTGGAAACAATCTAGAAAGTTCCACTCTTAGCATGAGTGGCCTCGCTTGCGCTGTCTAGAGTGTCTGGATCAATATTGCACCCAATGTCACCCCTTACCACCTTCCATGGCCTGAACATACACAAACCCCCAACTGCGGTTAACTCTTAACAAGTAACTCAGCAGAACTGCAACTGGCTTCAACCCATTTATAACAGCTGCAGTGACTCCCCTGTGGCCCCAGGGGCACAGCGGCTGCAGTGACTCTCCCATGGCTGCAGGGGCACAGCGGCTGCAGTAGGCGCTGTGGATTTAGGCTACTGCAGAGAGCGCCAGTGCTGAGCCCTCGGCACCCCCAGGGAGTAATGGCACACTCAGTGAGAAAGAAAGGATGGAGGGGGGCTGTCCTCAGCTTTCCCCTGGCTCTCACTTGTCCCGAGTGGTATCCTGGCAGTGGCAGCAGCCGAGGTTCCAGTCAGCAGCTGGGAGGTGCTCCCTCCGGGGAGAAGGAGGAGGTGAGGGAGAGGGAGCCCGGTTTCCCTGAGGCACCAGTGCAAGTGGTGAGGGTCTTTCCCGTGGTAAGGGCAGGTGTTGGAAAGTCCCAATCCATGGGCCACTCTTGCAAGCGATGGCTTACCAGTGGCAAGTGGAAACAGCAAGGGAAGTTCAGCCGGTAACAGTGAGTCCTCTGGGCAGATAAGCAAGTTTCTAGTTTTCACAAATTAGTTAAATCTACAAAAGACGAAGCTTTTATAAAAGTTTTTAAATTATTTGCTAATTATTTTCACTGTGAACACGTATTTACAGGTAAGAATTATCAAAACCAACAAGGCACACATGTTTACAGGTACTAATTATGAAAAAAAAGAAATTTTTTTATGAAACTATTAAAGGGCAAGATTTGAAAATGTTAGTAAACAGTAAATTTTGGTATAGCAAGTAGTTCATTTAAAAAGTTTTAAGATAACTTTGAATCTTTAAGGAGAAATGGGAAAGTTTTGGCTACTTGCTAGCTGATAAGATTATGTGATATGTTAAATTTACACTTCTATAATGTGCGATTTAATTATCTACATCTATGCATACATACATATATCTATTCTTTTTCATATATTCTGTCTATGAGCTGTGATGAAAATTCCTTTATATCAAATCAGTTTGAAATACTCTATTATTACATAAGTGCATTATTCTATTTTTTACTTTTTTCCATTTCCTTAACTTATTTTTATTATTTCCTATAGACTTCTCTGAGTGAGTGGCCTTGCTAGTAGCTTTTTGAAAATCCAATTAAAATCCAACTTTACCTTTTAGTTCAGAAAATTTTCCATGGAACTCTAACAAGCTGAACTTTCTTGTTTTACATATAGAGCTGAGCCTTTTGCACACACTCCAGAGGAGATTACATATTTTTAGTAGACTACATGTCTTTTGTCAGCTTTCCCATACTGAAGGTGCCCCTTCTTTATCTTTGTTCTCAGGATAATGCATTGTTTCTTATTCTTTCACAGTTTTGATGGTGATCTTATTTTTTTATGGAGGTTTAAACACATTTATGAAACAAACAAGCTCTGGTTATTTGAGTGTTAGTTATACTACCTTCAGTATTAATGACTGCAAAAATAGAAGTATCTTTTTTAATATTTTCTTTGTATTGAATTTTGTATGTGATCATCATTGTTTTAATTAAATTATCCTTTAGAGACTACTTCCATATGCATAATTGTCATTCATTATTTTTCAATGTAGGTTTGCAATAATTTTGTACTCTTCACAATTTCTCTGGCAGTTAAAAAACACGCATATTCATTGGTAGTATAAGTTGTAGTCTTTCAGAAAGTCTTTTTTAATTACAAGGGAAATAGAGAAATAGACACCTCAGGAAATTAGACATTTACAGTGTATGATGCAAGGATATATATTTTACAAAGGAAAAATCTATACTGACACCAGACTTTTAAATTTAAAAATAACACTTCTTTTTAAATTGATACATCACATTTTTGTCCCCTATGAATATGCAAAGCTCTGTTTACTACCATGGTTCTCCACTTCTTTGAATTAAATTGTATATATAGAGAGAAGGTAAAATCCAGCTAATCAAAATATATTGTGCCTGTAGCTCGGCGTGCAGTGCAGTGCGAGCTGCAGGGTGGGCTCTGTGTGGTGAGAGGGCCTGAACGGCCGAGCCTTTGCACAGCAAATGTCGTGGGGCCCTGTGGCCCAGCCAGGGGACCGGACACGCAGAGACTCGGCAGGAGCCGACGGCCCCCAGACTTGGGTGTGCTTGGTCTGGGAGAGCAGAAAAGCCCAAGGGCTCCTTTGTGCAAGGTCCCTTCTCAGAGGCACCAGCTCAAGCTGATGTTTTGTTATTTAACTGTTGCACCAAAATGAAATTATTTAAGGATTGGAACATTTTAGAGTCTGCTATGGAGAACCCAGGATCAAGCTGGTGAGGAAACCTATTCTGACTGTGTCAGTGTGTGGTGTGTAGCTGTGAAGGGGCCTCTGTCTAACTCAGGTGGTATGTGTGACTGCCAGAGTGGGTTCTGAATGGTTGGACAGGGAAGTTTCTTTAACAATAGATCAGAAATCATACTCAATACAGAAAATCTCTCCCTTCTTACCTTTGATCACATTAGTTTTCTGATGCTCACCAGTTCCAACTACAGAGGTGCTATCCTACACATTCTTGTACAAACTTAAAAAATGCATTTCTATATGCATCATCTTTGCTTACCTAAATTATTTACTATTCTGATAATGTATTTTTCTTTTTTCCTAAAATTCTCAAATATAAAATTCATGTGAATCTCTGAAGTTTATAGCAAACCCTCTGAAGAGCATAGTGGAGTATTGGAACAGCAAAAGCTTTCCACTGATTTACTGACTTCTGTCTCCCACCAAGAGCTCAGCCTAAAGCACAGTGAGGTTTTATGAGGTTTTTTCTGTTGGTTACATGTAAAATGAATTACTGATATTTTTTCCCATGTTTACAATGTCTCTGAAAACAGATCAGGTCCTGTAAAAAAAATTAAACTTTCTCTTCAAATAAATGTAGTGACTTAGAAATATAAAACCTTATTAACTCTGGCAGCCAGTAGTGCCAACCATGTCCTGGGGTGCATCAGGCACAGCATCACCAGCAGAGCAAAGGAGGGGACTGTCCTGCTCTGCTCTGCACTGGGATGGCCTCACCTCGAATCCTGTGTGGAGTTTTGGGCACCACAATATAAAGCCATTTGAAAGCACCCAAAGGAAGGCCCAAGGATGGTGAAGGATCTGTAGGGGAAGCCTTATAAGGAGTGTCTGAGGTCACTTGGTCTGTTCAGCCTGGAGAAGAGAAGATTGAAGGGAGACCTCATTGCAGTCTACAACTTCCTCGTGAGGGGAAGAGGAAGGATGTGTACTGATCTCTTCACTCTCATAACCAGTGGTAGGACCCGAGAAAATGGCATGAAACTGATTTGGGAGAGATTTAGGTTGGATATCAGTAAAAGGATTTTCACCCAGAGGATGGTTGGGCACTGGGACAGGCTCTTGAGGCAAGTGATGACAGCATCAAGCCTGACAGAACTCAAGAAGTGTTTGGACAAAGCTCTCAGGCACATGATGTGATTTTTGGGCATGTCCTGCACAGGGTCAGGAGTTAGACCTGATGATTCTGTGATTCTAAGACTCTAAATGAAAAATCATACTTATCAGTGTGTTATAATTTGCTTCTAGAGGGCTGTAGTAAAATCACTGCTTTATTAAATATATTAGGGTTTCAAATTTTGTAGGTCTCATGTTCGTATTTTACTGAACTGTTACTTCTGTAAGTAAAGTTATTGAACAGGTTCAATATGCATTTGTGACCATAAATTCTCAGTATAAATTTAAAGTTTCTTTTGAAGTTATGAGATACATATGTCCCTATATTTCCAAACACTGTATAAAAGATTCAGAAACACAATCAGAATTGATCTTCAAAAATACAAATTTTCTGCATAGGAATAGTATTTTAATTCATGCCTTTAGATCAGTTCCAAAAAAAGAATACAGGTTCTTGCTGAATAATAATGAACCAAAGATTAAGCTGGAAGGGAGCCAGTCTGTTTTTTAATAATAATTATTCCTTTCTGATAGTCACAATTTTAATATTTAAATTTCTTCAAGGCAGCTCAGATTTCATCTAAAGATTTCAAGCTGTCTTGTATTGTCACAACCTTGACTTGACATAGTAACCAATGAATTTTTCTCGAGTAAGGCATCAAATATCTATATTCAAAAAGGCTTCTTATGTCAGAAGTGTCTGTTTATGGTGAATGAATCTGAATACTCTGATTGCTTGTGGAACTTCTTGCAACTTTTCATTGTATTTTGGACCACACAGGTGACAACTAAACAATATATTGTACAGCTGGGTTCTAATAATCTTAAAATAAGTAGGGACAACTTTTTCAAAGTCCAGGAAAATGTGTTAGGTGATGTTAACTTACCATTTTATATATATATATATATAAATTTAACAATTTTGAAGATTTCAACTTAACCCTTCTCAGGTTGAGTAGAGTTATTAATGTGAGCTGTGTAAATCAATTGTCTGAGGCAGTAGTTCTAAAATCCAGTGGAAACACTTTATTTTTCATCTACTTAAGTTGCTCTTTGCAATATTGTAAGAATCAGCACAGTCATGAGAGGCAGTGCATGCTTACGTGAACTGTCTTGTGAGCAAGTACTTGAATTCAGAAAGGTTGTCAAAGAATGCCTTAATACAAAAGATATCAGAAGTATTTATAATTTTCAATAAATAAAGCAAAACATTTATAGAGACCACTTGTTATGACTCAGAGATTTCCCAAATAATCAATAAAAGCTAAACAAAATGTCATCTAAGTTTTACAAGAATATTCTGCACTGTCCGTAGTCTGCAGCACTTTAAAGGTTTCAGTGATTTAAAACAAATACTCATTCTTGCAAAATCAGACAGAGAAAAGGATCCTGTGACACTTATTGAGATAAAGACTACAGGTAATGAGATGAAAGCAAAAAAATAGGGATATTTTGTGTTTGCATTTTGTTGGCAAACTGGGGATTATAGACTTGAACATAAAATATTAGTATATTAGAATATTGTATTGTCATATTATAGTAGAATATAGCTTAAACTGCAGTTATTGCTGAACAGAAAGTACTCTAATAGTCACCAAAACCCAGATGCTTTGTTCAGTCACTTAAGTATAACCCATAACATCTCAGTATTTTACGCTGATGTATCAGAAGCCTTCCCAAGCTGTAAATAGCTTCATCTTTGCAGATTCTTATATTTGTATTTTCAAATTTGTGAAGATGCATGCTAACCAGATTTTGCAAAACCAAGTGATTGGTTAAATTTGTGATTTTTTTTTTCTGTATTTCAAACTTCTAGTATTGAAGGCAAGTGTCTGTTAGGAATATTTCAGATTAGTATGAATAATAGTCATTGGGGCATTGAAGACTTACCTTTCATCATGACCATTCCACTATAGAATGACATGGCTTTCCTTTGAGACCTTCACCATGTGGCTACACAAGGAAAAGGCAGCAAACATAGCTCATAACTCCACTGCAGCATACAGGTAAAGGAGCTGTGCTTTACGTCCCAACTCTGCCACAAGGGATCAACTCACATGTACAGATGGAGCAGCAAATTGTGTCTAGAATAGTCGCTGTTTTCCCTCTCCTTACTTACTTCCCACACACAGGTATGAGCTGCAGGAGTCACCTAATGTCTTATTAAATATATATACAAAAAGCTATGCTTGGCACTAATCTCACTCATGACCTCCATGTCTTCAGGTACTGATCTTAAATGAGGAGTCTTCTTCTTATCTCTCTACCCTCTACTTGTTTCCAGGCTTCTGGTATGGCTTTCAACAGACTCTTCACCTGAGTATTGTTTCTCTGAGGGTGGTGCAAAAGTGACATTCTAGAGGCTTATGTGAGGGAAGGAACAAGCCTTCATCCAGCAGCAGTTGGATCTTCCTGTGTTCCGTATTGATCAAATAAAGATGCTTTATGAAAGTTGCAGTGCAGTTGTAGGGTTATTTCACATATCTAAGTGTAATTTTTTTTATGAAATTAACCAAGATGG
This sequence comes from Climacteris rufus, assembly GCA_013398175.1. Taxonomy (NCBI): domain Eukaryota; kingdom Metazoa; phylum Chordata; class Aves; order Passeriformes; family Climacteridae; genus Climacteris; species Climacteris rufus. The sequence continues at coordinate 463,116 of VZRZ01005953.1, read as the reverse complement.
TCAGAATACAAGGGGAGAAATAATTATTTAACTTTTTCAGTTTATGTGGTGTTATAACAGTCATTGGAGAAATAGGATAAGCTCACGTTGACTTGATGTTGCTTGTCAGTCTCATATCTTCAAAGAGGAAAAGTCAACCAGTAGAGCATTCAGCAAAGATCTGAATATCAAGGAAACAACAATAAAAGTGTTATTGACTTCAGCAGAGTAGGAATTTAGTGCCTTAAAGTGTCATTTGCAAGCAGAAAGGACACAGTTTATATCCTTTGTATTATTTGTTATAGAGATGCAACATACAGTAAATAAGAATACGTTTGTTTTTTACTTGACTTGCTATTGTAAATAACCATACAGACTTTGATTTGAAAAATAAATGCATTTTGTAGTCTTTAGAAAAGGATAACACTGTTTTGTGTAAGTCTAACTGTTTCCTTTAAATTTTTCAGTGATTCAGCCATTGGTTCAATGAGTTATACAGATGTTATGAGAGAAAAAATGCCGACATGCCATACACCAATACATATGCACAAAAAAAGCACAGGGATAAAAGTGATCTTTTTTCCTACAATTTAAATTTGTCTTTCAAGACATTAGTGAAGGTGGCGTAAGTTACTCCTTGAAGTGTTTTAAAAATAAATAGGGCAGTTTCCCTTACTGAAGTTATTCTTTTTGCTCCAAATACTTTAATTTTTTTTTAAGATTATAAGCTTAGACACAAGAGAAAGTCTATTTCATTTTATCAGAATAGCTAAACATGAATGCTCTATTCTCTTTTAATAGGTGGTTCTATTTTTGGTCAATGGTATTTTAATTCTTCACCTCTTGATGAGAGTAAGTTAGAGATTGGTTTATGAAGGTGTTACATGTATTTTCTGTGTGAATTAAAAAGTGAACTTTCTTTTTGCAGTCAAAACTTGTGGATCCAATCTTCAGGGACCTGGGGGCACTTTCACATCACCCAATTTTCCATTTCAGTATGACAGCAATGCTCAATGTGTGTGGGTCATCACAGCTATCAATGCTAATAAGGTAAGTTTTAAATTTTGGCTTCGCTTAAAACAAACCCCAAAAAAAAACCGACCAACCACCCCCACCCCAAAAAACAAAAACAAAACTCCAAAAAATGAAAAAAAACCAAACCAAACCAAAACACATGTAGATCATAACATTTTTCACTAATATGATTTATCTTGACAGTCCAGCTGTTGTACTAGGTGTGTTTCAGACATTTTTAAGAAATGTCTGATATTAGATGAGTATGGACAGATGTTAAAACCTCGTTTCTCCTAGGATTGTTTTGCTTTTTGTGTGCCAAGTAGATGCTATCACTTTTTTAATGTGATTCTCTAAATGAACTCCCAGAAGCAACTATCCAATGGTATCAGGCAGTGTCATGACTGCACTTATACTGTGTTATAACCAGAAGAACTACTTTGCATATGACTGTTTATATCATGTTTGGCCATAGACTATATCAGAAATGACTGAAGTTCTTGAATTCACTTTTCTGTCATGAGGAACTGTTCTGAAGTTGTTTATTTCATTGTCTGAGCTACTGTATTAAAATCCTATATACTTTATACCTACACTTTAAAGCAAAAGTGCTAAGAGTTCTGATAATGTCAGATGAGTCAAAGTAGATCAATAAAGCCACCTGCATCACACTCCATTAACTGATCAGACAGGCCTAGAAGGCCAACTCCTTTGCACCTGAGTTCATCAGAGGACTCAGTGAAAATCTGACTACATTTCAAAAACCATCTAGCTACATTGGTGTATTTCTCCCTTTAATTTTATAGAGTCCTGTGTGGAAGCCATCCTTATGGCTTATGTCCATCCTTATGTTCCACTTTGGTGGAAGAAAAAAGGACATTTATACACCTGATTAGAATTTGATAATGAAGACTTTTTATGTGTTTGGTGGGGAGGTTGTTTGTTTGATCCTTGTTCCAAAGACTGCTAATCCATTTTATCCAATTTATAGGTCATACAAAAAGTGTCAATAGTCCTTGAAAAATGATGCAGTCTGTTCCACAGATGGGCAGAAGTTCAAAAGTAGTAGTTAAGATCCATTTCTCTAGCCCAAAGAATTTTCATATTTTTATTTCTTTAATTAAAAACTATTTGTGAGCAAGATGAAATCTATGTACATATCTAGAATTTCTGAAAGTTTTGTCAAATGTGCCAACAGATGGAATTTAGTATCATACTATTTGAGGAAATTAAACACAGCTACTACACTTTGAACAAATACCCTGAAAATCTCCACTCAGCTGTTGAATGAATTTAAGACCCATGTGACCAGGTTTTGCATAAAATGCATTCCTTTTTAAATGCACCACAGGCATGCCTATATAACAAAAAAAGCCAAATAAGATTTTAGACATTCTACCAATGGTAGAAGCAAAGCTTTAAGCTCACAAACTAGTATGTGTTTACTGGCAAGTCACAGGTGACTGCAGGATTAAGATATTAATGACCTGGAGATTGTTAAGGATTACACTCTGCTCTTGGTATTCATGTCTTAATGCTGCATTCCTCCTTCCTCCCTACCAGTCCACAAGGTGGTGATGCAGTGTTATCTTCAAAACCTCAGAACTTTGTTGTGACCAAAAATATTTTTACAGGAATATTCAAAAGCATTATTCCTCAGTATTATTTTCCTTACAAATTTCCAGTTTCTGCATTTAAGGAACTGCAGAAAATTAACTGAAAAAATGCTTTGTCTGGTTATCAGTGTGGTTCACAGAGTTACAGAATGATTGAGGTTGGAATGAACCTCAGAAATTCTGCAGTTGAACTCCACTGCTCATGCAGAGCCACCCAGAGGCAACTGCCCATACAGTTTTTTAATATTTCAGAAGACAGTGACTCCGTAACCTCTCTGGGCAACCAGAGCTAGCGCTCAGTTACCCCTGCAGTGGAAAACTGCTTCCTGATATTCAGAAAGAACCTCCTGTGTTTCAGCCCGTGCCCATTGCCTCCAGTCCTGTCACTGGGCACCACTGGAAAGAGTCTGGTTTCATTTTCGTTACATCCTCCCATCAGGAGTTTAGACATTGAGATTCCAGTGATCCCCTTCTTCAGGGTAAGCAAGCCCAGCTATCTCAACCTTCTATGAGAGAAGTTCCAATCCCTTAATCTTCTTAGTGCCCCTTCACTGGACTCTTCCCAGTAGCTGCATATCTTGCTTGCACTGGGCAGGTGCAGTTGCTTTCCTATCTCTCAAAATACTTAAAAGATCAAGTTATTCCATATGTAAAAATTCTAGTTCTAATGAAAACAAAAATAACCTCTCTTTATTCAGAGATCATGTCTGCTCTAGTTCAAATAAAATGTGCTTAAGGGTAGTTCTATATCAATCCTTTTTCCTGAAACTGTAAATACTGCAAAATAGCATCTGGCCATAGCATGAAAACTGTTCTACTACCCAACTGATGACGATATATAAAGATAGACACAGTTTTAATATTTGGGGATGAACCAGAACTCAGGCTAAACCTCAGCTGGTGTAGTAAAATGCTTCAGTGTATGCATGCTTCAGTTTGATTTCTTTAGTATGTATGTTTTGATTGTATTTACAACGTAAGGTTTCAGTAGCAGGGATGGCTGCAGGGCTGATTTCACTAGGAAGAGATCAGGAGTAACCCCATATTAGACAGAGACGAGACGATTCTAGCTGTCTCCAAAACAGACCCACTGCAGGACACAGCTGAGCAAATCAAGCAAGCCATGTCACCTCTGTGATAACTTGAGTAAGGACAAAAACCGCTGTACAACAGCAGCTGAAGGAAATGAATACTTGAGAGAAACAACCCCACAGACAGCAAGGACAGAGCAAAAGGAGTGGAAGAACGTACTCTAGGTGCTGGAGAAGGATTCCTCTGGAGCCTCTGGAGTGGACCATTGATGCAGGTTGTCCCCTGCAGCTCATAAAGGTCCATGGTGGAGCAGAGATCCACCTGCAGGCTGTGCAGGACCTGCGTCTGAGGATGTGGGTGTGCCTGAAGGAAGCTGTGACCCCTGTGGAGAGCCCAAGGGGGAGGCAGGTTTGTGGCAGGACCTGTGGTCCTGTGGGAGGATCATACTGAAACAGATTTTGAAGAACAGCAGCCTGTGGGAGAGACCCACCCTGGAGAAGGGTGCAAAGAACTATTTCCTGTGTGAGGGCACTGACACTGGAGGAGGGAAAAAGCATGAGGAGGAAGGAGTAGCACAGATGAAGTGTTACAAACTGGCCTCAGCCCCCATTCTTTGTTCCCCTTTGCCACTCTGGGGAAGAGGAGGAGGCAGGAGAGTCAGGAACAAAAAAAAGAATTTGAGTCCATGAAGAATGGGGTTGGGAGGATGGTGGGTTTAGTTTTGTTCTTATTCATCACTTTCCTACTCTATGTTTAATTCTCAGTAAATAAAATTAATTTTCCCCAGACTGAGTTTGTTTTGCCCATGACAGTAATTAGTGAGCAATCTCCCTGTACTTATCTTGACTCATGGGCTTTTTCATCCCATTGGCTCATCCTGACCTGCTGAGGGATAGTGATGGAGTGACTTGGTGAGCATCTGACAGCCAGCCAAAGTTAAATTACCACACCTTGCATATTTATCTGTTTCCTATTTAAATATGTGGAAGTGTTGAAGGTATAGTAAAAAAGTGAAAACAATAATTAAGAACAGGTCACTTATTTAAAATTAAATAGGAACTTTTAGATAAGGCCATAGCCAGGAATACCTGTTTATTGTTGGTACATTAGAGTTATGCCAGTAATAAGAATGCAAAGAAGTAATGTCATGTTAAGCAAGTAACTTTATTTCCGAGTATGAGGTGGACACTCGTTCTGAACTTCTGTGATGTACCACTGAGATTACTATACTCTGAGAAGTCTTCAATTCTTCATGGGCAAACTGCAGTTCAAGGAGTTATAATAGCTTCAGCATTACCCAGAAAATACTGTTCTTTGCATGGTGTTGGACATAATTATAACTCTTTGATATTGCAATGAAATGCAAATACACAGGAATTATGATATTTTTTTAAACTAGGGAATAGATAAAAGATTTACAGTGTTATCTGCAACAACATTCCATGTGTTTATATTTTTCAGAAAAGGTGTCTAGCACTGATTAGAAGAACCTGAACTTGTCGAGGTTAAAAAAAAAATGAAATAGTTTTAAAAGTTAGATCAACTTTTTATGATATATTAAGGAACCGTCATATATAAAGTCTTTGCTTATATAATCAGTGGTTTAATGTGCTTAGTTTTGATTGATGCTAACATTGCCTTACTGTTCTGAACACAATACTGCTTGCCTTGCATGACTACTAGAAGGCATAACTTTTGATTTGTGCCTAGAAGTCAAAAACCTCATTAATGAAGATTTTTCCATTAAGAATTATTTATAGAATTATTTCTTCTTATTATTTATATAATGACTACAAGAAATAATGTGATGGTATTCATTACAATATGACAATATTAACAATATTTTACACCACAGCTATGAGAACCGTGAGGACTTATTGATCATGGTACTTTAGAGCTTCTACTTGTTGCATCATTTGCATCAAAATATCTCAGAAACTGAGACTCTTTTAAGGGAGAAAGCAATAGATGAAAGACTGTGCAGAGATCTTTAGCTCTGGTGTAAATGGCCTAATCCAGGACTGAATCTGGCTAATTTTCTTCGTAACTGGTTTCAGAAATAAGTTTGATAACTACAACATAGAGATGAAAGAAATGTTTCCCCAGTCAATTACCTGCCTTGTTAGCTTTGTCCTGCATTATAGTTGGTCTCTTGCCTCATACGGTTAATCAGACGTGCTTTTCATGCCCAAGCCTTGTTGACAGTGGAGTAGAGCCATAATTAAATACCTCAAACATGGCCAGAGAGGACAGTGAGTTTGCTATTGAAAAGTAGAATAAAAATTACTTTTGAAAGGAAGGTCATGCAGATGGGAGACAAAAATAAAACTCATTGATGGAGGTGCCCCGACACATCTGATGTTATCAGTGAAATCCCCACATTTTCATTGTTCTTGTGCATGTTTCTTGGATTCATATATCAGGATCCTGGTTCCTGAGGTTGATATGTTTAAGAGAAAACAATTAATTATTTCAATAATTAATAATATAATTAGTAATCTATGTTGTGCTAAGCTCTGAATAGTGATTTAGTGAGGAAAGATAGATACATAACTTTGTAACAGTGAATTATCTACGACTGCCTGTATGGTATCACACCTAACATACCCTTTAAACTACCTGGATGGCTTGTACATTGCTTTGTTGCCCTCTTAGGAAGGATATTTGAAATTGCCTGTGAGGATCGGTACCTGCACATGTAAGGCTTCTCCAAAAGTATGTGATGGAGGAAATTCATGGACAGTTTTCCCATTTCTTGATTGTTTTAACATGGTTTCCATCTATTTTTTTTTAATATACACCAATGAAGTGATTTTTGCCACTGTTTTATCCATGGCTACTCTGGAATCAACAGATGATTTGCTGATCAAAAATAGCAAAGCTATAGTTCCAGAGATCTACTTGAAAGAACATTCAAGAAAATCATGCCTTTATGTGGAACTCTGAAGGTGAAACAAAATTTAAAGTTCTTTGCTTTTTCCTCAACTGTGATGCATACATTCTTAAATCCTTGGGTCCCTTGAAAAAATTCTTGTGAATATCTGCACAGAAATGAGAACAAGGATTTCTCAGTTTGGACTCCATTTCATTGCATCTCTTGCAATTTAATAAGGAAAATGATACCCTAAAATCTTGTGGGATATTGCATAAGGTCATCAATTAGGTTCTGGACCACACTATGTATTGCCAGTAATTTATTCCGACATTAGGTAATGGGATATTTTTAGGTTTACATTTTGCATAGTAATATTTGTATTTTCAAGGTTTAATTCCCGTCTCCTCCCCACTGTATTTTTTCTGCTTCTTTTCTCCTCAAAAATTAAAACTTCCTTGCTTTTCATTGTTTGTATACAAAAAAAGGAAGGAAGGAAGGACTACAAAACGATCAATTTTAAATTAAATGTCAGGCTAAAATACCAGTGAAATATGAATTAAGGCTAAAATTAACCAGATTTCAAGTCTTATGAATTATACTTGCTGATTTTTTCTAATCCACAGTGACTGAAACACTGTGGAAAATGTCAGTGTTAGAATGACAGACTTTCTGACAGATCTCCGCCACATTCACACCACATACCGTTCATCAAGCACCAAGAAGGAGAAAAATAAGCAAAAGGGTTCCTTTAAAAAAGAAAAAAAAAAAGTCAAGCTGTTTTTTTTTTTCAAAACTGTAAGAAGACATTGCATATGTGAGCTGACTGCTAAATTTAGATGGATCAGAAAACTAGGTCCTGGTTCTGTTAATTTTATACAACAGGAATATTAAAAAAAGTAATTTTACATGACTGTATGTTATTTTTTGTTTGTCACAATCACATTCTGAATTTTACATTGCATGTATTTCAAGCATAAAAGTCTTCTTACTGCTTGCATAAATATGTTTCGTAAAATGCATTCTATAGAATATAGGTTTTTGAAAGTTCACAGTGTTCACATTCTTATCCTTTTATCCATTTCATTTTGAAATAATTTTGAGATCAATGACTAATGCCTGAGAGTTCAGACATAGCTGACTTTTGATTTTGGCCTTAGGGCTTTTAAAATTATTATTTTTGCTAGGGTTTTTGGGTTTTTTGGTTTATTTTTTTGTTGTTGTTTGTTTGTTTGGGGTTTTTTTGTGGATGCCAATTATCTGTTACGCAATCTACAATCTGAATTTTGTTGAAATGGTAGAGCTTACTGAAAATTTGTAACATCTGTTTTCAGTTGCTCTAGTCCTTTACTGTCTAAGAAACTGTTGAAATAATTCAAAGTATCTGGCAAACTCGTCACATGACGTTTTCTGCAAGTCTGGAGAATTATACTGAGAGAATACCTTGCAACTGTTACTGAAATAATATTCAATATGGTTGTCATTTAACCAGTCTATTAAAATAGTCCTTTTTAAAACATATTTTTACATTCCATTCTTCCCTTCCTCCTTCCTCATGTCATTAAGTTGCTGTTTTCTTCCTGCAAAAAAAAAAAAAAAAAAAAAAAAAAAAAAAATCCTTTCATTTCTGTTTTTTTTTTTTACTTTTTAAGCCAAGCCAAAAATAAGCAAAACAAATTCAGCAAAGTGCTGAGTATTTACATTTCATTTTCCACAGCTGTGTTATTTTGTTAACCATGTCAAAACTGTCAGTGGAACATTTTGTAAGCTTGCTGTTAAGCCTAAACCCAGTTGCCATCCATATTTAATCAGGTTAACAGTATAAATCTCAAGCAGGCAGGGTGCTTCAGCATGAACTCAAACAGTCATTTCATGAAGTTTGTTTTGGTCAGGCCTGTTGGAACAAACCACACTGCACCTCGTTTTTGCAAGCAAATGTCTCAAACTTGGCTTTTCCTAAGCCTACTGTGAAACTGTGCTGCGGGTGTCGCAGTCAGTGAAATGATTAGAAAGTATGAGCATACTTAAGCTCACTCTAAACTGTATGTTTTAACTATAATCCTGTTCTTCATGCAGATTAAAAAGCTGCTGTTGTATTTATGAATAGGACATAATGCATTTTTATCCTATATGAAACTAGAAAGTGTAAATATATTTCAGTTCTGTTCAGAACACAGTAAATTTCTTTGTAGTGTTAGCTACACTGTTCTTCCATATTGTTCATGTACATTTTAATCCAGTTAAAAATACCTATACGTATATACTACAGTTAAAAAAAAATCTTAAAAATTTATGTGGACAGGGGGAAGATTCTCTCAGCAGAATAAGAGCATAGAAGGGAATCCAGCTATTCCTACAAGAGGAAGTTAACAGGTTTGGCTGTGAGAGAATAGAATAAATTGTTGAATAAGAGAATTTGGAATCAGGATGTATGTGGAATTGTAGAGGGATAAATGACAATAAAAGTTGTTCCATCCTGAAATTTTGTTGTAGGTCTTTATTACAAAAGTGGGACAGATTAATTTTCTCAATTATTGTAAATTTTATTTAACTGGTTCTTTTCCTGCCATGTCTGTGACTATAGGAGTGATATTTCACACTCTGAAAATATGATCTGCCCACAGGAATGGGTGAGATTGTGCTTATTGCAATTATTGCAACAAAACCAATTATTTCTCTTTCACCCAGTAGCAATAGTAGATTCTAGCTGTTGCCTGTATTTCAGGTGTTAACTCTACCTTTGGATAAAACTTTAGATAAAATGAAATGTTGAATTTGAGTTTTAGTTCTGTTTGACTTTCTATAAGTTCCTAAATTTGGTCTAAGTTATGTCTCCCACCAATTTTGAATGCAAACATTTTTTCTTATTTTTAATTATCATGAATATGCACACCCAATCTAGAACTTTTAAATAGATATATGCATATGACTCAGAGACTTTGATAGGAAATTTCCAGTGCTTGCACTGTGAACATTTGAGATGTTTCAGTCTTTTTTGTTTGATGAGTTTTTGGCACAGAGACTTGTCACTTTTCTCCATGGTTGAGTTCACTTGGTTGCTCTTGCGAGCGATCTTTACAGGAAATTTTTCTGCTCAATATATACCTTTTTTTCTGATACTAGACTGGGAAATAAAGTAGGTGCTAGTTTGTTTGTTTGCTTCTCTGTTTCCTATGAAGGGACTCCTTCAAAAGTTTGTGGTACCATTCTATGTGGTTAATCTTGGCTGCCAGATGCCCATCAGGCTTCTTTATCATGGCCCCTCCTCACGAGAATAGGGGCAGAAAATAGGAAGAAAAAGCTCAAAGGTGAAGATAAGGAAAGGGAGATCACTCACTAGTTGCTGTCATTTGCAAAGCAGACATGACTTGCAGAAATTAATTAAATTTGCTGCTAATTAAATTAGAATAGTTGAAAATAACAAATCTAAATCAGCATCTTCCCCTCATGCTGCAGTCCCTTTGCTGCCAAAACCTGACCATGTAAACCCAATACACATTCACAGTGCAAACTGAAGGTTTGCACTGAGACTTAAGTCATAGTATGATTCCTGTGTTTCTGTCCGCTTCAGGTTGTGTAGCCCATCAAATCAGGCTGACAACAGCCTGACCTCTCTTCTTTTGGAACAAATGGCTTACCCTCTGTAAGGTTTAAAAAGGTCAGACTTCTATGCTGGACTCAAGGATATAATTTCTGAGTAACTTCTGAAAGGAAGAACCGAAGCAGGGGCAAATTAATTTGAAGTCCTGAGTCCCTTCCTATTATTGCAATCATCTTGCTTTTCAAGAATAATATTTTTTTCTTTTTGTCAACTCTGACACTGAGCTTAGTTATATGAAGGAAGAATGAGTGCCGCGGGTAGAAAGCGTGAGTAACTCGGAGCCTTTAGCAGCGGTCTCATGTCCTGAGAAAAGCAGCAAGCAGCTTGGCTTCACCCTTGAACAGAGTCGAGCCTGCATCAGAGCTCCTGCAGAATCTTGGCTCAGCTCATGCACAGCAGTTTAATTTAAGCAGGGAAGTAAAGAGACGAGGAAGGGTTCTTTTCCACTTATTGCCAGCAGGTTTTTATGACTGGAGCATTGAGAGTGCGGTAAAGACCAAAAAATGGCTGTCGGGTTGTCTATTATAGCACGGAAGCGAGGGGAGGGCGGTCGGGAGAGAACCAATCACCGCAGAGGATTACAATGACTGACAGGGGCGCCGCCCAGCCAATCGGCTGTGTGCACCGGCACAGGAACCAATGAGCTGCCGTTTCGGGCGGGGACTGCCCCTGCCGCCCTGGCTGGGGAGCCCCCGTGGCGATCCGGGGCTTGCTACCCCCGGCTGCCTCAGTGTGCGGGGGGGAAGCGGGGGGACAGGCCCCGCTGCTCCAGCACGGTGGGGCCGGGCCGGGCTGTCCGCCACCCCTGGAGGCACCGCAACAGATGAGCATGATTTTATCATTGTGGTTTTATAGATTAGTTGATTTTTTCCTGCTTACACCTATTACTACCTCTTTATAGTGGTCTTGGCCAGTCATACTTTCTTCTGGCTGTCTAGAACAACTTCATCTTCCTATCTGTGGAAAGAAAAAAAAAATTGTTAGAGCAAAAGGGCACAAAAACATTCTAGGGTTTTCCTAACACAGTTCCTTTGAAAGTAGCAAAATATATTGATGGCATTACTTCACCTAATGCAGCTGAGAATAGTATTTGCCTTCCTTGTAATAGTGGCACATTGCTGGATCATGTTCAAACTGACGTCCACAAGAACCTCCGTGTATAATTCTGCAAAGCTGCTTTCCAGCTGGGTGGCCTGCACTATGTACTGGTATGGGACTAGCTCCTGCCCAGAGGCATGACTTTCTGCTTTGCGTTATTGCAATTTGTGAGGTTCTTACTGGTCCATTTCTCCAGGCTGTTCATATCCCTCTTCATGGCAGCATGACATTCTAGCATATTAAGTACTACGCCCATTTTGGTGTTGTGGCACACTTGCTGGAAATATCTCTGCCCCATCATCCAGATAACCAACAAAGATGTTAAAGAAGTCTTGTCCCAGTATTGACCCCTTAGATACACCACCAGTTACTGGCCTCTAACTAGACTTTGTGCCACTGATACCCACCCTCTTTGCCCAGGCTTTCGTCTGGTTTTCAATCCATCTTGCTATCTGCTCAGCCCACACATCAAAAGCTTGTCTATTAATCTGTCAATGTCAAAGGCCTACCTGAATCCCAGGTAGACTGCTTTTCTCTCATCCACCAGGCAAGTCATTTAATTATAGAAGTCCATCAAAGTTTGTCAAGCATGACTTCACCTTGGTAAAGACATGCTGACTACTCCTGATAATTTTCCTGTCCTTAATTTTTCAGGAATTTTTTTCCAGGATGAGCTGCTCCATGGGTAGCAGTAATATTCAATAAAATTATTTTTGTGTAAAGAATTTAAATAAAATTATAACTAAGTCTTATAATAAATGACGGATTCAATATATTTTCCTTCTAAAACTATTCTTCTATAATCGAAGGTATAATAACACAATTATTTTGATGAAAGGACCTGTGATTCTGTGCAAAATTATGGAAGTAAAACCTATCAATCAGACAGCGGCATTTCATTAGCATATATCATCAGATATAAATGCACATGGTTTACTTACTGGGAAGTAGTTAGACATCCTCAGCACAAAAACTATTAAACATTAACCATCCTGAGGGCATATGAGGACATTCAGATGCAAACAGGACGTGTTTCCTTCTCCTTGCCTAGTTTCAGTTCTGCCAGTGAAGGCGGCAACCAGGCATTACTAGCAGTCTTCAGATGCTTTTTTTTTGGCTAAAGAGTGAAAAATTGAGAAATTAGGTATCTTGTGGATATTTTTCAGCAAGATGGGTTTCTTCCTGTTGCTTGTATGTTTGGACCACTCATACCATAGTTTTTTGCAAGATAATGTCTGCAGAAATAGATTTCTCTGTAGACCTATAATCAATGTCCTGGCATTAGAGAGATGCTCAGAATTTCCAAGTTCAAACATTTCTTCTCTTGCTATATTCTAAGTACAAATGCCATTCCTACATCATGTTAAAGTTAGTTACTAACTCGTCTTTTCCTTCAATTCTAGATCAAAATTTTTATCTTATTTTTCTAATAGCTTAATAAAAGTAATTGAAATTAACTTAAGTTCAACTACTAGTAATTTTTAGAAGTAGAATGAGACAGCACTTGAAAATACTAAGGTGTTTAACAAAAAAAAGGAAAATCCAATATAAAGTAATTGCCTAGAGGTTAATATTCTGTCTCCCAAGATAAAAGTTATCTAGTAGTTTCTATTGTTGAGAACTTGATAAACAGTTACTTAAGTAAAAGACAATGTGTTTGCTTAATGATTTATTTGTACTAATTTTTTTCCCTTTGTGGAAGTATTGAAAGTATTGTAGAATGTTGTATTGCTCTGAATAATCTATCTTAGAAACTTCTATTGTTAATGCAAGTCAACACAATGTAAGTCATAGTTCTACACGAAAAGAAAACTATAACATGAAAAATAAAAATACAGTCTCTTTATGCTTTTAATATAAGGTATTTGTTCTCAGGACAAGGAAGGACTATCCATTTGTTTTCAACTATTGTTGCTCCAAAGTACAGGATTCTAAATAATATAATAATATATTTATGTGACTTAAGTACATTTCAGTTGTCCTTAGTGTGGATATCCATATATAAATGCCTAAACTGAGTTTATAGTCAAGAGAAGTAGGTTCTTCTAAGCTGTGGTTGATCTAGTGTGTTATCTACTTTTTGATGACATAGAGTACACTCTAGACAGATTTTTTCACTGGTTTTGAAGAGTACTATATCAAATATAGTTGTTTACAGTGTAGATGTCTACATGTAATTACGATGAATCCTGTTTCCAAGAAATGGACTCAACAGTAAAGTAACTTTCCATTTTAACTGGTAAGCCTTTATCCCCTGTGATTGTCTTGCAGCTTTGTATGTCTCCTGCTGTTTTCTCTAGTGTTCTGCGAATCTCTGAGTTTTCTTCTGCCTTTTTTTCCTCCCTCCCACTTTTCTCATCCCCGCTGATACTCAAAGATTTAATTAAATTTTAAGGGACAGAAGTGCTTAAGATTGAAGCTGTTTCATTTTGGGTTATGTTTTGTTCATATAAAATAGAAGTGCAAAAGAAGCAATTAAACTATTTTTATGTTACACAACAGTTCTTAGGTATGTTGCGTTCTTGGAATGACGTTTTAGTTCATATTTGCTCCTTAATATTATCTATTATACAGCTCATTTAAGCTGTATCTCAGCTAAATATTTAAGTACTCTTTTAAGGAGAAAAGATTCTTAACACCTTTAGAAACTTCATTATTTTACTGGCAAAATGTTCCATTTTATGGAGTGAAAATGTTACTATACATCTGAAAATATTTTTAGACTTACATTTGCATTGGAAGATTTAGGATAACAGATGCACATACATGCAACTTTAAATCTTTACACTTCCCTTTCAGAAGCAGTTCTGGCGAACATATACTTGCCTCTGTTACACACCATTCTGCTTTGTATGTTTTGAAACTTTTAAAAGTTGAGTACTTCACCTGGCACACTACTTTCCTTGAAAAATCTTCAGGGAGCTAATTTCATCAGGAATTAGATACACGTATTGAACAATTGTCTGGAACACATCCTTCTGATCATATGCTCACTCTGAGCTGTAGGAAGTTCTCAAAGCAATCATTAACTGTTCAATAAAACTTTTTCCCATTTTACTTCTAAGCTGGAATTTTGACAAAGGAATGAGTTCCAAAGGATATATTTCAAGGCACAGAAAGAAGGTACTCCTACTGAAATTTGTTAGAAATTAGATCTCTGCTCCCATTGATTCCTTATAAAAGTCCTTACAAAAGTATTAGAGACCAAAGTACACAGTTGTAATTTTCAGAAAGTAATTTTTCGAATAGGACCATTTTTTCCTGTAGATATTGGATAATAATTATAAATGTTACTGCCTTTTTATTACTCTTTGGGTCTGGGTTTATAACTTTAGTTTAAATGATACATTCGAAGTTGTTCATTGCTTTTGCATTTATGAATAGCAAGAGCAGACCAGGATGTAGAGAGAGAGTTGCCTTCTGTTTAGCTACTTTCATATTTTTTAAGGTGATAAAAAGTGCACAGGTCAGCATATTCTATTTGGAATAATTTCATTTATTATATAGTGTGTATATGGAGGAAGAGAAAATACAATGTTCCTTTTTCCTCATACTAGTGTCTAGGGACATATTTAATAGTATAATCTGAAATAAAATTCAAGATATTATTAGCCTGTAAGCTTGCTTACGTTTTAATGACCTGGAGTTATGAAATACTTCATTGATAGTATAGAGTGTTTGGAGTAGCTATTAGTAGTTGGTTTTAACCTTCTTCCATCAGGGGTATGCATAGTAAACTAAATTATTTACTAACTCAAGGAATAATATTTTACTTTTTACTGTATGTAAAATATACTTCGGTTGCCTAGAATAGAAAGAAAGACCTTCAAAACAATAAGAATATGCTACTAAGAATAGTAGCATAAAAAGTAGTTCTTTAATGAAAGCTTTCAGGTGCACAAAATATAGCTATGTACACCCACAGTATGGGATTTTCACAATTTTTATACGATTAATTAATTCGTGTATCTAGCAAATACATCCAATAGGAGAACAGTTGCCCTGGTAACCTACCCTTGGATCTGCCCCACTGGAGTCTCTCCAAAGGTTCTTAGTCCTGTATTTTTTTACATCTCCCAGATGCTGGTTCAAGACAAGATGTCCTTGTTAGAAATTTTCTTGAAAATAAGACTAAATAGAATTTCAAGTGTGTGACAATAGTGTGTGAGATAGGGTTAGCTACTGTTCTAAAATGTGAGAAAGGATAGAAAAGTGCTAGAAACTATACAGCTATCTATGAAAAATCTACAAAGCTACAAATATATAAAAAGCTAAAAATCTTTGGGCATCACTTCTGTTTGGTGATTGCTGTTTCTGATTTTGATTTACTACTGTCAGTTTTGCACAAAGATGAAGCACATTCTAATTTTTATTTTAATCAGAAACTTCTGAAAAGAAATCCTGGTAAAACCACTGCAAGGATAATATTATCCAATGTTAATATTTCAATTTTTTTATAGTCGGTTGCCCTAACATACATTTTATACAGTCTTAAATTTTGAAGTTATTAGTGACATCATCACTGCTTCTTGTCTTAAAAATATGACTATTTCACAAAATATGATGCAAGACAAAGTAACCTATGAACACGTGGCTTTATAGAACTACACTTTTCATTGTCGTACCTATCCCATGATCACAGTTTTAGGTGAGTTGCATAGAGAGTGAGACAGAAATCTTGTAATAAATCATCCTTTTCTGAAAAGTATTAATGGAGAAAACCCAAATGATAAACTATTTATTATGTACATGTTTTGATTAAAAATGAAAAAAAAAGGTTCTCTATATCTCAGGGAAGAATTTCAGATTGTAAAAAAGTGAGAGATTATATCAAAGCAGCCAGATTACAACAGAATCATCAATAATTAGGGAATTCTCTAGAGACTAGTGGAAAGATTGGAGCTGAAGCTTATGATTTGAAAAAAAAAATCAAATGTAGTTACTTTTTCATGTTCCACAGTAGTCCTTAATGAGTCAGATATTTTGCTGGGAGTTCTGTCACTATTTTATTTGTGAACTTTGTGTAAAAAGAATGAAAAATACCTTACAATTCTGCGGTCAAATAAAGAAAACTTTTTTTTGTTGCTCCTAATTAAAAATACCCTGTATCTTGAAACTGGTATTGTCCTTAACCTCTGTCTTCTGCCCTCTGATGAAATACACATAGCATGGTATATTGTTGATTATGCTAAAAAAAAAAGCTGGTTTAGCTTTCTGACACATATTATAAAGACAGGTACTTCAATATCAAAGTGACAGATGCTTTATATCAATTTGGTGGCACTCAACTAAAATAAAATGTCTTCAAATGTATTATTTTAAAAAAATATTACTGTCGCACTTAGAAAAAATTATCTGATAATGAGATTAGATTTCTTAATGTGTTTAATGGGAAATAGGACCAAGATTTCTGAACATGAATTTGTTATGCAATTTATGTAGCATCTTGTTCTTCTTATGCTGAATATAGTATTGATGTTTTTGCTGCAGTGTTATTGCAAAATGTATTTTACTGTTAATAGGTGAAATATACTTTTGAGTTGAATTCAATACTAACATTATTTGCCCATGTTTTATTGTGGAGTCTGTTCTGTTCTGATGTAACTGCACATCTAATTTCACATAATTTAAAATTGGACCAAATATTGTAGCTTTTTTGTTTGGTTGGTTTTGTTTTCAGGTTTTGGTTTTTTCTTTAAAGTAGTGAATGAAATATGTGTTAGCCTAAAATCTAGTTACAGATTTCAGTTTAAATTCTTAAGTTTAGGTTTACAAATGTTGTGGCTAGAATAGCACAAACTATCCAGAATAATTTTTTTAACTAAGAAGATTAAGATTTATGTGTGGTTTTCTCAGCTTTACTCAATTAGAGCAAATCAGCTGCTTGCCTACCCAATTTCCATGTTCTCTCCATCTGCACCCTCTCAGCTACCTCTCTGTACTTGACTGCAATCCCTGGGGTATGACACACACGTACGCATGTACACACACATTTGTGTATGTGAATATACCAAACTGGCTGTTCCTCAGTGTACTTATACCACCATTTACACCTGTAAAGAAAGGTGTTTCTCCTCCCTTTGGAACAAACTACAATCCTTGGAACATACATTGGTTTTCCAACATGCCTGTACTGGCTTTTGCTTATAGAAATAACGTCCTTCTTCAGTTATCAGAACCCCAGTGTAACAAAGTAATATGAGCTTTCAAGGACGTCATATTAATTCATCATAATGGCATCCACATCTTTAAACACAAATGCTCTCAGTTCTCAATCATAAATGTAATAAAAGACAATTAATTATGGTATTAAAAATTCCTATGTATAAGTACTCTGTCATTTTTATCTGTATGAAATTTTGAGGAATCTTGAGGAAAAAAGACAGTTACCATGATTAATACATGGGTGGAAGCAATGTGCTTTATTTTATTTTCTAATAATATGGTTGAATTTTGTTGTTTGTAAAAAATGTATTATTTTCTTAAAGTGAAGCTGAAATTTTTATCCTTCAGCAGAAATATACATACAGTAATTTAAAGTACAGGATATTAAAAATGGCCATGCTTCTGATAGTTGTATTTTACTTAAGTTCATGAAATAAGAAAATTACTTTTACCTTTGATGCCTCTTTATCCTACTTGAGCCAGATTGTGGATGTCAGGAGTAAATGATATTCTTCACCTTCACTGCATTTACTCAGTGAGGTACAATTATTTAGTTGGTATTTGAAGACAGTTGTATTGCACAAAATGCAATTAGTTATCTCACCCTTTGAGTGTATAGTAATCCAAATGTAATGCAATTACCCAGAACTGTAATAAACATGTAACAGCTACATGAATAAGTGAAATAATGGTGCTTGGAGGAGGTCAGCAGAGTGGTGATACTTAAAAGGTATTATAATTCATATTTCATGAACCAAACCTTTGGGGTTAATTGCAATAATTTACTGTGAAATATGCTAAACTTACATGCAATTATTAATCGGAAGATCTCTTTTATTTACACTGCTGAAAAACTTAATTTACAGATTCATCTCTAAAGTACATTTATTTATGTCTAAAATATATTTACATATTTTATTTCTTAGGTTATTCAGATAAATTTTGAAGAATTTGATCTGGAGATTGGCTATGACACACTGACAATTGGTGATGGAGGAGAAGTGGGTGATCCTAAAACTGTGCTTCAAGTGTAAGTCTTTTGCTGTTACAATTTGTATGCGTTGAATAATTTCATTAATGTGTTTTTGATAAGACTAAATAATTATTAGAATCAGGTAAATCTGAACAAAAAGTAATCTGAGCTTCTTAAATTACTAAAAGTTACAGTTTAAATATATTGATATATGTTTACTTTTCTGAAGTCAGAAAGAGAAGAGCTAGACATCACAAAAGAAAAAGATAAGCTAGAATCAGAAGTTTAAAAGACATAATGAGGGCATTCATGTGTAGGCTTAAATTTTAGGGACTATGGTGCTCTCTTTGTAAGTGTGTTGTCTATAAGAAAACAATTGAAAATAAATAAATGCCCAACTTATGCACAAACTTTTACAGTCTCCTGGCAAGGTTAGCATGACAGAAGATGTACCATAGGATCTTGATCTTAAATTGCTTATTGACTATTATAGATAACTCAAAAGAACAAGTTAACATAGTGAAGAAAATTACAATCAAGAAAGGCTGAATAGTGTGTTGCCTAAACCACATATTGTAAAGCAACACTGAGTATTGAAAAGATTTTTATCATTCACTGCATTCTTCAGAATGTGTGAGCCCAGATATCTATATCTATATATATAGATGTATAATAATCTTAACAATCATTGACTAACTTTAGAATCCATATTTTTCAAATAATGAGCTTGTGTCAGTAATACTAACAACTGTCTCAAGAAGACAAATTCAGAATTTTATTACTTAGTTTGTAAAATATTCAAGGCTGTATGATAAGCCAGTAATTCTGTTTATTCCACAGTCACTTGAAAATATGAAGAACACTGTAATTAGGTCTTACTTGTAGTCCATCATTTTATGTAACTCTAGTTCTAGTCTGAATAAATCAATATTATGTAGGAGAAATGAATGTCTCTTCAAGTACATTGAAGTTAGTTTTTCAAATCTGACTCAGTTTTATGAAAAAAGTGACTTAGAAACCATATTTTATGTGTAAGAGATTGTCTGCTATTTAGAAAATATTTTTTAAAGGCCAAATGATATTTAGCTTTTAATTTTCAATAAACTGACCTTTCACCAAGTACTTCGTGTTATCAATAGTTCAATAGTTAGAAATTGAAGAACAGATAAGAACAGAATGTGATACAAGTTTAGTACAAAATATATTTAATAATTAACAAAAGAATAGCAAAATTTAGACTTTTTAGAATTATATTCTCTCCAGTATATTTATTGGAAATGTATTAAAACAATTTTATATATTGCAGTTTTTCAGTTATTCACCATAAGAGTGATACCAAAATTAGTTTGGTTTGAGTACCCTAAAATGAAGGTTTACCTCTTTCTGTCCTAATTTCACCTCATTGATATTAGTAATTTGAAAACTTCGAACAGAACATACATTTTTTCCTAGATTTGCAGATTTTTATTGTGAATTCCCCCTTAGATGTATCCTTCAGAGGATAGTTTATCTGACCTTCTATTTTTAATTGGTTTTGTAATCATTCTATCCTTTCTGCTTCTGTTCTGTTTATTATCTTTATCAGTGGTCTGGTTGAGGGGTTAAGGTGCACCTTCAATCAGTTTGCAGATAACACCAAGCTGGACAGGAGTGTTGTTCTGATGGAGGGTAAATGCAGAGTTGAAGCTCATGGGTCTGTAGTTCCCTGGCTCTTCCTTTCTCTGCTTTTAAAAAATAGGAGTGATGTTTCCCTTCTTCCAGTAACCAGGGAGGTCCCCTGACTGCCATGACTTCTCAAATGATGGAGAGTGGCCTGGCAACATCATCAGCAGTTTCCTCAGCATCCTGGGATGCATGTCATTAATCCCCATAGACTTGTAACTTTTCAGTTGCATCAGGTGGTGTTGAACCTGCTCTTTGTTTACAGTGTGGTGACCCTTCTCCCCCAACTCCCATGTAGAGGATCAAGGACTTGAGGGAGCTGGGAAGCCAGACTGCCAGTGAAGACTGAGTCAAAGAGCTCACTGAAGTACCTCAGCCTTCTCCATATCCATTGTCACCAGTTCTTCCTTCTTGCTTAGCAAGGGGAATACACTCTCTTTGGCCTTTCTTTTCTGATCAAGGTCAGAGGCATTGAACATTCCAATGTCAAGTGCTGAAAGAGGCTGCCCAGGGTGGTGGTGTAGTCACCATCCATGGAAATATTCAGATGTGTAGATGTGGTGTTTAAGGACATGGATTCATGGTGGACTTGGCAGTTCTTATTGCACTTGTTCTTATAGGTCTTTTCCAACCTAAATATGTGATTCTAGTAGTCTTGTAAATTGAAAGACCAGGATTTTGCCAGGTGTTTCAGGAACAATTGCTTTAGTGTAATGCAGTCTCTTCAGTGGATTTTAGATGAGTTAATTGTTGCTACTAATAAATTTGAGAAGTGGGAAAATGCTGTAGTTTCTATTTTATAAGCAGTACTAGTCATTCAAAGAATATTGCGGATAATACTGGAATTCAGTTTCAGCTATTCTTAGATTTTGAAACTGTATGGAATATCCTTTCATGTGGAAAGAACCTTTATTAAAGTGCCAATTCATCAGGTCTTATTAAAGTTTAACTAAAATATTTTTACTGAATTACAGTAATGCATTGAGGCAAAGTGCAATAATATTTTAAATTTTCAGTAATGTGTTAGAACAGTCTGTCCAGATTGTATTTCATTGAAGATATTAGCATTTTATAAAAGAATTTCTGATGATGTGATTTAGGTGGGGAGAAATAATGAAATTACACTATTAAAATTGTCAAATATATAAAGGAATTCTGAGGAATTTAATCTAAGAAGTTAATTAGTCAAGTGTTAACATACAATAAGAGAATCTGTTCTGTAAATGACTAGGTAAATAATTTTAAAGAATTATTACTATGAAGGTCCTGGAAAAGCAAAAATGTACCCCATTAATT
Source organism: Climacteris rufus (assembly GCA_013398175.1). Lineage (NCBI taxonomy): Eukaryota > Metazoa > Chordata > Aves > Passeriformes > Climacteridae > Climacteris > Climacteris rufus. The sequence goes on along the minus strand of VZRZ01005953.1, from coordinate 441,808 downwards.
TATGAGAGTTTAGTGTTAAGTAACATTATATAATCAGTGACAAGTATATTATTTGTGTTCACCAGTGAAATGCTTATTCTGTGATCAAAAGTATCAATGGTGAAGTTATTAGGATTAAAATGCACTAAAATATTATGTGGAAGATGCAACATAATTAAGTGCTGTAAAAACCATGTAAGTCTCTTCTCCTGTGAGCCACGCAGACTTTGTCTGAGATATGATGCATAGCAAATAAATCAGCTGTTGTATCATTTAATTTTTGGATTTAAAATTGTAAAATAATTATCTTTCCCCCAGAAATTACTGAATAACATTGCTTTAAATATGTCTGGTTTACATGTTAATAATATGAAAACATTTATCTTCCAATTTATCAGAGTTAATCAGGAAACATATCCAAGTGTTTAATCTGCTAGTTTTACTGGGCACTGCTTGATAGGAAGGTTCAGAAGCAAAAACTGAAGTGGCATTTCAATAGCATTATGCTTCCTAAGTTGATAATTGCAGTCCTGATTATTCCTATTGTGCTGATGTTAATCACAGAAGTAGTTAAACTCCAAAGCCTTTTCAGTACTTGCCATTAAGTTTCCCTGGGTGCCTATAATTCTGAGCCTGTATATACATGCACCCAGCAACATGATAGTCTGCTCCAGCCTGGTGAGTCTGGCACCCAAGTGAACTTAAACCTGATCATTACAATTTTTATAGTCTGTGTGACAAGATGACTAATATGAAGGCATTCTTAGTGCTTTCCTATGGAACTAAGATGTGAGGTGGAGCAGCGTTAAGTGTTATTACAGAGGGATAGAGGGGAAGAAGGAAAAGAGATGGTGGGTTCTCTTTCATACATCAGTCACAACACTTTTTCAGGATGTTTGGAAGTTTGCTTTCAGCCGCTTGGTCTGGCAGTTGCTGCAGTTGACTTTTAGTTTAATATCCATCTGGGCGCTGGTTCCTGTAACACGCATTTGGAAAATCCATTGTACAAGACATGAAACTCAATCTTTTAGTGTGCTTGCTGTGTTGGTATGCATGTGTCCAATCTCTCATATTACAGTCTTCAGCAAATGCATGTGTTACAATCTTCTGAATATCCTCAAACCCAGTCTTCAGTGTACTCTCTCAGGGGGAGAATATATGGCACTGGTATGTGGGAGGAGTAGTTCTGGAGTTGTAGAGGAAGAGGTGGAAAACACCCTGCTGAGTGTTGTAACTGTTAAGCTGTTTAATAAAAAGGGAGACATCATAATCACATATTTCCATTTCTACTGCTGACAGTGTTCACTATTCAACTCTTAAAAGGGAAAGTGTACTTCCAGGAGAGGAATCTAGGTACTGAATCCAGGGTAGAGGAAGCCACATAAACCCCCAGGAAGAAAGAAAAAATAATTCTCAACTGCAGAGTTTTGTTATTATTTTAAATATCTGCCTTCACATAATGTTGTTTTTTTTTGGATCTTATGGTTCTGTGGCCCCTTCCCAGATGTTTTACAGGGATCCCTAGGGACTTAAAAAATAGAGTAACAAATGATTTTGTGTTGATTTTTTTAAAATGCATTTTCAGAAGGTCTTTTTCCTCCTGTACTCTTTAATTGGAAAGTATTGCTTGTTAAAATTATGGATTTAAAAAATGTATATATAATTAATTTCAGAAAATGGAAATGGTGAAAATTTTGATGGCTATATCATAGGAATTTTACTGTCTAACACAACAGAGAGATTAATATTCATAATGGATTTAATATTAAAAAAGTACTGTCAGTCACCAGTGAAAATAACAAAACTCTGTTAGCCATTACATCAGTGTTGTTTCTGAGGAACATCCTGTTAATCTACTAATTTGGCAAAGATTGAACTTGCTGAAGACACTTTCCCTTAGTGCAGGAATGAGCAGTTAATATGTTATGTTGGCCAGGCATTTACTCTATCAGTTCTGGCAAGACCCTTTGTAGTAGCTCCATCTGTGAACACAGATGTGGGAAACAGACATGAATTTTTCCCACAGCAGAGTATTTAATACAGAAAGAAGCTGAAAGAGACCAGAGGGGAGAACTAAAATTAAATGTAAGATACATTTAAAATAGTCCATTTGAAGTTTCAGCTAGCTTTAAAGAATGCTTAGAGTGTCAAAAAATGAACTAATGGTTTTCACTCTTACACAGTCTTGTGCTTGTGATCCATTTCACAAGAATGGAAAATGTCTGGAAACTTTTCAGCATTTGGTTTCAGACAATAGACTATAGCCAAATTTGAGACAAAATTTTAGGAAAAAAATTCAATATAACAAAGCTGCAGCTTTCACATTTCTTTTTTGCTATCACATCATTCATTCAGCAAATAGAATCAGTATTTAGGATTGCATTGATTTGCAAATTTTTGCAAACAATGTGAAAAAAAAAAAAGAAGAAAAAAAGGAAAACCGAGTTTAGTTCTTTCTGGTTAATCATCATCCTGTAACATTAGAAGGTTTGTTACAATTTGTTATTTTTCTTAATGAAGGAATAGACATCAGCTGAGTCTTGTCAGGCTGTTCTCCCATTGTTGTAGAAGAGGTGATGAGAGGAGGTGAGAGAGTGCAGGGAACACCCAGACCTTCATAATAATGTTGCTATTTAAAAATAGCAGTTTTATTTTAAATATGCAAGGCATGTATTCCAAAGTGGGTAATTACATACTAGAAAAATCAAAGAATCAGTGTAATACCTCATTATGGGCTTCTTGTGCGGTTGTTATGCCTTCATGTACCTGAGTAATGGACACAGAATTGTCAGATAAGGTTAAGGATTAAGGAAGTTGCATGTTTGACTGCACTGGCAACTGAAAATGAGATGAAGTGTTTTAATACAACATAAGCAGTAGTTGCATGAGTTTATAGAATACTATCAAATATGGAGTCATTCGAAAGTTGAGAGTTGTCTTGGCTAGCTATCCAGTGCATAATTAATTTAGTGTGAGCTGAACGCATTGAATTTAAAAACAAATATTAAAAAGTGCTTAATAGTTATTTTGAAACAATCTAGTTACTTAATGCTTAATGGTTTTACAGAATTTTCTTTTTTCTATAGGTTAACCGGGAGCTTTGTACCAGACTTAATTGTAAGCATGAGCAATCAGATGTGGCTGCACCTTCAAACAGATGAAAGCGTGGGCTCAATTGGTTTCAAGGTTAACTACAAAGGTAACGATACATCATTGGAAGCAAATGTAATGGTGTACCAAACATTAAACTAATATTATGGGGTTTTTTTTCATGTTGCTGGATACATTCTATTTACAGTTCTGTCAGTTTTAAAGAGAAGAAAATGTAAGCTGAATAGAAAAAATAAAATTATTTTCTTAAAGGTCTTATCTCACATGAAAATACACACTTTTTATTTGATGTGTTCTTACAGCCGTTGGGTTTTGGCATGTAGCTTTAGTTTTACTTCTGTGATTTAATATTGAAAACTATGAAAATGAAATATTTCTGTGATTATTTAAAGCTAAATGAGTAAAAGAAATTAATACTTCCTACATTACTTTGAAAATTAATCACGTTTATCACAACATTAAAATAAGCACCACAAGTGAAGATTTCAATTACTGCTGAGTTTTGAGCCAAGACAAAGAAAAACCTAATAATGTTGTTCTTTATGGTCTTACAGTGTGCAATGCACAATATAAACCATCTGTTGCTATTTGATACTTCTGGTAGAACATACAGATTTTATAGAGCGTGAACAACAAAGTCAAAAAAACCTAAAGTACAACATATATATACATACATATTCACTTCTGTGTTGTTACCAAATTAGTTATATGTTATTTTTATATTACGTTTAACATAGATGCATGTATTTCTTGCAAGAATTTTATTAATTGCCTGGTTTTGGTGTAACACCCAAATCAGATAATAGAAAGTATGATTATTCACCAGAAAGGGAGAGAGGAGAGGCAAAAGTAAAACCAGTGACTGTGCATATTGAAAATGGAACTGATGTTGCTGAGGCTGGGCAGATGGAGTGAATAAGCATATGAGGAATAAACCCACACAATGAGACTTGCTGGGTTTTTCTCTATCCATAACTTTCCTGCGACTGTCCGGTTATATTAAGCTCCATAGTGCGATGGTACAAGTGCACTTGTGCACTCTTGATACTCAGATCTAGTGGATTAAGATAGGAAGATCTTAGTACGTTGTTACATGGTATTCATTAAGACCTAGGATTTTGCCATTCAGACTGTTGAAAGGGGCAAGAGAATGATTAGTTCAAACAAGTTTAAGAATTTGCTAATACAGCAAAACTTCAGTAGAAATGGACGAGTTTTAGATCTGAACTCTAAATAATTTGCACAGCTTACGTTCTTGACTTTTTTATTTAAATAATTCTTTCCTGACAAAATTAATTTTACTTGCAGCAATTTTAGTTTGCAGAAGGCAGAGAAATTTTGTCTGTTCTTATAATATATGCTATGTCTTGTTTTATTCATGAGTATTTATTCATTTATTCTTGGAAGTTATCGGTCTGCAAGAATAAAATTAATTGAATATGAATAGATAGAAGGGTACTGAAAGGGTGAACATTCACAACAGCATCTCCATATAATCAACTTGTGATTGCATGCCTAGATACTGAATCTATTTTTCCCTTGCCCTACAATGGTACTTTGCATTAGTTCACTAAATAGCACTTGAATGCAGCAAGCACTCAATGGGTTGGTGCTGTGTGGTAGTGGGGCGGGGGAGGGTTGCCTTTTTTTTTTGCCCCCTTTTGTTTTTGTTTGGGTTTATTCTGTGGGTTCTCTCAACCCTCACCCCTAATCCAGAGTATGGGATAACTTTTTTTTATCTAAGTTGCCTTCTGTTTGATCCCTCAGAGGATATGTCCCTTAGACATATCAGAAATTGGGCAATGTTCCTAAAATAAAATGGAAAGGGTAGTAAGGGTGATTCAGGTTTTAAGGGGTTGCTATTTCTGTTGTTTTTAACTTTCTGTTTAAATCCTCTCTAGTACTAGAATAAAAAAAATTGCAAAGAATTTTCTCTTTCCAGAGAATTTTCAGAAATACTTAAGAGAATGGTGATTTCTAGAAGCCAAGGTCAAAGATCATTTTAATTTAAGTGATTTCTTGAATTCTTTAGACTATATGCCTAACTTGCATGTGCATCTCTTAACTGGATCAAATGTATTCCTTTAACTTGTCCCCTTCCACCTCAAAAATTCCACTATCCACTTAGATGCTGAACTAAGGCTGATACTGTGTCTATTTATGCGTATGTGTATTATATGTTTAGGTCTTGTAAGCTTCTGCTCACATAAAAGCTACAATTACATTAGCATTTTAGATCAGACCCGGTAGTTTGATTTTTGAACTGAATCTTCTTCTCATCATTCCCACTGCCCTTGTTTTGGTTTTCATCATGGAGCAATCTTGAAAGGCACAAATTACACTTGCTTGAGGTAATACATAAGATGCAATTGAATAGCATCAGGAATAGCAGTACTTCTGTGCTCCAGCTCCTAACAGGCATTTCTCAGGAAACTGTAAAGCTTTTCCAAAGTAAACCACTAAAACACAATTAAGTACTTATAGATAATATGGGTATACTACCTTTTATTGTTTTACTTTATGGATGCTCTTATGTTGCGGTTGATTGCTTGATACTGTACTTGATAACTGTACTCATTAACAGCTAAAATACTTCACTACTGAAAGATTTTGATGCCTAAATCTGTTTCTGTGCTTCTCAGGCTCAGCTGCGTAGAGGTAGTGGAGATGTACATGCTTCATCCCATCAAAAGTCATAATGACATTCTTCAATCTAGGTGACATTTGGATCTGATTCTGGCAGGCATTTTAAAAAATATAGATTGTTCCAAGTTCTACATGCAATATGACAGGAAGAAAAAAGGTTGTGGAATGTCATCACCCAGTGGCCTTTACCCATTCTCCCCCAAAATGGTACATTTGCTTAAGGTGCGAGATAGAAGGTCACCTCCTTTCTGACTGGGATAGAATTGAATATGCCATATCATTTTTAATTATAGAAGTAGACAAATTGATTTTTAAATACGTCTGTATTTATCAGTTTGTAGCTGAGTAATTCTTTTAAATTTATGTTATTATAGGAACTAACAATTGATCCTCTTTTATGTATCCGCCATTTGAGAGAATCCAGTAAGGTTTTGTGAAATAATAAAAATATTTGTCCGCTTTTACATTAAGGTGTTGCATATGGAATTATTTTATGATTTTGATAGCTAGATTCCATTATAAATATTTAAATATTAAAAATAGATTTAAATATTTGCAAAAGTATTTTAAAGTAAATAAGTTTTCATTGTTGCTGTTTTGAAATCCCTTTTCCAGTATCCTATAAAATAAAACTAGAAGGTAGAGTAATGAAGATCAGGATTGGGCAGGACAGAAATACAAGCACTGCCTCACTAGTGATATATTTTATCTGTTATCCACTGTTGTATAAAATGGTTTGGGATTTTTTCATGCTTCAAATATAGGCATAGCACTATTAAGTAAAAACATGAAATATTTAGAAATCTGAAACTTTAAGTGAATTATTTTCACATTATAATTTTGGGGATTATTTGAAAACCTTTCATTTTATAATCCTTTCTTTAGATATGAGATCAGACTTTAGTGCTTGTGTAATTACCAAGCAAAACAAATAAATAATGGCTTGTTTTCAGACTTCCGACATCAGTACTATGGAAAGAAACTGTCAATTAATAGTTATCACTGTTGACATGTTGCATGAACACTTAGGATCATTCAGTATTTCATGAAATGGTGCCGTATTGTCACAGTAGCACTTCCATTCCCAAAGCCATGGTGAAGAGGAAATAAGTATTTATCTAAACAATAGTAGAGAAACAGTCTCCGACATACTCAAACGCTGGAACTGAATGGTCTTCATGTATAATTGAATGAAAAATAGCTCCAAAAAATATGAGAAAAACAAACAAAACCATGTCAGAGTCTTCAAAGAAATGATTTTTTGTGAGATAGGATTTTGAAGAATTGTGAATTTATTTTGATTCAAAAAATCTTTGAGAATCTAGCAATGGAATATTATAGCTCTTGGAAAATTGTACAAGAGAATTTTAAGTGCAATAGCTTTAATATACACTTATTTTCTTTTGTAACTTTGGACGTATGTGAAAGATTAAATACAAGATATTCCTTATACACTTCTTCAAAATAAATTGTATGACAGAATTTGTGGGATTAAAGAATAATGTAAATAATCATGGTGTAGATTAATAGAAAGAACTGCTTTTAGGGATGAAATCAGCAGTGTAAATATAGTACAAAATCATCTATCAGCATCTCATGGAAAAGCTGAACTTCTGAAACACAATAAACTAACTTCAGGGTAGTCTAGTTCTGTTGGGTACTGATATCACACCCTCAGTTTCTGAGCTGTGGCCAAATTCGAAGGCAGTTTTTTCTTTTAGTGTATCCATTTTATTTTTCTCTACATAACAGTCTACATATTTTTTAAAACCTCTTAAATCAGTAGGTTATCTTGATAGTTCTAATTGCATAAGAAAATAAAGTTGAAGAAGGTTGTGTTGAAGTGCAATGATAAGTTGTAGAAGAGGATTGCTTAAGATGCCAAACTAGATAGGAGTGTAGGTATAAAGTTAATTTGAAGCACAGTAGACTTGCTTATCAATTTTCTGCATTGATGATCTAATTTTAGAATATGGCATTTACACTCTGACACCCAATATTTCACATTATTTCTTTTTGCTTAAAGCATGACATTCATCTTGCTTCAACCACTATGGCTTGTGTTCCTGAGTGTGTAGGATATTATTGTAGCCTGGGGTAGCCTTCTGGAGTTCTTGATCCCCATTTGATTGTATTTTTCTAGCAGTAAGCACTGAGTTTCAGACACGTGAGATTTTTTGTCACAGAGATATTTTTCCATGACTAACTGTCCAACAGCCATTGCTTTTCTATTGGTGACAGAATACTGAATTATCTGAATTAGCTAGATAGTTTAATCCATTGTTAGTCCCCTAACTATGTCTGGAAACATGAATTTCAGACATGAAATAAGACACATTTACCATAACACAGACTTCAGGAAGGTCTCATCCTGACAAACTGTGAGAGTAGCTTATTTATGAAATTTATGCCTTCATGTTCATTCTGCCAAGAAAAATATAGCTCTAATTCCTGCTGTTCTTATTATGAGCTGATAAAAAAAAAAATCTCAGTGAGATTGTGGATGCTTCATTGCATAGTTTTGGGTTTCACAAGACCATTGATGTGGTTTTTTTGCTAAATACTACGTAATCCCAGTTTTGTGAGAAAGGGGAAGTGAAGCTTTTCTGCTTTCTGCACATCAAAATCAGGAAGAAAATCGATGACACACTTCTCCTTTCTGAACTGCTCAGTTTCATAAGTTTCAGTATATATTCTCTTGTGGTATTGTCACTGTTCTGATGATTTCTGTTGCCTTTGTACCCACTCTCCTCCGTGCTTCTCATCATGTGTTTGTTCTCTTTGTGTGTTTTGTGGTGCATTAACTAGACAGGATCGTATCAGTTACATATTTATTTGGCTTCTACACTCGATTCTATTCCTTGTGCATTCTAACTTCAATTTTGCAGAAAGAATGACAAGCAGAGATTCACACTGATTACAGAAATCCCTGCAAATTATTTTGATCTGTGCCATGATTAGTTCAATTTCTTAAATGCAAATACTCCTTTGTATTTTAATAAATTTAAACATTTATTTTTGTGCAATACCATTAACTAACAGTTTACTAATACAGCATGATTTTCTCTGTACTGATTCCATTTCTGCTGAAAGTGTGTTATTGGCAAGTTTTTAAATCAAGATCATTTCTATTTCAGACCTCTCTTGAATATATTGAGCAAAAGGGCATCCATTTCAGAAATGGACTTAATACCAAGATGATAATTGGCGATGTATTTTAGTCTTGTATTCTTCCTGTTTTGTTGGCCACAACTCACCACTGACTTTTTCTGACCCTACTCAGTCAGTATTATCCAAATATGTTAATAATATTTTTATCTAATTCTCAAATAATGTATTAAACATAAAATCTCCTGTTTGTAATCTCTAGATTATAAGAATATGAGAGCATTTATAGAAAGTCATAATAAAGATTCATTTAACTGTGTGCAACAAAAGGAAAAGAGAGCAAGCAATGATATAGTGATACTTCTACAAAGTGTTTTCTTACTCTCCAACAGTTTGTAGCACAGATACTTCCTAAATACAGTGTATTCAGAGTAAGTAAAACTTGATGGATTTTTTCATCCGTGATTTCGTCTATTTTTTCCTCTCAAGTCCACATGCATTTCAAGTATTCTAAATATTTTATTGCAAGGACATTTCAGTGAAGTATTTAATTTTGTTCCCTGTAGTTCTAGCTTCATCTGATAACTTTTTTCCTAGAAAATATAATATATTTACTCATCCATTTTACTGCTTACTCAGGTTTGTAAGACCTTTATTTCTTCACAGATAATTGTCCTCATTGCTATTTTGTGTAAACTATCATCAGCAAGCTTTGTCATTTCACTACTTGCCTTGTTTTCTATCTACTAATATATTGTCAAACAATAACTTTAACTACCCAGGCATCTGCTGGACAAGCAACATGGCAAGGCACAAATAGTCCAGGAGGTTCCTGGAAAGCATTGTCAGCTTTCTGACATGGGTACTGGAGGACCCCACAAGGAATGGTGTACTGCTCAACCTCATACTAACAAATGAGGAAGGCCATTTTGGAGATCTAAAGGTTGGAGGCAGCCTTGGTTGTACTGACCATGAGATTGTGGAGTTACATATCAGGAAAGGAGGAAGCAGGGCAGCAAGTAAGATTACAACCATGGACTTCAGGAGAGCTGACTTTAGTCTCTTCAGGGATGTTCTTGGAAGAATAATGTGGGAAGAGGCCCCACAAGGAAATGGGGTCCAAGAGAGTTGGTTGATATCCAAGGATCACTTCCAAACCTAATCAAGAATGATGCACCCTAATGAGTAAGAAATTGGACAGACAAGACAAGAGACATGTGTGGAAGAACTCCTGTAATTACTCAAACTTCAGCAGGAAATACACAGGAGATGAAAGCAGGGATGGAAGCAGTCACTTGGAATGAATATAGAGAGGTTGTCAGAGTAAGTAGAAATGGCACCAGGAAGACCAAGGCCAATCTGGAATTAAATCTGGCCAAGGATGTCAAGGACAACAAGGGCTTCTTCAAATACATTAATAACAGAAGAGAAACAAAAGGATAATGTGGGCCCATTAGTAAATGGAGGGGGTACCCTGGTAGCAGAGGATGCAGGGAAGGCAGAGTTATCAAATGACTTCTTTGCATTGATCTTCACTGACAAGAGGAGTCCTCAGGGATCTCTGACCCATGAGATCAGGGTAAAAGTGTCTTGGAAGGAAGACTTTTTTGCTTGGTGAAGGAGGATTGGGTTAGACAACACCTAAGCAAACTTGACATCCACAAGTGCGTGGGCTCTGATGGGATGCATCCTGAGTGCTGAGAGAGTTGTTGAACACCATAGCAAGGTCACTCACAGTCACCTTTGCAAGGTCGTGGCAATCAGAAGAGATGCCTGGGGACTGGCAGAAGGTTAATTTAACCCTGCTTTTCAAAAAGGGAAAGGAGGACACAGGGAGCTATCAGCTAGTCAACTTCACCTCAGTCCCTGGAAAGGTGATGGAGCACCTCATTCTGGAGGCCATTTCTATCCATATGGATGACAAGAAGGTGATCAAAAGTATTAGGCATGGATTCACCAAAGGTAAATCAGGCTTGACCAACCTGATTGCCTTCTATGATGAAACAACTACAAGGATAGGTGAGGGAAGAGCAGTGGATATTGTCTACCTCAACTTCAGCAAGGCTTTTGACTTTGTCTCTCAAAATCCTCATAGACAAATCAGGAAGTATGGACTGTGAGGTGGATTGAGAACTGGTTGAATAGCAGATCCCAGAGGGTCATAATTAGTGACACAGGGTCTAGTTGCAGGCTTTTCACTAGTGGTGCCCTCCAAGGTTCCATACTGACCTCAGTATTGTTTAATTTATTCACCCATGACTTGGATGAAGGGGCAGATCCCTTCTCAGCAAGTTCAGTGATGACAGAAAGCTGTGAGAAGTGGCTGATACCCCAGAGGGCTGTGCAGGCCTTCAGAAGGACCTTGACAGGTTTGAGAGATTGCAGAGAAGAACTGTTTGAAATTCAACAAAGGCAAGTACAGGGTCCTGCACCAGGGAAAGAATAACCCTGTGACCCAGTACAGACTGGGAGTGACCTGCTGGTAAGCAGCTCTGGGGAGAAGGAGTCCTGGTGGAAAACAAACTGTCCATAAGCCAGCAGTGTGCCCTTATGGCCAAGAAGGCCAATGGTATCTTGCAGGAGGATTGCCAGCAGGCGTAAAGAGGTGATCCTGTCCCTCTACNGTGTAAACTATCATCAGCAAGCTTTGTCATTTCACTACTTGCCTTGTTTTCTATCTACTAATATATTGTCAAACAATAACTTTAACTACCCAGGCATCTGCTGGACAAGCAACATGGCAAGGCACAAATAGTCCAGGAGGTTCCTGGAAAGCATTGTCAGCTTTCTGACATGGGTACTGGAGGACCCCACAAGGAATGGTGTACTGCTCAACCTCATACTAACAAATGAGGAAGGCCATTTTGGAGATCTAAAGGTTGGAGGCAGCCTTGGTTGTACTGACCATGAGATTGTGGAGTTACATATCAGGAAAGGAGGAAGCAGGGCAGCAAGTAAGATTACAACCATGGACTTCAGGAGAGCTGACTTTAGTCTCTTCAGGGATGTTCTTGGAAGAATAATGTGGGAAGAGGCCCCACAAGGAAATGGGGTCCAAGAGAGTTGGTTGATATCCAAGGATCACTTCCAAACCTAATCAAGAATGATGCACCCTAATGAGTAAGAAATTGGACAGACAAGACAAGAGACATGTGTGGAAGAACTCCTGTAATTACTCAAACTTCAGCAGGAAATACACAGGAGATGAAAGCAGGGATGGAAGCAGTCACTTGGAATGAATATAGAGAGGTTGTCAGAGTAAGTAGAAATGGCACCAGGAAGACCAAGGCCAATCTGGAATTAAATCTGGCCAAGGATGTCAAGGACAACAAGGGCTTCTTCAAATACATTAATAACAGAAGAGAAACAAAAGGATAATGTGGGCCCATTAGTAAATGGAGGGGGTACCCTGGTAGCAGAGGATGCAGGGAAGGCAGAGTTATCAAATGACTTCTTTGCATTGATCTTCACTGACAAGAGGAGTCCTCAGGGATCTCTGACCCATGAGATCAGGGTAAAAGTGTCTTGGAAGGAAGACTTTTTTGCTTGGTGAAGGAGGATTGGGTTAGACAACACCTAAGCAAACTTGACATCCACAAGTGCGTGGGCTCTGATGGGATGCATCCTGAGTGCTGAGAGAGTTGTTGAACACCATAGCAAGGTCACTCACAGTCACCTTTGCAAGGTCGTGGCAATCAGAAGAGATGCCTGGGGACTGGCAGAAGGTTAATTTAACCCTGCTTTTCAAAAAGGGAAAGGAGGACACAGGGAGCTATCAGCTAGTCAACTTCACCTCAGTCCCTGGAAAGGTGATGGAGCACCTCATTCTGGAGGCCATTTCTATCCATATGGATGACAAGAAGGTGATCAAAAGTATTAGGCATGGATTCACCAAAGGTAAATCAGGCTTGACCAACCTGATTGCCTTCTATGATGAAACAACTACAAGGATAGGTGAGGGAAGAGCAGTGGATATTGTCTACCTCAACTTCAGCAAGGCTTTTGACTTTGTCTCTCAAAATCCTCATAGACAAATCAGGAAGTATGGACTGTGAGGTGGATTGAGAACTGGTTGAATAGCAGATCCCAGAGGGTCATAATTAGTGACACAGGGTCTATTTGCAGGCTTTTCACTAGTGGTGCCCTCCAAGGTTCCATACTGACCTCAGTATTGTTTAATTTATTCACCCATGACTTGGATGAAGGGGCAGATCCCTTCTCAGCAAGTTCAGTGATGACAGAAAGCTGTGAGAAGTGGCTGATACCCCAGAGGGCTGTGCAGGCCTTCAGAAGGACCTTGACAGGTTCGAGAGATTGCAGAGAAGAACTGTTTGAAATTCAACAAAGGCAAGTACAGGGTCCTGCACCAGGGAAAGAATAACCCTGTGACCCAGTACAGACTGGGAGTGACCTGCTGGTAAGCAGCTCTGGGGAGAAGGAGTCCTGGTGGAAAACAAACTGTCCATAAGCCAGCAGTGTGCCCTTATGGCCAAGAAGGCCAATGGTATCTTGCAGGAGGATTGCCAGCAGGCGTAAAGAGGTGATCCTGTCCCTCTACTCAGCCATGGTGAGGCGTATCTGAAGTGCTGTGACCAGTTTTGGGCTTCTCAGTGAAAAAGAGATGTGGAGCTCCTGGAGCGGGTTCAGTGGAGGGCAACCAAAACGGTTAAGGGACTGGAGCATTTTCCTTAGAGGGCAGGCAGAGGGAACTGGGCCTGTTCAGTCTTGAGAAGAGACAGTGGAGAGGGATCTCATGAATGTCTGTAAATATCTGAAGAAACGGTGTCAAGAGGATGGAGTCAGGCTCTTCTTGGTGGTACCAAGCAACAGGACAAGAGGCAACAGGCAGAAACTGATGCACAGGAAGTTCTGCCTGAACATGAGGAAAAACTTCTTTAATGTGCAATGACCATGCACTGGAACAGATTGTGTAGGGAGTTTGTGCAGTCTCTCTCACTGGAGATATTCAAGAGCCATCTGGACATAATCCTGTGCAATATGCTCTGGGATGGCTCTGCTTGAGCAGGGACGTTGAACCAGGTGACTTTCTGTGCTCCCTTTCAGCCTTACCCATTCTGTGATTCTGTGAAACAGATTAGATGGAAGAAGTCCATTAGTAACTTCTCTACTCTGGTAGAACTGACCATTTACTTTTACAATCAACTAACTGCATTTTAAGCAACCATGAAGAAAAAGCCTGACTTTTTATGAAAGAGTTCCTAATCTCTGTAAGAACCTTCCATTTGTGGTTCCTCAAATGCCCTTTTAGAACTGCAAATAGTATGCCTAAATTGGATTTCTCTCATCTCTATGCCAGCTAATCTTGCTGGAAAGCACTGGTAGACTTGTAATGGAGGTCTTTGCTTTAAAATAACCATGCTGCTTTGTGGATGTCATTATTATCCATGTCAGCTGAATCTATGCTTAATTACAATTTCTACAGTTTTGTTACATCTCAGGTTTCCTCCTCCGTACTTTTCAGATGTTCTTTGGAACTCTTTCTGAAAACAGACATTGTATTTGCATGTCTGTCCTACAGTACTAAAATCACCTTAAGAAATTGGACATTTCTTAAACTTTTCTACCTGCACTTTGAGTGACAACCCAAGTTCTTTTCATAGAATCTGAAAAATTACTTAGGTTTTCCGCTATTGCTTTATGGCACCTCTAGAAACAGCTAGGCAAAATGGAAGTTTATGTTCTTCTTTCTGTTGGAGTACCTATGTTTCTTGATTATTAGTTTTTGGTAGATTTTGGGGGTTATTAGAGGCCTGTTTACAAATGATCATGTGTTGTTCCTAGAAACCAAGTTCTTCCAAACTTTGATGCATAACATCAGAAGAGGTTTGGCTTTTGTTTTTTCTTTTGTCATTGTTGTTCTTTTTTGCTTGTTTTGTTGTTCACAGAATCACTAGGTTGGAAGAGACCTTCAAGATCACCGAGTCCAACCCATCCCCTAACACCTCCACTAAACCATGGCACCGAGTGCCACGTCCAGTCCTTTTTTAAACACATCCAGGGATGGTGACTCCACCACCTCACCAGGCAAAGAATTCCAGTATTTTACCTCTCTTTACATAAACAACTTTTTCCTAATATCCAACCTGTATTTCCCCTGGTGCAGCTTGAGACTGTGTCCTCTTGTTCTGTCAGTTGCTGCCTGGAAAAAGAGACCAACCCCCACCTGACTACAACCACCCTTCAGGAAGCTGTAGAGAGTGATAAGGCCACCTCTGAGTCTCCTTTTCTCCAGGCTAAACAACCCCAGCTCCCTCAGTCGTTCCTCACAGGGCTTGTATTCCAAGCCCCTCACCAGCCTTGTTGCCCTCCTCTGGATGCGTTTGAGGGTCTCACTGTCCTTCCTAAACTGAGTAGCCCAGAACTGGACACAGCACTCAAGGTGTGGCCTCACCAGTGCCAAGGGGAAGAATGACTTCCCTGGTCCTGCTGGCCACACCATTCCTGATACAGGCCAGGATGCCGTTGGCCTTCTTGGCCGCCAGGGCACACCGCTGCCTCATGTTCAGTTGGCTGTCGACCAACACCCCCAGGTCCCTTTCCGCCTGGGCACTGCCCAGCCACACCATCCCAAACCTATAACAGTGCAGGGGGTTATTGTGACCAAAATGCAGGACTCGGCACTTGGACTTATTAAATTTCATCTTATTGGGCTCTGCCCATCCATCCAACCATTCCAAGTCTCTCTGCAGAGCCCTCCTACCTTCCAACAGATCGACACACACTCCCAGCTTAGTGTCATCTGCAAATTTAGTAATGAAAGACTCAATACCCTCATCCATGTTGTCAATAAAAATATTGAAGAGAACTGGGCCCAGCACTGACCCCTGAGGAACGCCACTAGTGACTGGCCACGAGCTGGATGCAGCACCATTCACCACTACTCCCTGGGTCTGGCCGTTCAGCCAGTTCTTAACCCAGTGAAAAGTGCTCCTGTCCAAGCTGTGGGCTGTTGTTTTTGTTGTTGTGATTTTAGCTTTTAATTAGTAACTTCTTCCAACAGGTTTTTTGACATTTCTTTGGTAGTTCATCTTAATTATTAGAAAAGTTCATGTTCGTTGTACTGCTGAAATAAGGAATTTTTTATTTTGCGTTTGAGTTTGAATGAAGACTAGTGCTGCTCTACTAGCCCTTTTCTACCCTTAGTGAAGAGACTGTGTGAAGCAATTTGTGTTTAAACACACAAATAGATGTATTATAATACAAGAAATACATGTTACTATGTAATTTGCAATTTATAAATATTCAAAATTATACACTTAATATAATTTATAGGGAAAAATATAAATTGATGTTGGATCAGATTTGATCTTTCATAGCTTCTTAAATGGTATTTCCGAGCACTTAAAAGCTATGCAGTTTACATTATAGTGAAGGTCTTAAAAATTTAATGCAAGAAGGGGTTAGAAAAGTATAACTTTGTATGCAATCAGTGGAATTTAGCTTTCCAATAAATTTTTACTAGTATTTCTTGAACTCTGTAATCTTTCAAAGCAAATATATTGGTCTTGGGTTATTGAAAACTAATAATAAGCTGTCTCTAAAAGCAGTTGCATCAGAATATATTTGAGTGTGGAGTTTTTTGGTTGTCTTTTCTGGACAAATTTTTTTCTGGACAAATAATTTCTGGAAGGTGTATAGTTTTGGTATTGGGAAACTTTTACTTTTCAGTTAACTTTCCCAAATTGGTGAAAAATCTAAAAGCAAGTTCCTAGAAAATGAAATTATATGTTTTTTTTTTTAAATGTCACCTCTCTATTTCCCCAAATATTTATTTGCTGGTGCTTATTGCTTCTTTTTGAATATTTATTTTAAATTCTGATTTAGCTATTAGACTAGATGATCTTGGGGTTGGACAAGGCAATCTCCAGAGGTCTCTTCCTACCCTTACTATTCTGATTCTCTGCATCTTAGTGTTGTTTCATATTATAACTTCCAAGTTGCTTTAAAAATGAGGTTATTTGTCTTCAACAACTCAATTTAATATTCATATTTTGACTTAATTTTTTTTGTTTGATTAAAAGGAAGGTAATTATTTCCATGGCACTGACTTATGATCCTTTTTCTACAACTCCCCCCTCGTCAATGGAGAACTGGTCAGACAAGTTGTTATTTGAAGGTGACTCCCACAACTTTTTAATTTTGCTCAATAAAACTGTAGGTCATTCTTTCTGCTTAACAATATTTAATTAAAAGCATTTAGCAATCCAACCTTTTGTGATAGTGTTATCTATAAAGAAGAGCAGAGGGATTTTCACTGCTCTGACCTTAGTTTGCTGGGCAATATGAATACTTTATGTGTGGAAAGGTCATCTTTTGCTATGTCCCTAAGTATTAGCTACTGCTTAAACCAGGACACCGGGCTAAATGGCTGTTGCTTGGATTTGTCCTCCACAGCATTTCAGTGTGTGTTTAACTGCAATTGGTTTTGTTGTCTTAGGCATTAAGCATATGTGTTACAAGAGACTAACTATTTATCTTTGATTTGGGGATAAAAAATACACTCAGAACTGCTTGTTTAAGTTAAAATTTTCTTACAAGCCTTTTTGAAATTTATCTATGTTACTGAAAGTAAGAACAAATATACAGATAATAAAGCAATTCGTGCTCTTGGAAGATTGTCATGGGCAAAGTTAGGATTTGAAAGCCCAGCGTGACAGAAGAGTAGTTAGGATATCTTGACTTG
This sequence comes from Climacteris rufus, assembly GCA_013398175.1. Classification (NCBI taxonomy): domain Eukaryota; kingdom Metazoa; phylum Chordata; class Aves; order Passeriformes; family Climacteridae; genus Climacteris; species Climacteris rufus. The sequence continues at coordinate 424,260 of VZRZ01005953.1, read as the reverse complement.
AAGGGCTTTAAAAAGTGCCATGAATATAGAGTTCTGTCTCCATACTTGATATCTTTATTTTCTCTGAGTGAATCTACCTCATTATTTACAGTACATAATTCTTATGTTGTCCACAAACTGGCAGTGATTCCCAAGTTCAAACCTCTTTTCTTCACACGTTTTTTTCACTCTCTTTTCTTCACACATTTTACAGCACTGGCAATTTGTCATGCCATCAGTTTTCTTGCAGTGGTGAAGGTCTATGTGTGGCAGTCTCTGTAGATGTCTGCTTTCAAAAAAGTAAGATGCATTTCCTGCTACATCAGCTTGTGAAGGGATGACAGAATTAAGATTTCCATCTGTTTTTCTGCTGAAGTAACATCATGGCATAGTCGTTGCTTAATTTCTTCATCTATTGGTGTTGAGTGTAACAGAGGGCTATAAATTTATCTTGTTTGAATGAAAAGTAAAGCTAGCTGTTTTATTTTGTATATTTTAATATTTAGGATAGCTGCAAGCAGGTCAGTGCTATATTTAAAATACAGATTTTAAATTTAAAATGTATGTATATATAGAGGTTTTTCAAAACGTTTCCAGATGAAAAACTTGAAAGAATCAGCATAACTGATTGAGATCTTGCATTTCTCTAACTTGAACGTCTAAGTTTTCCATATTGCCAAGCTTATGCCCTGACAATATTCTTTTTTTATCTTCTTTTTCCTCCAAGTCAATAATTAATTTCTGTGAGTGCTAATATGCTAGGTAACAACTACATCAGCAGGGCCTTTTCATCACATATTTTCATGTTCTCAGAAACTTCTATTAATTACTTATATTGTATTGAAGTAGACTGTATCTTACATTTATTGCTGGCTTTTTATTTGAGTTTGCTGTTGCTTGGCATTTTCTGTAGCATATTTCCAGAAAAAAATGCCTATAAGCTGTAATGCTTTAGATTTGCCCAACTGTTGCAATTAACCCCAGCAGGCAGCCAAATCCCACCCAGCCACATGCTTGCACCCCTTGCAGCAGGATGGGGGAGAGAATCAATAGGGAAAAAGTGAGAAAACTCACAGACTGAGATAGAGTTTGATAAGTAAATAAGCTGCACATGTAAGCAAAACAAAGCAAAGCACTCATTCCCCATTTCCCATCGTCAGGCAGATGTTGAGCTGCTTCCATGAAAGGAGGACATCATTATGTGTAATGGTTACTTGGGAATGCAAACTCTGTAGCTCTGAAAGTCCCTGTCTCCCTCCTTCTCCCAACTTTTATTGCTGAGCATGATATCAAATGGTATGGGGTATCCCTTGGGTCAGTTGGGTTCAGCTGTATTGGCTGTGTCACCTCCTGCTTGTGCACCCCCAGCCTCCTCACTGGTGGGGTGGTGAGGACAGCAAAGACCTTGACTCTGTGTAAGCACCAATCAGCCACAGGTAAAGCATAACATAGGTAAAACTTAACAACACTATTTTCGTTGCAAATCCAAAATGTAGCACCATGAGCCTCTCTGAAGAAAATGAACCCTTACCCCAGCCAAAACTATTACACCAGCTTACTATATAACAATGCTTACTTCCAAAGATGGTGCACAGATAGTGCCCTAATCAATACATTACCTCGCATTAAATTTATTAGGTTTTTTTGAACTGATGAGTCTGTACTTTCACTGTAATTGGTGTTATTGCCATCCTTTTGGTATGATTGAATTGTCATCATATTTTGCTGGCGCTGAAGCAACAGTTTACTAAAAGCTAGTTTCTTTGTCACAGAGAACATTCTATGAATTTCTACTTGATGTGCTTTTTTTTTTTGCTTTTATAGATTCTATTTCAATTTCAATTTTTTATCAAAAATTATAGTAAAAACTATACAAAGAGCGCATTTAACTCAGAACATGCCTTTAGCTTACATATACTGATAATTCATGTTGGTTATCTAAAATATATATTGAACATCCCCTTTCATAATTATATTTGAAGTACAAATTTTTGTTTACCTTGCTGTCATATTCTTATGGGAATTGTACATATTGTGGCTGCACAGGGCCTCTCTTGAGAAATTCTTTCCAATGCAGACTATGAAAACAACAAGATAAGGGTTGGACATCCGCTGTTTTTCCTGATCTGTTTTGATTCAAGACAGAGTGTGTTTTGGAATTGGGTGTTGTAGGACTTCAGCCAATCACCCCGGGGGGTGGATGACCACTGTCCAATCACCTAATGGGTTCTTACCATATATAAGGGGAAAATACAACAATAAATTGCTTTTGCTGCTTCTCACTGCACTGGATTGTGTGCTCTGTTCCCGGTAAAACTGTGACATACATATGAAATACAGCACTGAGTACATGCATTTTAATACACTCATTAAGGATTCACATGGATTAGAAATAAAAATTTGCATTTTTCAATTAAAAATCCATGATCATATTGTGTTATGGCTTATACTTTTGAATTCGCCATTGTATTCTCTCCCAGAACAACTGGCAAAACGTTGTAGGTTTTTTTCTGTGATGGTTTCATAAGTTTGGGAGGTCTAGCTTTTTGGGTGTGGTAGGGGCCAAAAGATGGCTCCTGTAAGGAGCTTCCAGAAGCTCCCATAGCTGTTTGGTCAGGGTCTATCTCAGACGGCTCCTGGGAGATTGATGTGCTGTTTTCCACAGTTGGGCCAATTAGGAAGGACAGAAACGCTTCTGCAACAGTATATTTAAAAAGCAATCTCTGTAGCATGCACGCATGTGCCGTATAGTCACGTAGGTGTAGGTTAGGCAGAGGAGAGGGAGTATAGCAAACAACTGAGAAGAACAACTGAAACATCAGATGTGAAAGCCAGCAAACTCTGCCAGTCTGCCAAAGAAGAGGAGCGATGGGGGAGGAGGTTCCCACATCATCGGAACTGAGACATTCTTGTGGCCTGTGGTGAGAAACTTTAATCAAACTTGGAACAGAGATGGTGCAGAAGGGAGTGAACTCCCACAAGAGTAGCTGTGTCTGGTGGGGACCAAGGACTTTGCTCCTGAATCAAGAAGGGAGTCAATTAAGTTAAAAGAAGCCCGGTTTGATTCCTATCCTAAGAGAGAGACCAGCTTGACGGGGGGATGGAGCGGCAGCAAGTCCGGGCGGGCTGCGCCAACTTCTGCAAACTTGCCACGGCGAAGAAGAAGAGAGAGGGAGAGAGGGAGAGAAACAAATGGCTAAGAGTAAAATCTGACCTCCTCTTCCAGGTATTCAAAACTTTACTAGACAGGATCCTGGGTAAACTGCTTTAAGTGATCTTGTTAAGCAGATGGGTTGGACTAGATGATCTCCAGAGGTACCTTCCAACCTGAATGTTTCTGTGATTCTGTGATTCTATTATGAAAAATAAAATAAAATTCAAGAGACATATCTCTTGCTTTTTTAAGGGAGGGAAAAAAAAGTAATGGGGGGATAAAAAACTTTTCCCCTATGCTCTCCAGGATAGGTTCCTTCTATTATTCTGTTTTTAACTTTAAGTATCACCAAACACTTAAAGTTGCAACAGAATTGTCAGCATTTATATACTAGAGAATTCTGGAAGTAATCTAGGAAACAAATATTTTTTGCTTTTTTTAAACAGGAGAAAATTAGGATTTTGAATTATAAACTTGCACTTTTTAAAAATGTCATTCTCTATAAATTATTTTAAACGTTTTCTTGTTCTAAATTACTTGTCATAAGACTGGCAGTTATAACATTTTATATCAGTCCAGTGTCCATTTGAGACAATTTTCTGTGGTTTAGTTTTGTTACATTGAGAACTACCGGGAAAATACCTGTCCTTTATGATTTATAACGACCAGAGTTCTATATCTTCCTTTACCATGGAATAAAAAATTAGACTCCCTCAAATGGGAACACCTTTCAATACTAAAAGGAAAAATGCATACACAGACATATTTTTGCAGTTAAACAGTCTAGAAGAATTACATATATGTGCAATTTCAATTATCTCTAAGGTTGACCAATGTGTCATTTTGCATAGGTTGTACATAGTGAGCATGTAGGAGCCAGTTCCTGGAACTTTACCTACACAAAGGTACAACTGCATCATGAAAGTACAACTGAATGAAGTTGTAATTCTATGGTGAAAGCTTTATTAATGCTGATCAACAGGTGAGGGAGACAGCTAATGAAAGAAGACCACAGCTGACTTCTTAGCTAAACTGAGTCTGGGGACACTGTTTTGAATTACTTACAACTAGAGTTTAAGAGTGAAGCATTTGAAATTACCAAGTCTTGGAAATTTGAAATTTTTTCAAGAAACTTCAGTGAAAGGCATTTAAGGTCTTGGTTTTATTTTCTGCAAATTACAGGGTTTTTTCCTTTCAAATGGAACTAGAGGTTGTAGAGTGGGGTTTTTTTTGTTTTGTTTTGTCCTTTTGTTTTTTTTAGTTATTGACAAATATGGAAAACTGTATAAAATCACAGATATAATATCAGTTAAATCTGCATTTTAAATTACTTGGAAAAATACAGAGATATGAGCATGTGCCTGTAAACTAACATATCTTGATTCTTGCTTTTTTTAGTCACTTAAGACTTTTAATTTGAAGTGTTTGGATTGTTATGGAGACCAATTTGAGAAGAAAATGAACTTTACTAAATAGGTGTCCTGACCAATATTTTAATTAAATGGTAATTAAAGAGATATTATGACAACTTTTCTAAGTATTAATGTAAATTATTGAAAAAATATAAAACTTAACCTGATGAAATTAATTCAATTACGTGAAACAAATGAGTTCACAAGTCAGCCTTAGAAGGTGTTTTTAGTGGGTATTGAATAATAATGGAAATTAGAAGATCTGTTTATGTTATTTAAAATTCAACTGAATTCATGGAAATAATCAGGGAAACAAACTGCGATTATGCCAAATTTAAAGAAGGAACTTCAAAAAATTTGGCTTGGTGAAATTTTGAACACTTTGTCCCTAAAATTTTCTTCAAATTCAAAAAGTGAGGCTTGAAATTATTCCTTCTTGAGACATTTCAGAGAGGTGATCTGAAGGAACTAAGATGATGAGAGCTGTGTCATCCAGATATAGCCACAGGAGGGGATACAAGAGCAACTCACACTTCAGTGGAATGATACATTCAGTCTAAGATAAGTAAAAGGTAGCACAACATAAAAAGAACTAAGAATTTCTCCTTTGTCTAATTCACATTTTAAGTCTAGCATTCAGATAGTCTAATTAACACAGAGGAACCTTATTAACAATAAAGATGGCAAATAACCTTCCTGGATGTCTGCTCCTTTTCTCTGGAGTTAAGCTCACCTTTCCAGTGTTTTTTTTTTTTTTTTTTTTTTTTTTGTGCCTTAACATTAACTTCTGCCCTCCACTTGCAGAGGGCAGTGGGGAGAAATGTACTACAATTTATCAGCATCCCGAGTTCAGTGCTTGGAGGAATATGAGGCTCCTATTGGGATTCCTTTCTCCTTTGGATCCTAGGCAACTATCCTTACATACTTCCTCAAACCGCCAGCTTGTTTGTGGTTGTTCTTTTTGTGTTTTCTTTTTTTTTTTTTTTTCTTTTTTTGATTCCCAGTTACTGTTTTGAATTTGCAGGATATACACACTGCTACACCCCCGTTTCCACAAACACCAAGAGCTGTTGAATATTAAACAGTGTCAGAGCTTCACTCCATATGATTAGCACAAAATCTCAGACAGGGTATTAGGTCACACCATTACCAAACAACAGCTGTTCTGGCTCAAACCTGTTAAAAGCAGCTCTGGCCAAGGCAAACCTAGCCAAACTCTGAACCCTGCTGTGGCAGGTCACGGCAATGCCTGTGGCCGTTTAATGTCATTGGGTAGGAACTGCACTACATAACTTGCCAAAACCGAAAATTTAAATGTTTTCTAGACTTGGTCTCCAGAACCCAGAGTTCTCTCCAGGTTATTGCCTGTGTGATGCTAACAAATAGAATACATACATATTAAAAAAAATAATAATTAAAAAAAAATGTATATATAATTGTGAAGGATGTAAGTGTCTAAATTACTTCTGTGGAAAACTATGATGTTAATCCATTCTTTCTTTAGTCTGCGGGGATAAAAAAAGTAATCAACATCTCACATGTCATGAGTTAGGGATAAGGGAAAGGCCAGACAAGTATTAAAGGTCACTACAATTAAAGAAATTATTGTTTTTATAGGCCAGGTTTAGAGAAAATACATACAGATGCATACAGAAAATGGTTGCATTAAAAAGTAGGAGTTTCAAAAGGTGGGCGAGAATTGAGCTTGACTATCTGAAAAATAGTGAATTATATAAAAATTTAAACTGTTTTTGGTAGTAGCATTGTCAGTAGTAATGGAAGAAAAAAATTAAAAGGCAGCTTTCAATTTAAATTTTTTTCTAAATTGAGGGTAAAACAAAATGTGATGTCCTTAATTTTGAGTGACAAAAATGGAGTGCACTGTTGAATACAGTCACTTTCTTGTTGATAAGTCCTAGAGGCTGTCACCAATTTATTATTCATTTCATACATGCATGCATTTTTTAGACTGATATCTTGCAATTACTTAAAACAAATATAAATATAATAGCTGTGGGTTATACACATAGCTGCAATAATACATCTTGTAATAACTTTAACTATAATAGGTATGAAAAAACTCCTAGAGCATAAGTATTATGGTTGCTTTTTACATGACATTTGTGGATCATATTTAAGTTTAAAAATACTGTCGTATCTGATGATAGTAACCATTGAGCACTATGGCTATCTAGAGATACTGTGCTGCAATTTGTTTATTAAAATTTACTGTGCTAATATTATTTTATCCTCAAATTGCTTATTTTTCTCCATATGCTTTACCACTTAAATGTATAATAAGAAAAAGATCAATCAAAAATAATCCTGAAAATGTACATTTTGCTACTGTATCTATAAACTGGGAAAATGTCTTCTACTTGGATTGTAGGAAGATACTGTGTATTCTGTTAACATGGCAATTACTACTTTTAAATTTTTATTTCAATCTAAAGGACACCTATAATCTGACAGTCCAGCCGCAGGCTTCATAAAATGAAAGCACAGACACAGTGTAATAAATAACATTTGGCATAGCGGTATGGTGCATTATTTCCTACTTTAGCATTGCGTTTAAAAAGACTAAAAGCTGCACATGACAGAATTTAAGCCCTGGGCATAGTTTTTTCTCAAAATAAAAAAGTGTCTCTAAAATATAACCACCAAGAAATAAAAATAATCCAAAAGCTAGAAGGCACCTTTTCTACAACTTTGTAGAAACCAAATCACTTCATCTAGCGTGACATATGTACTGTAATATATATTGTGCCAAGTCAATTAAATCGTTAATTGTCTGTTTTTAAGAAAACCAGATGGTGGGTCAAATTTTAGTCACTTTCAACAATTTTAGGCCCCACACGTATTGCTGATATGCTCATATTACCCAGCAGGGAGTTGAAAAAAGATTGTCAATGCCTTTTTCAAACTGTTTGCTTTTTCTCCCCTCTCCCACTCTTATTTTAAGAAGTATTTAAAACTATGGTTTTATTTTGTGTGGTTTTCTACAAGTATCATGGGTTTTGGTTGCTTTTTTTTGGGTTTTTTTTGGGTTTTTTGTTTGTTTGTTTTTTGTTTTTGTTTTTTTTGTTGTTGTTGTGTACCTATCCAAAATGCAGCTCAAGGTTAGAAATAAGCATATAAAGATGATAAAGAGTAGTGATTGGAAGTTTGCCAGTGTTGGTATCTTCAACCAGTTATTAAGGATTATAAAATTCATTTGCTTTCACATGGCCTTATTTCTCAGCTGACTAGTGCCCATATTTTCCCCATGATTTCTATAGTTTATTTAGTTTTTTAAAGTTTCTTTTGCAATAATCTAACTGGCTATATTTAGGACACCTGGCTAGACATGTGAACCATAATTAAAATAATTACTCTTGTGGTGTGTTTTCAATTTTTATGAGTTTTATTCTCTCTGTTTTCTAAGTAGTGGCTAGTTATTACCTTCCATGCCAAGACAGCATTTTCTTGGAATAGAATCATCAAAGTTGGATGAGACCTTCAAGATCATCTAATCCAACTCAGCACTACTGCTTTAACCCATAAACCACTGAACCAGATCATCCAGTACCAGATCCAGACACCTCTTAAACGCCTCCAGGGGTGGTGACTCCTCTATCTCCCTTGGCAACCTATTCCAGTGCCTGATCACACTAACAGTGAATTTTTTTGTTCTAATCTCTAATCTGAATCTTCCTGTCTCAGTTTAAGACCATTTCCTCTGGTCCTGTCACTGCAGGCACAGCAGAAGAGGCCATTCCCCCACCTCAGTACAACCTCCTTTCAGGTACTTGTAGAGAGCAATGAGTCCCCCACTGAGTCTCCTCTTCTTGAGATTAAACAAACCCAACTCCCTCAGCCATTCCTCCTGAGACATGTTTCCTAGACCTTACATGAGCCTTGTTGCCCTTCTCTGGACACACTCCAGCACCTCAATGTCTTTTTTAAAGTGAGAGGCCCAGAACTGAACGCAGTACTTGAGGTGTGGCCTCACCAATGCTGAGTACAGTTCTCTCTGGAGAGGCCCTCTTTTTTCATAGGTATGTCTGCTAAAGCAGAATTGTCAGTTAGGTGAATTCTGGAGTATATACTTTCATTTAAATACTATTCTAATAAGACTAGAATGTGGCAAAGGTACAAAGAAAAAAAATACTCTGTTAGTGTAGCTTTGTGCAGGCAGTGTATGGACAGCCAACGCAAAACTAGCTTACTCCTTTTGTCTCTGTGGTTAGCAAGCCAGAGTTAGGCTGAGCAAAAAAATCACCATTCCATTGTCTTCCTCAATGACTGTAAGCCTCCTGTTTCCAGTGAGACCAATACAACTGAAAAAACTTAACATCTCGCCATACCATCTTACGTTGCATTTTCTTCAAAATCAGTAGAAATCAAGCAGAAATATCATTAAAGCATTTTGTTCTTTTTTTTTTCTGTTCCTTTTGCCTGTCTTAAATATTTTACATTCTTTTCCCCTTCAGAGTATCAGAGGTCTTCTAAAATGCAGGGTTTTCTCCATTTAAATATATTATGAAAAATGTTTTAAATTGACATATTTATTTTAAAATATGGTGATTTAGATATACTTTTCATTCAGCAAGTGGGGGGAAAAAAAGCTCAGACTTAGTCAGTAATTAAAAAAAAAAACAAACAAACCTTAAAATTTGTTGTTTCCCCAAACTGGATTATGCTTAAAATATTTGCGGTAACTTGGGCTACCTAAGATACTTTTTTATCAATTGAATACTGGTTGGATTTATGGCCATGGATGATTTGGTCATAAAGTCAGCATTACTATCTCTAGTTTTCAATCTTTAATGCAGTTAAAATAAATGTATTTAAATCTACTACTTCTGTGCTAAAGAATGTATTTATTGTCATCTATGTGAATCTGTTTATAGAAACTTTAATTTTTCCACTTTTTTTATGAGTTATGATTCTAATGAAAAGCCATGTTTATTGTAAATAGGAAAGATTTCTTGTTTGCTGACGCAGTAGTTTTATTAATTTATTTTTCTGTAACATTTCAAGTAAAATTGTTGCCAGACTTAAGTACTCCTTTTATAAAATTTTCGTAATTCTTGGGTATGGTAGAGTTGGATCTCAAACTGATTCATTGAGGGGAGGTAAAGAAGATTACAAAGATTTTGGTACTGTGCTGTGACCCAATCTGATAGTGCAGATGTATCATAGCAACATAGGGTGATCTGAACCCAGTGCAGCTGCAATTTCACATTACTCCAGTCCCTCTTCCACCATTACTGAACTACCAGTAACATACTTGACGTACTTAAGACATGAATGTGGTTCAACAATGATAGGGTTTTGTTGCCACAGAAACCTCTTTTAATGAGCAGATTGTTTAGTGTATTTCAAATAGAAATTTGCTTTGTATCCAAGTTTCTTTTGTTCAGTGAAATGCATGTATACACACAGTTTCTGTATGGGATAAGAGCTTCAGTCACTTGACTAAAGGATAAAATGAGGTAGCTGTTTTGTTGGGTTTTTCTTAGCTCCTTTTCAGCTATTTATGGCAACTTAGTTGTCTTCAAAATTTTTCTGTGAAGTGAAATGTTTAGTGGCAGATATTAAGTTCTAGAAAATAATGAACAGTTGACTTAAGGCCTAATTTTAAATTACCGTCATTTCAATAAATTGACTGGTAGCAAGTGAGGGTCAGTGTAAAGGAAAATTAACTCCTCCTAAAGTGATGGAGTTGGTGTGAACAATCCAAGTTAGATCTTGAGCACTTACCTAAAACTGTCATTTTCAGGAGCAGGGGTGGCACCCCATAGTAAAGCACAGCCTCTCAAAATCATATTGTGGATATGGAATGGAAAATGTAAGAGACAAGGTGAATTATCAGTAAAAGGCAGATCACAAAGTATTTTATGCAGAGAAGTGTTCCATGTCCACCTGTCTTGCAGAACTGAAATTTACTGGGTGTTTTAGTGAAATAATTAAGTGTGGGTAATGTTCCATTAGATCTCTTCTGAAGGGATCCAAAAATAAATGTCACTCTTTAGACTTCTAATTTTTCATGATTTCTAGTGTTATCTCATTTTTACTACTTTCCTACTTTTAAGCGCCACTTACACCAGTACTTTCAGCAGTGGCAGTGAGCTGCTTATTGATGAAGTGAACATTTATTTTTCTTGCTAAGGGGTTCCAAATCTTGTTGGAGATTCCATTGTCATTTACATTAGTCAGATCTTTCAAGTGAAAGTTTGGCCTGTTCAATACTGCCATCATGAGTTTGCATTTAACACTTGCATTTATGAAATTAAATAAATGTGTAGGAATACATTTTTGCCACCTAGACTTGTTGAACCTGCTTTTGAGTAACTGGCATCTGCTAAAACGTATCTGACGTGTACTTTTTTTTGTAATACCTATCAGTCTTCACATAGGCAAAACAGTTTTCTGCTGTGGAACTCAAAGACTCCCAAATTTAATTCCTTTCTGTCCAGAGAGGTTCCCTTCAACAAAGGAAATTTATCATTTCTTTTGCCAGCTTCATTAAAACACTCTTCTTGTCTTCACATAGGGAGAAGAATAATGTCTTGCAGAATTTTGAAGTGATGTTGAGGACCAACTTATGATAAAACAATTTCTTTATCTTAGTCTTTCATTTTATATTTCTTTTGTTCATTGTCAGTCTTCCATCAGATGACAGTGGACATGTATGTCATATGTTCTTAGTCTCTAAACCCATACCAAGGCAAATTTGCATTCTGCCTCTTGAATCAGTGAATGTAATTCAATGAGACTTAGGAATCCCTATTTAACTTCTATATCTAGATATTTCAGGGAGCTGTCACTACATAAAATTAATTATAATAGAATGCTATGAAGTGTATCTTAAATGCAGTACTCAGCACTTGTATGTTTTCTGGTTGGTTTTAAATCTGTTATTTTGGTTTAGATTTGCTGTGCATGTGTTTGCAATCACTAGAAACAGTAAAGGCACTTAAAGGAATTCCAAAGAATGCAAGGGACTCTCACTTACCTGAATTTAAATATCTTTCTTGGTGGTCATGAGGGGAGTAGTTTTGTTTGTAAGTTGAAGAGGAAGACATGCTATTTGTTGGAATTCATTGTTTTATATGCTTTTCCCTGCTTTGTCTTTGAGGTCATTGTCTGCTTCTAATTTTCTTGCCATGACTCCATGACTGTGGCAAATGTTAATGATCTTACCTTGAAATGGCAGGAATAATGTAGAACTAATTATGTCACACTTCACACACCCACGGCCAC